>JAXQQM020088025.1:0-32480 GCA_034641835.2 Pinus albicaulis
CACAATTTAATATATCTAATTTTACATAAAGAAAACTAATACTAAACTACACATTTCATAATACAATCCCTCACCATCAGTCCAGCTGTGGCTTTCGGAGGCAACTGAAGATGTTATGAGCAGCTTAATATATCTAAATTTACAGAAAGGAAACTAATACTAAACTACACATTTCATAATACAATCCCTCACCATCAGTCCAGCTGTGGCTTTCGGAGGCAACTGAAGATGTTATGAGCAGCTTAATATATCTAAATTTGCAGAAAAGAAACTAATACTAAACTACACATTTCATAATACAATCCCTCACCATCAGTCCAGCTGTGGCTTTCGGAGGCAAATGAAGATGTTATGAGCAGCTTAATATATCTAAATTTAACTACTGAAGTAAATAAGCAAAAATGAAATGAACAAAGCAATACTGAAATTAAACAGAAACTATGAAAGAAAATTAGCAGCAGAACAATGTTAGTTCCATGTCATTAGTCAAAAAGCTATAAAAATGCCCGGGCTGTCTATCTATAACCTGAAACAAGAACACTGATCAGTGATTAACAACATAAAACATGAAAGACAGAAGTGAAATGGAAATTATGGAAGTTTATAAACAGAAATGAAGCAAATGCAATGTATAAACATATGAATGGATTATGGCACAATGAGCTTTAAAGAAACAAAATAAGAACTATACACTAATGCACAAAACCTTAGCTGAGCAGGGGCCCTCTACACCAGCCTTGGCAACGATCTTCAAATACGAATTTCGGTTAAAAACAGAGTCTTCTTATATTAAAAAGCAGTCATTACAGAAAGGTGATGTTACGGCACAAGTGCAGCGTAATCACACTACAGAGCAGACTAATAAAAGATAACAGAGACTAACATCAACTAACTCTATATGCGTATGCAAATGCATTATATATAACAAAAGAAATATAACTGTCTCCTAAAGTTCATGCTGGTGGAGAACACGTAGACCATTACGTCCACGGATCTAGGATCATGGCCGTGTTGGAAAGTAAATCTACGAGAAGTGGATGCTTGAATTCGACTTAGGATCCATGTACAGATGTCGATTTATCCTCCGCAACTTAGAAACGGTCGTATGAATCTTCATGTGACACGAAACAGAGTCCTGCCAACATGAGACTCTATGGTTGACTTCCATGTGGACGCCTTTGACCGCGGCTTCTTTAGATGAGTTTGCTCGAACCAATAGGACACGAACCATGTCCACATCATTCTTGACCTGCCCATGTGGCTCGTTTTCCTTGTAGACACCTGTAGCATAGAGTTTCACAAAATAGCTGCGGAAAGTTGCAGCAGCTGCGGAAAGTGGCAAGATTCCGCAGCCGAATGAACAAAATCTAAATCAAATAGCAAACACAAAAATATAATTAAAAACCATGTTAGATGCTCTTTTGCACATGATATTGACAACTTGGGAGGTTCAGGTGAGTGAAAAAAAGGTATAGAAAAGTGTATGGAAAAGATGCATATTTGAGACTCAACATACCCCCACTGTGACGGTGTTGCATGTCCTCATGCAACCAAAATTTTGATAATCTTTCTTCAGTTCATGTGCCTTGACACTTCAGCGAGCACATCCAATCCTCTCCTGTTCTTCCTTGGTACTGCCAACATTCTGGGTTTCTTCATTAAGCACCTAAATTTGATATTAACGAGTGCTCTGCTCAACTTCTGGCATTTCCTTTTCAATTTCTTATTCTTTTTCTGCCATATTCCCAAATGTAGCATGGTATTATCATGGATGATTTTGTCCAGTTTGCCTTGTTCTTTCAATGTCTCATTTTCATTTTTGATGTGCCTATTTAAAAGCTCTAGCTCAAAAATTTCCTGTTTTAGTGATTGGACTAAATCATCCTGTAATGTATGAGGCTGAATGGACGAAGTACTTGGACCTGTAGCTGCCTTTTCCAAAGATTCTATGTAGTCATATACTTCCTGCTGCTTGGGGTCTATTTCAGGTGTCATTTTTATTGGGCTGTCCCCAAAATGCCGTGAAGGAGAGTTATCTTCAAAATCTGGCTCAGAAGGGCTCACATCAATATCTTGCTGAGAATGGGATGGAGTATGTTCAATATCTGATTGGGAATGAAATGAACCAGGTTCACTAACTGACTGAGATGGACTATGGTCAGCTGGGGACTGTTCAGATGTCTCCTCACCCAAATCAATGAAATGAAGACCCTTAATTTGTGTTTTCCTCAATTTCCCTTTAAGTCTGCTGCTTCTTCTCACACGCTGTGGTACACTATCCTTTTGTTTTTGTTTTCCTTTCTCTGTCTTCTTGGGTATAGATGACTGTTTTTGAAGATAAACTAATCTTTCAGATAACACTTGATGATCTTCTTCTTCAGAAGAAGGAGTTTTATGTACAACCTCAATAATTTTTCTCTCTTTTGGTGTTACTGGCTTCTTACCCTTGATTTCTTTCTTCTTCCTCTTTGACAGTCTCTCTTCCCTATCAGTTCTTTCAATTGCAGTAGTAGGAGTATTTTGGATTTCATCAATTGTTCTTTTTCTCCTACTTCTTCTTGTTGTGCTACCTTCAGGAATTTCCTGAGTAGGAGTAATTTGGGTTTCATCATTTATTCTTTTTCTTCTACTCCTTCTTGCTATGCTACCTTCAGGAATTTCCTGAGGTTCCTCAAAGAAATTTCTAACCAGAAATTGTTCCCATGTGTCTTTCTTTTCCTTTAACTCTTTTTCAATCAGAATTTTTACAAGGCCGTGGTGATATAGATGGGGTTCTATATCTCCTAAGTGTTTCTGAACAGTCACAACCATTTTTTTCAAGCTATTCAACAAAAAATATGGAAGATTGAGAGCTTGATTATCTAGAAAATTCATTAGTAACCTGGTATGGTACATGTACATGGACCGAAAACGGCCTTCACATGTAATGAATTTCTGAATAACTAGCAGCAAAGTAGCCCATTCCTCTTTCAATGCATGCACAGGAATTCCTCTTTTAAAAACAGTTATGTCCATACCTTGGTTTCGTAAGATTGTTCTCCATGCATCATCACTGATGCTTTTATTTTTAAACCAACGCTCACCCTCTTGAAGAAGTTCCGTGGCTGTTGCTATAGATGCTTCATTGACCGCAAACTTAAGGTCTCCAATCTCTGCTTCCAAGCCATTAAACGACCTTGCGAATGCCTTCGTCACTTCTTTATGATAACCTCTGAATTTCTGGATAAACTGCAGCCAATTTGCTTTCTTCAATATCTCCTTTACTTGTGGATATCCCTCTATAAACTTAGGTCCTTCCGGCTCTGCTCTTAGCAATTTACCCATTTCTCTTTTCTTCTCTTCACAAATTTGCCTGCGTGAGGGTTCAAATGGAAATAGAACGGTTGAATGCACAGGAACGAGCACAATCGCTGTGGGAATGTATCATAAAATGGGAATGAGAACCATAAACAGAATGGAGTGAGACTGTGGGTAGATATCCGAGAGTGAGAATGAGCACAATGAACGAAATGGAGTGAGACAGAACAGAGTGGGGTTTCGTAAACACGGCAGAGACACGACAGAGATATTAACAAAGTATAACACATTCGGCAGCGTTTTGAATTTTGGTGGCTGCACAATAAATATGAGCACGTTTTAACAATGGTTATGGATTTATGCGGCTGTAAGAGTCCGTGGTCAAATCAAATACGTCTCATTGTCGCCGGTGGAATATTGGAACATGAGTGAAAATCGAGAATTTAATGATGGAACCGTTTGTGAATGAATGCGAGAGGATAATATGGAGATCGTGAAAGGTTACGGAATTGTCAATATAATCATTGCACGTAATGGATAGAGCTCATGGTTCAGAACTATATAAAAATGTGTTTTTCAATGCTATTTGAAATAAATTTAATTCATACCTTTGGAATCTTTGCCTTTTCCCTTGGTCTTCAACTAATTGATCTCCATTGGTGTCTTGAATGCTCCATGTCTTCATTTTTGATCCTCTCACCTGCATTTTATTTCATAATTATGGAAATAACGTCTGATTGTACATTCTTTTTGAAAATAGAGTAGTAGCTGCGGAATCTGCTTCTGGCTGCGGAAACTGGAGTCAGCTGCGGAAACAGATGTCAGCTGTGGAAACTGACACAGCTATTACTTGGATGAATGGAAATGAACAGATGACAAATGACCAGATGGAAATGGTCATGAGAAAGATTTTTATTGATGGAATGGAATGAAATGGATAAAATGAAGTGGAATGGAATGGAATGAAATGAAATGAAATGGAATGAAGTGGAATGAAATGGAGTAGGTGGTGACAAAACTTGTGAAATGAAAGAGAGAGATTTTTTTTTGGAAAATATAGAGTGTCAGGTGTTCCTGATTTTCACCCTATATTTTCTGTATAAGACTGCCAATCAATGATTGGTTTTCAGGCTTATACCTTTTTCTTTTTTTTCTTTCTTTTTTTTTAACTGAAAAGAACAAATGCTAGGCTGGTGGAGAAGAAAAATTCTTCTGTACCAGCCTGATTGCAGAACTTTCTTGAAACAATTTGACAAAATCCTCTTTTGAGAGTGGCTTATGATAAATTTTCAATCTATGGCCATTCACAATAAGAGGAGTTTGAAACTCATCAATGGTCTTGATTCTTACCGCTCCATTGCTAAAGATCTTGTCAATTTCATATGGCCTAAGCCAATGAGTCTGGAATTTTCCTTGAAAATCTTTAAACTTGGAATCAAATAACAATGCCCAATCTCCTTCTTGAAACTTCTTTTCTTTGATATACTTGTCATGCCATTTAGCTCTTTGATATTGAACTAGATCAGTTCTTAAAATTGCTTCTTGTCTGATCTCATCTAGCTCATTCAATTGCTCCATTCTATGCTTTTGGGCTTCCGATAAGTCCATCCCCAACTGAACTGCTATCTTGAAGGTCTTGACTTGGAACTCAATGGGGAGCAAGACTTCTTTCCCATAAACAAGTTCATAGGGAGAATGTCCTGCTGTATTCCTCCATGTAGTTCTGTAGGCCCACAAGGCTTCTGGAAGCCTTTCTGCCCAATCTCTTCTATGTAGATGAACAGTTTTGGTGATGATACTTTCAAGAACTTTGTTTGTGGACTCCACTTGACCATTTGCTTGTGGATGGTAAGGAGTAGATCTTCCGTGCTTGATTTTGTATTCTTCCATCAACTTCTCCACCAAATTGGATGTGAATTGGCTCCCCTGATCTGTCACAATTTCTCTTGGAACACCAAAGCGAGTAAAAATATCCTCCTAAAGAAAATGAACAACTGAATTTTCAGTAGCAGATACTAATGCTTTGGCTTCTACCCATTTAGTAACATAATCAGTACAAACCAATATATACTTCTTTTGCTTGGATGGTGGATTAATAGGTCCAATGAAATCTAGAGCCCACTTTTCAAAGGGTTCAATGAGTACCTGTGTTTGCAGTGGCATTTCATTTGAAAGGGTAGGTTTCCCTACTCTTTGGCAGCTGTCACACCTTTTGACATATTTTTTTGCATCTTTAAAGAGGGAAGGCCAATAATATCCTAAAGAAAGGATTTTATAGGCCGTCCTTTTGTCTGCAAAGTGTCCGCCGCATGGTTCATCATGACATGCCTTAAGAATATCAGGCATTTCATCTTCCCTGACACATCTTCTGATCACAAGATCTGGCCCTGTTTTAAACAATTCGCTAGAAATCCATGAATATTTTGAACTCTCCTGAATAATTTTTCGTTTTTCACTTGGAAATAAATGTGAAGGTAGTTTCCCTGTAACCAAATAGTTAGCAATATCTGCATACCAAGGAGTCTTAATAGTTACCGCAAACAAGTATTCATCAGGAAACTTATCCTCTACAGGAGAATCTTCTTTAGTATTCTGAATCCTAGACAAGAAATCAGCTACTGTATTTTGTTTTCCTGGTCTATCCAACACAGTAATATTGAATTCTTGCAAAAGTAAGAGCCATCTTGTCACTCTGCCATTAGTAACAGGTTTGTTCATTAAATATCTAATTGCAGAATGGTCAGTATGAATAAAAATTTCATAGCCTGTTATGTAATGTCTAAACTTATTAATTGCATGAACAACAGCTAAGAACTCTTTTTTAGTCACAGTATAATTCAACTCTGTGGGAGACAAATTTTTACTGGTGTAATAAATGGCATAAGGAATTAAATCTTTTTGACCCAACACAGCTCCAAGAGCTGTATCTGAAGCATCTGTAGAAATATGGAAAGGAAGTTTCCAATTTGGTCCTCTCAGGATAGGTGCTTCAGATATTCTTGTTTTCAAAGTTTCAAAAGCTGATTGACAATCAGGATCCCATTTAAATTCACAGTCTTTTGTAAGCAATTTGAAGAGTGGAGATGCTATTTTAGTGAAGTTTTCTATAAATTTTCTATAGTAACCAGTAAATCCTAGAAAACTTCTAACATCTCTTTGACAATTTGGAATAGGCAACTTGGAAATGACTTCAACTTTTGATCTATCAACCTTAATCCCATCTCCTGAAATATGATGTCCTAAAACAATCCCTTCAGTAAACATCATAAAGCATTTTTTCATGGCTTAATGAAAGGTTTGTTTCTTTACATCTTATGAGAACTTTTTCCAAATTTTCTAATGCCTCTTCAAATGAATTACCATAAACTGTAAAATCATCCATATAAAACTCTACACAATCATGGATTAGATCAGAAAAAATTCCTAGTACTACTCTTTGGAATGTTGCAGGTGCATTACATAACCCAAAAGGAAGTACTCGGTAGGCAAAAGTTCCCCATGGACAAGTAAATGTGGTCTTATCTTGATCTTCAGGTGCTACCTGAATTTGATTATAGCCACTAAACCATCCAAAAATGAAAAGTACTTTTTACCTGCTAATGTGTCTAATACCTGATCGATAAAAGGCAAAGGAAAGTGATCCTTCAAAGTTGCTTTGTTCAATTCCCTGTAATCAATGCATACCCTCCATTTACCATTCTTTTTAGGTACTATAACCAAAGGAGAAACCCATCGGCTATCTGAAATTGGATAAATGAATTTTACATTGAGAAGTTTTTGGAGCTCTTCTTTCACTATCTCCCTAAGATTTGGATTCATCCTTCTTTGAGGTTGTCTGATTGGTCTACTGTTTTCCTCAATATAGATATGATGGATGCAAGTCTTAGAATCAATACCTTTCATGTCAGTATACTCCCATGCAAATGCAGTAGAATGTTTTTGCAAGATTTTGGTTAGTTCTTCTTGTTGTGACTTTTCCAAATGTTCGTTGATATTCAATGTTTTTCCTGGAAAAATCTCAATAGTAGAACTACCAAACTCTTCCATAGAGTAAAGAGACATTTGTCTTGATGATAAATATTCTATGTCAGATTCCAACTGAAATTGTGTGGGGTCATATTCTGAAGATGTCTCAAAATTTTATAATGTGTTCAGAATTTGACTATCCTCACTGATTTCAGAAATGGTAAAGACAGGTTGTATAGTGTCCTCATCATCAACCCATTCATTGTCTCCTACTTCTGTGATTGCTTTTGCTGGAGGATACAAATTGAATTTCTTTGTCGAATTAACATTAGAAATGTACATATCCCCAGATCTACAACTAATGAAAGCATCAGCTGTGGCTAGCCAAGGTCTTCCTAAGATAAGTGGGTGCCCTCCTAGATTACTCTTGGGAGTCAAAATCATAAAATCTACTGGATATTCCCAAGAATCTAAGGAGACTGAAATATCTTCTAATACACCATCTGGTTTAATAATTGATCGATCTGCAAGTTGCAGTAAAGTAGGTGTAAAAAGAAGGTTAGGAAGTTTTAGCTGGTCCATAGTCTGTCTACTCATAATGTTGATAGCAGTCCCTAAGTCAATCAATGTGTTTGGAATTTCTATCCCATTTATATGTGTCTTGACAATTGGACTTCCTGGATCTACATACTTCTGCATGGTAATTTTTCCCATCATAATATCTGCAATCTTTCCTACCAGGTGGATTCTTCTTCTGTCTTTTAGTTTCCTTCCTGGTTTTTTGAAACTCAACTCCTTTATGGTTTTTAATAGAATAGGAATTTCTCGAATGGCTTGTAGCAAGGGAATCTTGCTACAAACATTCTTCAATTCATCTAGAAAGTCATAGTTAGGCAACAAGATTTGTTTTTCCACCCCCTTGTCAATTTGTAATCTTTTAGGAAAAGGAGGTGTAGATGAAGATGCGGGTTGCTCAACTATAGGAGTTGTGGATGTTAACTTTTCTTTTTCTTTTTGAATGTTTGAATTTTGAAGAGATTCTTCCTCAGAACCCTTATTGACTTGAAGAGAATCCTCCTCAGAGGTATCTTGCTCTTGAATATCTATAGAAGGTTTTTCTAAAACTCTACCAGATCTGAATTGTACATCGTTGAGAGGAACAATCATATAGGTAGGAAATTGTTGTCCTTCTACCATATAAGTAGTTTGAGGATTCTTATTGTTAGGATTTGGCAATGGCTGAGCTGGAAGTTGATTTGTCTTCTGTTGGTATGGGAGCATGAGTTGAGGATTTGTATTTTTGTTGAGAAGGTTGTTGTTGTGGAAATGGCAATGAAAGTTGTTGTGGATTTTGGCTTGGAAATTGTGGAGCTTGTTGATTTTGAAAAGATGGAGGATATTGATAAAATTGAGCAAATCTCCCATAAGGATTTTGTATCCCTTGTACCCATGGCTGATATGAATTTTGATGTTGGGGCCAAGGTTGTTGCCAAGGATTCCAATTTGGTGGGGTTTGAAAATTCATAGGGTTGTTAAACCCTTGAGTTTGTTGTCCCTGCCAAGGTCTTCTTGCAACAAAACAGAGAGATTCTACCGAATTTGGGTCTTCTTGAAAGACAGCTTTGAGTCCAGGAATTGAAGGACAATCCTTGATCTCATGATTCTCTGAGCAAATCATACATGTTTCTACAACTTTTGCATCCAAGGGACATTCCCTTAAAGCATGTTTCTTCCTACATTTCTGACAAAAGATGGCTAAAGCATCTGTTTCTGCTTTCTGCTTGTTTTGGATTTTAAGGGTGTCTAGTTGTTCACTAAGGCTCCCTAAGATATCAGTTTTGAACTCATCAAGCATATTACCAATCTCCGCCCTACTTACTGATCCAGTTGCAGATTTGTTAGCCCTAATAAGAGAAGGATCCCTAGGCCCTTTTCCTGTTTTAGATTTTCCTCTTGAGAGATGGACACATAGTTCTGTTATATCACGAAGTGGGAGTTGAGAAATGTCTCCTTTCCCCATCATGTTTAAAATATCTATCCATTCATCTCTAATGGATTTTAATATGAGGGCTTTCAAGGTTTCATCATCTAAGTTGTTCATCTTTGCTCTTTTCAAGTTGTATTGAAATCTTTCAAGTAAATCTTCCAAATTTTCATCTTCTTTTTGCATCATTTTGAATACCTCATCCTTGTGATTGGTGGGTATACAATAGTCCAAGTATCTATCCAAAAATGTTTGTTTCATATCATTTCAAGTCCTAATAGATTGAGTGGCTAATCCCATGAACCATTTCAAAGCAGATCCCTTCAATGTTGAAGGAAACAGTTTGAGTTTTTGAGAGTCTTCCATATAGTCATAAGTTCGGCACACGACTTCAAACTCAAACATAAATGTTTCAGGATCCTCACTTCGAAATCCATAAAAGTTAGGGAGAACAGATGGTGAGATATTTTTCATTTTTGCATGAGTTTCCTCATCAACTATAGGGAATCCAAACAAATTGTCTCCTTCCCTATTTCTACCATTATTTCCTTCACCATTGTTGTCTCCATTGTTTCCTCCTCTTCTACCTCTACCTCTACCTCCATCTATTACTTCCTCTGCCATGATAGTTTCTTTAGAGTCCTTAAAGTTCTCTAGTTCTTCTACCAAGGGAGGATGAGAGAGAGTCTCTTTGTTTTGTAAATGGGTTTTAGTAGGTGGTATAGGAGAATCCTCTAATTCAGCTGTTCCTTGACTTCCAAAAATCTTAAGGCTACGGGTAGATGGTGGTGAATCTGGTCTATGCCTTGAAGAAGATGGAGTTGTGAAAATCGAACTCTTGGCTTTAGCTATAAACCTTCCCCTAGAATCTCTTGCTCTATGCATGTCATTTTTTATTTTTATTTTTTTTTAAAGTTGGGCTAATAATTCTCTTTCTGATCTTCCAGGTCACACTAGGTGCAAGAAGAGAGCATACTTAAGAAATTATCGAACCAATAACTCTCTTTTCTGATCCTCCAGATCACACTAGGTGCAAGAGGAGAGCATACTTCAAGAAGTTATCAAGTTTTCCCTTCTTTTAGAATTTTTGTGTTTTTTTTTTTTAAGAAATTGGCTACCTAGTTACACTTCCCCGGCAACGGCGCAAAAATTTTTAGTCAATTTAGTGTGTCATAAATTGCTGCATTTAATTTTTCAATCCGGGAATCGTAAGCTGATGAAGTGCGGCGCACTATATGTGCAAGATAACCTATTTCTTAACTTTTTGTCGTTTTTTGTTTTCTAAGGTGAAATGGAAATTCTAAGATGAAAACAAGTTTGGTTATGTTTGTTCAAGGAAATGATATCCCCTATAATGATTTACCAACTTGAAACTTTAAAAAGAAATTTGAAATTTACAATGACAAGACTTGAAAGGAAATGAAAATGTGTTGCTGAAATGAAAAGGTGCTGCTAGTCTAATAAATCAAAACAGTGAACTATTGAACATGAAAACCAAACTATTCTTGCTGCTGACTAAACACAAAATAAACTATGCTTAAGGAAATTCAAAATTGCAACAAAATAAATCTAAATCAGATTACATCAATTTATCTTCTGATCCTTCATCATTAGTCCAGCTATGATTTTCGGAAGTAATCATAAACAACTTGAGTAACTGATATCTAACTTGCAGAAAGTAAACTAATAACAAACCATACATTCATGATTCAATCTCTCACCATCAGTCCAGCTGTGGCTTTTGGAGGCAACTGAAGATGTCATGCACAATTTAATATATCTAATTTTACAGAAAGGAAACTAATACTAAACTACACATTTCATAATACAATCCCTCACCATCAGTCCAGCTGTGGCTTTCGGAGGCAACTGAAGATGTTATGAGCAACTTAATATATCTAAATTTGCAGAAAAGAAACTAATACTAAACTACACATTTCATAATACAATCCCTCACCATCAGTCCAGCTGTGGCTTTCGGAGGCAACTGAAGATGCTATGAGCAGCTTAATATATCTAAATTTGCAGAAAAGAAACTAATACTAAACTACACATTTCATAATACAATCCCTCACCATCAGTCCAGCCGTGGCTTTCGGAGGCAACTGAAGATGCTATGAGCAGCTTAATATATCTAAATTTAACTACTGAAGCAAATAAGCAAAACTGAAATGAACAAAGCAATACTGAAATTAAACAGAAACTATGAAAAGCAAATTAGCAGCAGAATAATGTTAGTTCCATGTCATTAGTCAAAAAGCTATGAAAATGCCCAGGCTGCCTATCTATAACCTGAAACAAGAACACTGATCAGTGATTAACAACATAAAACATGAAAGACAGAAGTGAAATGGAAATTATGGAAGTTTATAAACATAAATGAAGCAAATGCAATGTATAAACATATGAATGGATTATGGCACAATGAGCTTTAAAGAAACAAAATGAGAACTATACACTAATGCACAAAACCTTAGCTGAGCAGGGGCCCTCTACACCAACCTTGGCAACGATCTTCAAATACGAATTTCGGTTAAAAACAGAGTCTTCTTATATTAAAAAGCAGTCATTACAGGAAGGTGATGTTACGGCACAAGTGCAGCGTAATCACACTACAGAGCAGACTAATAAAAGATAACAGAGACTAACATCGACTAACTCTATATGCGTATGCAAACACATTATATATAACAAAAGAAATATAACTGTCTCCTAAAGTTCATGCTGGTAGAGAACACGTAGACTATTACGTCCACGGATCTAGGATCATGGCCGTGTTGGAAAGTAAATCTACGAGAAGTGGATCCTTGAATTCGACTAAGGAGCCATGTACAGATGTCGACTTATCCTCTGCAACTTAGAAACGGCCGTATGAACCTTCATGTGACACGAAACAGAGTCCTGCCAACATGAGACTCTATGGTTGACTTCCATATGGACGCCTTTGACCGCGGCTTCTTTAGATGAGTTCGCTCGAACCAATAGGACACGAACCATGTCCACGTCATTCCTGACCTGCCCATGTGGCTCGTTTTCCTTGTAGACACCTGTAGCATAGAGTTTCACAAAATAGCTGCGGAAAGTTGCAGCAGCTGCGGAAAGTGGCAAGATTCCGCAGCTGAATGAAAAAAATCTAAATCAAATAGCGAACACAAAAATATAATTAAAAACCATGTTAGATGCTCTTTTGCACATGATATTGACAATTTGAGAGGTTCAGGTGAGTGAAAAAGGTATAGAAAAGTGTACGGAAAAGATGCAGATTTGAGACTCAACATACCCCCACTGTGAAGGTGTTGCATGTCCTCATGCAACCAAAATTTTGATAATCTTTCTTCAGTTCATGTGCCTTGACACTTCAGCCAGCACATCCAATCCTCTCCTCTTCTTCCTTGGTACTGCCAACATTCTAGGTTTCTTCATTAAGCACCTAAATTTGATATTAACGAGTGCTCTGCTCAACTTCTGGCATTTCCTTTTCAATTTCTTATTCTTCTTCCGCCATATTCCCAAATGTAGCATGGTATTATCATGGATGATTTTGTCCAGTTTGCCTTGTTCTTTCAATGTCTCATTTTCATTTTTGATGTGCCTATTTAAAAGCTCTAGCTCAAAAATTTCCTGTTTTAGTGATTGGACTAAATCATCCTGTAATGTATGAGGCTGAATGGACGAAGTACTTGGACCTGTAGCTGCCTTTTCCAAAGATTCTATATAGTCATATACTTCCTGCTGCTTGGGGTCTATTTCAGGTGTCATTTTTATTGGGCCGTCCCCAAAATGCCGTGAAGGAGAGTTATCTTCAAAATCTGGCTCAGAAGGGCTCACATCAATATCTGAATATTGCTCAAACTATTTCCTTCCGGTTTCAAGGATTTTGGGTACTTGAATTTGTATTTGGAACAATGGACGTCGGTACTCTATCTGTTGCTTTACTATTCTACATACTGCTATTTCACTTTCTTATAGATGCCTCTGGCATATTTGGATGCTTTCTCAGATTGTCGATAATCTCCATGTGGACCGTTACTGGGTTTTATATCAAGTCCCTGTATGTGACATGGGGTATTTTTCTATCATTGTCTGGGTGGGACTTCCACTTTTCTAGATGGATATTTGGGTTCCAATATTCAGATGTGAAAATGTAATGACTTCATGGACTGTTTTACTTCATATAATATATTCAAAACAAAGTTTTTTCTCTTGTGAAAAAAAAAAATGATTGTTTATTGTCGAAGCGCTGCGGGGTGGTTTATTATATTAATATTTCACGGTCATTGGAACGCCAACAATTCATAACAAATATTGGAGATTTATTGTCCTGTTTTAAAGTTTCATTTTTTTTTTTAAATTGAACCCGCCATTGGTATACCGACGCCTTGTAAGCGTCGGACTTGCGACATCTTAAAAACGTCATACCACATTTCGTCGGAATTGCGACAGTTTACAAACGTCGAAAGAGCGACGTTCAAAACGTCGGACCACATTTCGTCGGAATTGCGACCGTTTACAAACTTCAGAAGAGTGACGTCCAAAACGTCGAACCACATTTCGTCGGAATTGTGACAGTTTACAAACGTCGGAAGAGCGACGTTAAAAACGTCGGACCACATTTCGTCGGAAGTGAGACCGTTTACAAACGTTGGAAGCACGACGGTTTGGGAAATGTCGGAAGGGCGACGCTTGTTTGGAAGCGACGGAAAAGGTGTGGGTAGTGCGACACTTTGTAAATGCGTCAGAAATGCGACGGCATGGCAAACCATGTTTTTCCCGTCCTTGAACTATCGCTCTTGTGACGACTATGTGTCGGAATAGTGACGATTTGGCCGTCGGAAATTGCACCAAATTTTCTAGTGTTTATCCGCCAGTCGTGTCATCCCTGCCGCATGTCAATTATGTGGCTACCTATCCTGTGCCCGTATTCAGTGATAGTGTCGTTGTACATCGAGTGCTAGGGGCACTAGGTCCAGACTTCCAAGATGTTTTCCTTCCATCAGACGGGCAACCCTTAGAAGCTATGACTTATTATTCATTATGATTAAGTCTATCAGAGCATGGTTTGTTTTCTTGTATCAAGCTTCTTAAAAAATGAAACAAGGTTGTCAGAGCATGGTTCATCTTCTTGTGTCAAGCTCCTTAAAAAATGAAACAAGGTCTGTCGAACCATGGTTCATCTACTTGTGTCAAGCTCCTTAAACCATGAAACAAGGTCTATCGGAGCAGAGTTCATTTTCTTGTGTCAAGCTCCTTAAAAATTGAAACAAGCTCTTATGAGGATAGTTCTTTTAATGTGTCAACCTCGTTAAAACAATGAAACACTTTCCTGTTCAATTCGATTCTTTGATAAGATCTCGTAAAATCCCAGTCAAGTCTTTCTCTTGATCTCGTAATTTGAACCTTCGCTCCATCTTCCTTTCATATGGACTAAGGCTTGGGGAGAATGTACCTTGAATTGAGTCACCATGCTAGGGGCATGCTTACTTTTTCAAGCATAGTTTGTTTCCGTTTCAAGCTTGTGTAAAAATGAAACCGTTTTCATTTTACCTCTTGTGATTGCCATTTTATCAACCTGTTTTTTCCAGATGAGCCTTGGTTTTCTCATTCCACCATCACTATCTGCTTGGCCGATCATATGCCTTCACTTGGTTGTTTTACCCATTCCTGAGGAACCGCTGTGATGAGTGGTCTTGTTAGCCAGCCTCTTGACCTTTACTTGTTTTGAGAAGTTCCACCATCACCGGAACCAGTAGCTACCCTTTATACCACTCGTTCCTCCAGAGGAGTCAACTTTCAGCTCTTTTCTGACTCTCTAAAATTGAAAAGATTGTCGAGTCGCTTGTCGTTTTGAACTCATTAAATTGGCTACGAAACGACATCCACCCATTATATGTTTACCCCTTTTTCAAGTTGGGATAGATTATTTACGAAAAATGAATACCCTATCCTATCGCGACTAGGAGTTTTTCTCAGACACAGTTTTCTACCTTTTCGGATCTTAGGGACTATTTACGAAAAGGGACTGCTGGATTTTTCTTTTCCGCTGTCTTTTCAAACTCTCTAAACATGAAAAGATGTCGAGTTTTTCCTTTGTCAGACTCATTAAAAACTGATGAAATCAAACTTCATAGTAATGATGATACTTGAGTTCCTCCTTCCTAGGACTCGTTAAATGTACTAGGTTGGATTTGTCCGAAGGAAAAACTTATATCGCAAGCATATGCTATCCCCTTCAAGATTGTTTCAAAAAATAATTGGGGTACTCACCAGAAATGGTGGGGGGAAATGGAACCAGTATCACTGTCATGTCAACAGTATGTCACTCTTGAACATGGCACTTGTCTGCATTCGTGTCGGGTTGGGGACATCTCATCTCGTTATCTGCTTGCCTCCGTGGTTTTGGGTAATCTCTTTTGACCGCTCATCTGCTCTTTGCCACTTCATCATGACCTCAGATCCTTTGATGTCAAATACTACCAAATCCAGTGTCATGTCGCCGATATGTTCAAGATAAGTTTGCCTCTGCAGTTTTCAACCTCCCTCTGATTCTTTATTGATCTTGATTCGCAAACATCATGTTCCTCTGTCTCATGTCGATGATGTGGGAAACACTATGTCCCACCTTTGATCAAGGTCACTTCCTCTCGACTTCAGCTCATTATCCAGGAAGCTGATCTAGAGACTCCCTTCAGGTACCTTGGAGCCTGCATGCCTCAATGGCAGGTTCTTCGCATTCGACGCAAGGTTTTTAGTATTGGCCTTCAATCAGATGATTCTGTGGGTGTTCGATGCCAGCTCACTGATTCACATTCCGTGGATTGTACCTATAGTACCTTGAGGTCCATCCTCATTATTGGTGGTTCCTCTCACGTATGTTAATGACTTTCATTATTGGCTGGTAATCATACGATGTTATTGCATGTTCGACTTCAGCTCACTTATTCACATGCTCGGACTTGTACTCTATTCGGGTTGAGATGGAGCGCAAGACCCCGGATCTTGTCTGATAAAATCCAGGCTGTGGATTCTTTATGGATTATCATGATTAGTTACATGACTCATTTGATTGGATGGCTGCGACCATAGCTGAGTCTACTTGTTGATCCTTCTTTGCCGGATGGTTGCATCCACACCTTGGATCCCAGTTATTGTACACTCTATTATGGATGGCTGCACCCATACCACATATCATGTATTAGAGATATCAGTTGTATTTGTATTTGCAGGTCTTCTGATGGCAGTTTTTTCAGTTGGGTGCGTTCTCATAAAGCATTTAACCCCTCCCTTTCTCTCAGACATCATGCTTTAGGGGGCATCTGTTACACAGCATTTTGTCATCGTCCCTGCAATCCCTCATCCCATAAATTGGAGGACTATTCCTGTGACCTGTGAATAGTAAAATGTCCTGAAACCACCTTCATAGCATCCTCTTGCATAAGGAAAAACATTCTCCTGAAGAACATTTCCTCTGAAAAACCCTAAAAATAGATGTTTTAGACTTGGCGCGACTAACCATTTCATCCCTCGCGCCAATGGGGGGAATCCACACAAGAGGGCGCGCCAACTAGCACTCTGTCCCTGTGTTTCACTTGCACCAAGCTTATTAAGGGATATTTTTTAGTGGTTTGGCTCTGGATCTCCATGTATAGGAAGTGGTTTTTCACCTATCATGGAACCTTCCTAAGAGATAGGGCCTATCCCATGATTATAGGGATCCCAACTTCCTTTCCTCCATCTATAAAATCTTTCCCTCTTCATTAGCAAGCTAGCTGAATGCTTGGTAGTTGAACATGTAGGAAGGAAACTATAGTTTGGAAACTATCGAGAGCTAAGCCGAAGAGAATCCCGTAAGAGAGAGAGCTTCATCCAGATTCCTAACAGGATTTATTGAGACACGCTCCATTGCAAGCCTCGCCGAAGGAAGATCATAGCGTCAGAGCATTTGGTTGTAATCTCCCTTTTGTCATTTATAATATAAGCGACTCTGATTTTGGTTCCATTCATGTGTTCATTTCTTTATGCAATGCAATGAATTATATCCTCTCTGACTGATATATAGTTACATGCTTTAGATGTTACGTTGTATGTCGTTGTTTCCCTGCATGTGTACATGTGCTCGAACGTGTCGAATGGAAGGATTGTGATCTGTCAAGTGAGGGACGGGAAACATCATCTTTTCTCCAACGACAACTACGTGGGATTTGAGGTAGGCTACTCATTTCAATCTTTGTCTTTTTGTAACTAGGAGTCAATGTCATTGCGTGACTTGATTGTTGCTAGACCCGATCTGGGCTAGTGGGATCACCTCTGTTCGTAGAGGGGATTTACCTCCTCAACACATATATAAATGGAATGTGGCTAATATAAACAAAATAAATGCCTAGCAATGAATATTTTGGCTCTAATACAAGATTTCTAGCCAACCCGGAAAGGATTGCTAGAAATACCAAGAAGCATACAATGTGACAAATAACCCAAGGGTTAATGTGCAACTGAAAACTGGATCTGATATGAGATGAGGCTATGACAGATTTTAAATAATTATGTCCTCCTCCAATGGTGTTTCTAATTATAAGGCCAATCCCTCTACTCAGAAATAGACCCCCCTGATGAGCTCAATGAACCCTCCCAGCAAATGCCTCCAAAAATAACATAGTTCAGGATGGAAACTGCGCTGTGAGGGATAGTAGATGGTTGGCCTAATTCCAAATATGTAGAAATATTCCTGGGAGTCCTCCTTGTTGATTCTCCAATGGATAGACAACCTCTCCATTGAAAAACAAGCCCAGAAATGACTCTAAGAGATCCTCCTTTGCTACACCCTACAACACAACCCAGATCTAAACAGAAACTGTGTTGTAGCTGAAGAAGGTAGCTTGGAAAAAATTTCAGAATGAGGAAATGTAGCCCAAAGAAAATCTCCTTCCCTGAGGATGAGGTAGGCATTCCCGACCAGGAACACCCTTGTGCTAAATAGCACTGCAACCCTGCTAAACAGCAAGAGGAAGAAAATTATAAAAGACCAATAGAAAATGATAATCAAAACATGAATAACAATGGTTGATATCTCCTCCATATATAGCATGAGAGCCTCTACACATTGGGTCCCATCCATATTTTCCACCAAGCTCATGCAAGTTGTCCTCCACTAAAACTGCGCTTTTCATCAAGGAGATTCATTGTATCTAGACAGCGTTGTTGACTTGGTCAAAGTTCACTGAATCAACATGATCCAGCCCCTGTTCACACCCAAAAGTGCTTAATCTATCTGCTTATTCTTCCTCCTTTCACATTAGGAGTTTTTTTATTGCTACTCAAGAGACTTATGGGCCACCTCACCCATTTATTTACTGACCTAATGATAAAACAACTATAATATTCCATTTAGCTTGGAGGCTAATTTTTGGAATATTACAGTCCTCCCCTCCAAAATGTTGCTTGTCCTCAAGCAACTCTATAAGGAGAGAAAAATTCCTCCCCTCCTCTTTTGGGCTCCTCATCTTTAGTTCCCACCACTGCTCAAAACAATCTGCAATAAATTTGTCCTCCAATACTCCCTCCCAAGCATGCAAAACCAAATGGCTCACATCATGAAAAGGTTGAAGGTGTAAGTGGAAACCTCCTTACTGTCCAATGGCCTCCTCGAGATAGGAGTTATGAAAAGCATAGGGGATCTCATGACCAATGAGAGACTCCCAAACCCATACTATCATACAAATGAAATAAGCCATTCTAGGTAGCTCATCAAAAGAATCCTCAATCCTTGGTGTATGCAATGTGTTGGGGCTGCATGGAGAGATTAGATTTTTCCATTCAAGTGGTTTCTCTCTCCACTTATGGTAATTATGGGGTTTTTATTGATCTTGGGCTGAAATTTCATGGCCTCCAAGATTGGACCAAGTTACCCCCAAAGCAAATCAGCCATGAAATGCCTCCTCCAAGAATGCAAATTCTTCAAATGGCTCCTCCCATGTGAAGACAAGAAGTGTGGTGTGGCAATCATGGTTTTCCCATTGTTTCTCCTTAAACATACAACATGTAAATTAGAGAGAATCATACTCCCAATGGTCATCTCCAACTCATCTAGCACTCTCCAAACAAAGCTCCCCATGAACATAAGAGTATCAGCAAAAACCAGTGAAAACAAGCTTCCATATGACAACCGGAGAGTGGAACATAGTTCCTCACATGGAACCAGTGAAGTGCATCCCTTGCCTGCATCAAAACAAGTAAGAACAAGTGCTCTCCCAGCCACTTGCTTGCTGCCTAAATAATTCTATAGGATATAAGCATTAAAGTACAATGTAGTTTCATTGGTGCACACCAAGAATCATGTGGCCTCCCCCATGAACCACTGATATAGTGGCCAACATAAATGTTGCAAATGGCCTCAAGTACATAAAAATATAATATACAAGAAGGAAATATCCTCCTTAGTACAATATTTTGCTCACAAAAGATAAAGGAATCCAAATCAGGGTGCATAATTGTACATCCTCTACTATGTACATTGGTCCTTGAACTGAAATGGCTCAACTGGAAATTCTCCCTCACTCTCAATGAGTAGGGAAGTGATTGTGCCAACCTCTCCATCACCATCCGAGCTATGCATCTCTCCATAGGTTGATGTATATCCTGCTAGATGCCCTCCCAAGTAAACTCCTCCATCAATGAATGAAATGCATCAAGGTGCATGGAACAAAAGTCCACATGTGATGCATGTAGGAGCTTCCTCTTGAGCTCAGAACCTCTCCTCAAGAATACCCTCCCATAATAATATATGACCTCACCAACCACCATGTATCTATCATCTCCATCCAAGTCATCAAGTATCATGCATGCACCAAGATCCTTGGAGTACTCTACCAAAAGTTGAGACCTCTAATATGGATCAACCCTCCTAAGAGACAGCGCTGAAGATCTGAAATGTGAAGCTCCCCACATGTTGTTGTCTACTCCTTTGACATTCCTCATGAAAAATTCATCCTCCAAATTGCTGCCATGCCTAGCATGCAGCTGCTCATGCTCAAAAAGAAGTATGGATCTTTGGAAGTTGGCCTCCCATGAGAAGCTCCCATCCAAGAAGAATCTCCCAATCTTGGCCAACGCTAGCATGAGTGGCCTCCATCTACTCCAATATATGGATGATTCCTTCCTCAAAGGAAGTACCCTCCATTTCTCCAATTCCATGGAGCAGCTTCCTTGCACCATGAAGGTGCCATCCTCCATCACTGCAGCAACTTCTGTTAACGCAGTATATGTAGTGATATTGGGTAATGCGGAAAATGAAAGAGTTCCTCTCTCCTCCTTGAGTCTATCCCAAACTCTCTGTGTTGTACTAGATTCCTCCAAAGTCTTCACCTCTCTGGAATCTAAGAGTGGTGAACTAAATGATAAAATGTCTCCTACCTACTCTAGATCTGGTGGCCTCCCAGGTGGAATGCCCCCATGTAGTGAGACATCAAAATCTAAAGTGAACCGTATATATGTGTCGACTGATTTGTCCCTCTCTTCACTGTACAATACAGCCTCCTTATTTTGTGAAAAAACCTTTCGGAATAGATAAGAGTGAATGCTCATCATCCCTTCATGTTGATCCTTCCTTCCTTCCCATTCCATCTACCAAGATTCACAACCCAAAATAACTTATGCATGCGGCTCTAGAATTGTGGTTTGGTTCCCACATGTTGGATCATTTGGAACTCCTTGCAAAGACACAAGCTCTCTTCCAATGGAAGCAATGGCTCCCTTCCCATCTCCATGTGGTGATGGATCTTCTCCCAATCATACAGTGTTGTTAGCTCTTCTCTCCTCATCCTCTTCATCAATATGTGAGATTGCCTCATCATCAATGAGAGACCCTTGATCTTGGTCTTCCCTTGAAGGAGGTTTCTCCATGTCTTCACCAATAGAAGAGAGTTTTTCAAAAGTTGGGGATCTTGCCCTTGGCAAGGTACCATGCATGTTTTTATCCCCTTCATCCGAAATATGGAGTGGAGTTGGCAAGATAGATCTCTCCAACTCATGCAAAGGTTTTAAGTTTAAGTTTTTGGGTTCCACAAGAGATGCTTTACAATGTTTAGTGTCAAATATTTTCACCAATTCCTTAGTGAACCCAGCATAAGTGTTTTTATTTGCATGATAAGATGAAGAATAACTATAAAACCACCAATTATGGGCCATACCTTTGAGGTGCAACGTTGCTACTCTAATGGCCTCCTTTTCTGAAACTTGGTGTAGCCGGAAATATGAATCTATCTCCTCCACCCAAGCTTTGGCTATGCACTCTGTTCATCCATCAAAGTTAGATAGAAAGATTCTACCTTTCTTGTTTCTCTCATTGTTTTCAGATATTTTAGCTTCCTTGAGTTGGAAAAACCCTTGGAAGTGCTTTTTGAATCTCCATGATTGAGACTCATACTCCTGAAGATAGACACTCAAGGTCTCCTCCCTTGGTGCATCTCCTTCCTCCATCCTTCTTGTAGTGGATTTGGGAAATAGATTTCACTGTAGATCTTCATGTGTGACTGAATTCTCACACCCATCATGTGAATAGCTAGGGCTTTCTTCCCTTTCAAACCCTCTCAAGAATTTCCTACACTTCTCCCCTTTCATCTCCTTGAGATCTTCTTTGATATTTTTCATAGCTTGGAAAAGAAGTAGGGAGACCCTCCCTTCCTTCATTTCTCCAATTAATGGAGTCATGCCTTTATTTCTTCTATGAATCTTCTCTTTTATATGAGTAGCTTCTCCTCCTAATGGCATAATGTCTTGGATGCACAGGCTGAGCCAAGATTATGCTTTGATACCACTGTAATATCCCAAAATGGGATTGCAGCAATACATGAACATAAAAATGTAAAACTCTGCAAATATGAACATGACATAAGATGGATCAAGGTACAGCCATCATTTTATTAAGATATCAACAGAAGTATACAACAATATCATGAGGGACAAGCCACTCAAGCAATGGGAACAAGTCTCCAATGAATAAAACAATCAACACACGAGCTACTGCAACTGTATAGAATGTCAGAGAGCAGTGATAGTGCTGTCTATAACAGTGTAGCTACTACTGAATACATATATAAATGAAATTTTGCTAAAAGAAAAAAAATAAATGCCTAGCAATGAAGATGTGGTCTCTAATACTATATTTCTAGCCAACCCAGAAAGGATTGCTAGAAATACCAAGAAACATACAATGTGACAAATAACCCAAGGGTTAATGTGCCACTGCAAACGATATCTGATATGAGATGAGGCAATGAAATATCTGAAATAATTATTTCCTCCTCCAATGTTATTTCTAATTATAAGGTTGATCCCTCTACTCAGAAATAGACCCCCCCTGATGAGCTCAATGAACCCTCTCAGCAAATTCCTCCAAAAATAACGCATTTTAGGATGGAAACTGCACTGTGAGGGGTAGAAGATGGTTGTTCTAATGCCAAATATGTCAAAATATGCTCGGGACTCCTCTTGCTGATCCTCCAATGGATAGACAACCTCTCCACTGAAAAACAAGCCCAGAAATGACTCTAAGAGATCCTCCTTTACTACACCCTACAACACAACCCAGCTCTAAACAGAAACTACGCTATAGCTGAAGGAGGTAGCTTGGAAAAAATGCTGGAATGAGGAAATTTAGCCCAAAGAACCTCTCATTCCCTAAGGATGAGGTAGGGATTCCCGACCAGGAACACCCTTGTGCTAAAGAGCACTACAAACCTGCTAAACAGCACGAGGAAGCAAAGTCTAAAAGACCAATAGAAAATGATAATCAAAACATGAATAACGATGGTTGCTATCCCCTCCATATATAGCATGAGAGCCTCTCCACATTGGGTCCCATCCATATTTTCCACCAAGCTCATGCAAGTTGTTCTCCACAAAAATTGTGTTGTTCATCAAGGAGATTAATTGTATCTAGACAGCGTTGTTGACTTGGTCAAATTTGACTGAATCAACATGATCCAGCCCCTATTCACACCCAAAAGTGCTTAATCCAGCTGCTTATTCTCCCTCCTTTCACATTAGGAGTGTTTTTATTGCTACTCAAGAGACTTATGGGCCTCCTCACCCATTTATTTATTGACCTATGATAAAACAACTATAATATTCCATTTAGCTTGGAGGCTAAATTTTTGGAATACTACAGTCCTCCCCTCCAAAAAATTTCTTGTCCTCAAGCAACTATATAAGGAGAGAAAAATTCCTCCCCTTCTTTTCTTGTGGCCTCCTCATCAATAGTTCCCACCACTGCTCAAAAAAATCTGCAATAAATTTTTCCTCCAATTCTCCCTCCCAAGCATGCAAAACCAAATGGCTCACATCATGAAAAGGTGGAAGGTGTAAGTATCATGCATGCGCCAAGATCCTTGGAGTACTCTACCAAAAGTTGAGACCTCCAATATGGATCAACCCTCCTAAGAGACAGTGTTGAAGATCTGAAATGTGAAGCTTCCCACATGCTGTTGTCTACTCCTTTGACATTCCTCATGCCAAATTCATCCTCCAAATTGCTTCCATGCCCATCATGCAACTTCTCATGCTCAAAAAAAAGTACGGATCTTTGGAAGTTGGCCTCCCATGAGAAGCTCCCATCCAAGAAGAATCTCCCAATGTTGGCCAATGCTAGCATGAGTGGCCTCCATCTCCTCCAATGTATGAAGGATTCCTTCCTCAAAGGAAGTACCCTATGTTTCTCCAATTCCATGGAGCATCTTCCTTGCACCATGAAGGTACCATCCTCCATCGATGCAGCAACTTTTGTCAGCGTAGTATATGTAGTGAGATTGGGTAATGCATAAAATTAAAGAGATCCTCTCTCCATCTTAAGTCTATCCCAAACTCTCTATGTTGTACTGGATTACTCCAAATTCTTCACCTCTCTTGAATCTAAGAGTGGTGAACTAAATGGTAAAATTTCTCCTACCTACACTGGATCTGGTGGCCTCCCAGGTGGAATGCCCCCATGTAGTGATACATCAAAATCTAAAGTGGACTATATATATGAGTGGACTGATTTGTACCTCTCTTCATTGTACAATACAACGTCCTTATCTTGTGCAAAAACCTCCTAGAATAGATAAGAGTAAATGCTCATCATCCTTTGGTGATGATCCTTCCTTCCTTCCCCTTCCATCTTCCAAGATTCACAACCCAAAATAACTGATGCATGTTGCTCCGGAATTGTGGTTTGGTTCCCACATGTTGGATCATTTGGAACTCCTTGCAAAGACACAAGGGCTCTTCCAATGGAAGCAATGGCTCCCTTCCCATCTCCATGTGGTGATGGATCTTCTCCCAATGGTATATTTTTTTTAGCTCTTCTCTGCTTATCCTCTTCATCAATATGTGAGATTTCCTCATCATCAATGAGAGACCCTTGATCTTGGTCTTCCCTTGAAGGAGGTTTCTCCATGTCTTCACCAATAGAAGAGGATTTTTCAAAAGGTGGGGATCTTGCCCTTGGAAAGGTACCATGAAATTTTTTATCCCCTTCATCTGAAATATGGAGTGGAGTTCGCAAGATAGATATCTCCAACTCATGCAAAGGTTTTAAGTTTAAGTTTTTGGGTTCCACAAAAGATGTTTTACAATGTTTAGTGTCAAATATTTTCACCAATTCCTTAGTGAACCCAGCATAAGTGTTTTTATTTGCATGATAATATGAATAATAACTATAAAACCACCAATTATGGGCCATACGTTTGACGTGCAGCGCTGCTACTCTAATGGCCTCCTTTTCTGAAACTTGGTGTAGCTGGAAATATGAATCTAGCTCCTCCACCCAAGCTTTGGCTGTGCACTCTGTTGATCCATCAAAGTTAGATAGAAACATTCTACCTTTCTTGATTCTCTCATGGTTGTCAGATCTTCTAGCTTCCTTGAGTTGGAAAAACCCTTAGAAGTCAAAGTGCTCTTTTAATCTCCATGATTGAGACTCATACTCCTGAAGATAGACACTCAAGGTCTCCTCCCCTGGTGCATCTCCTTCCTCCATCCTTCTTGCAGTGAATTTGGGCAATATACTGCACTTTGGATCTACATGTGTGGCTGAATGCTCACACCCATCATGTGAATAGCTAGGGCTTGCTTCCCTTTCAAACCCTCTCACGAATTTGCTACACTTCTCCCCTTTCATCTCCTTGAGATCTTCTTTGATATTTTTCATAGCTTGGAAAAGAAGCAGGGAGAACCTCCCTTCCTTCATTTCTCAAATTAATGGAGTCATGCCTTTGTTTCTTCTATGAATCTTCTAAGAATATTCTCCTCCTAATGGCATAATGTATTGGATGCACAGGCTGAGCCAAGATTATGCTCTGATACCACTGTAATATCCCAAAATGGGATTGCAACAATACATGAACATAAAAATGTAAAAATCTGCAAATCTGAACATGAAATAAGAGGGATCAAGGTACAGCCATCATTTTATTAAGATATCAACAGAAAAATACAACAATATCAAGAGGGACAAGCCACTCAAGCAATGGAAACAAGTCTCTAATGAATAAAACAATCAGCACACGCAACTATATAGAATGTCGGAGAGTAGTGACACTACTGTCTATAATTGTGTAGCTACTACTGAATACATATATATATGGAATGTGGCTAATAGAAATAAAATAAATTCCCAGCAATGAAGATGTGAGCTCTAATACAAGATATCTAGCCAACCCGGAAAGGATTGCTAGAAATACCAAGAAACATACAATGTGACAAATTCTTGAGAATCGACAAGATGATGGAGCTTAGTGAAATGAAGTCGCCTTCCTTAAGGACTGACATGATGCAGCGCAAAGAATTGTTTTAGACTATGTCTATTTTTAGACATACGGAGCATAATTTGGGAATTCTACTTGGAGATTCTTGAAGTATGCGACATGTCGGTAAAAATAGATGAGACCCTTATTTTAGGACCCGGGCTATTTTTAGACTGATCTCCTAAAAATATGGAAGTCAAATATTATTTACCCTTAATAATATTTTGACTATAAACAGCAGTTTACTCTCTTGGCGCACTTCAGTTTGAGTCATGGAGGTGGCTCATGCAGCTGACACAAGGAATCACGTGGTTCCTAGGGTTTGATGGCATCTTGCATGGTTGACTTCAGTTAGACTTCAGTGGCAGAAGTTTTGGAGGAGTTAACGGGACAGATAGTGGAGTTGTGTTATGTTTGTTTTAGTTGAACTAGTTGAGATTAGTTAACTAGCTAATCAACTAGATATGAGTGGAGTGAATTAAATATTATTTAATTCACTAAATATTAACTCATTAGTCAACTCAGGAACACTTCAGTTCACTACAGTGCATGATCAGTTCAGTGGAGACCAGTGGAAGAGGTAGATGAAAGGGTGAGTAAAGCTATCAGTTGGAGGATCAGTTTTGCATGGGATTTGCATTACACTTGGAGGAATTGTCCATGACAATTGCGCAGTCAAGCCAAGGGGATTCGAACCTTGGATCTCTTCATATACAGGCCATGATTGCACAATAGAGGCAAGGCAATTGGCGGGGAGTTTTGAACCAGTAACCTGTTCAAAACTAAGCTAGATTGTGTGTGACTTTATGAGAAAGTACTGAGTACTTGTGAGGAGTATTGTACTTGTTTTGTTACATGATTTCTCCATTATAATATACACAATAGTTGCGGGGTTTTCAGCTATAGGCTTTCCCCATACATACTGAGTTAATGTGTGATTGAATTGATGTGAGATTGCTTCTGTTATTTCCGCATGTGACAATTAATTGTAGAAGAAGGTTATGTGTTATGTATGCAATTCGAAATTGATATATGACCAGGTTAATCTTCAGTGAATAAGTGATTTATTCGGCTAATTTCTACATGGTATCGGAGCGAGATTAATTGTCGAGATCTATTACGGTGATTGCAAACTTATTTCCTCGGACAGAGTCTGCATGCGGGCCAGGTAGCCTCCGGAATATTCATCCTTCTTTGTAAGGTGAAAGATCTGGTGAATGCCCTTTGCAGTCAATCTCTGATTTGGAAATAATTTGTTTTCAAGTGTAGATCGGAAGCGATAGAGCTTGGAGTTTGGAATTCGAATTTTGCAGAAGGTTGGTTTTCTTGGTGCCGGTGTTGAAAGATGTCTTCTTTCAACGGTTTGCAACTCGAATATGCTCTTGAAGGCAGTTCGAATTATGTTGCATGGAAGGATCGCATGGAAGCGGTGTTAGAAGATAATGGTCTGAAGGAGTTTGTGGATGCGGATTTCCCAAAGCCCACTGATGCAGCTTTGGTCGATGCATGGCAAAAGAAGATCGCGAAATGTCGAAGGATCCTGTTGGAGGGCGTCAAGGATCATATTGTATCCAGTCTTCATGGTAAGGCTACTCCATATTTAATGTGGAAAGCTTTGACGGATCTATTCCAGAGTAAGAGTGACCAAAGGAAGCTAGCGCTCAAAGATAAGCTCAGGAACATCAAGATGGAGAAGGGCGACAGTATCGCCAAATACCTCACGAAGTTCACTCAGTGCAGAGATGAGCTGGGAAGTGTGGGGGTGACTGTCGAAGAAGAGGACATGGTCGACCTGGCTCTCCTTGGTCTTTCGAAGACATGGCACTCATATCAAGATAGTGTCAATGGTCGGGAGAAGCTGCCGGGATGGGAGCGCCTTTGGGCGGATCTCATGCGGGAGGAGATAAGGAGGACTACTCGAGATGGATCTTCATCAAAGGGAGCTGATGAAGAAAACTGCGCTCTGGTGTCCAAAGCTAAGAAAGGGAAGGGTAAGAAAACCTCTCATTCTGGTGCTAAGGGCAAGAAGCAGGATATGGCGAAAGTGAAGTGTTTTCACTGCCATGATCACGGACATTATGCTACCAATTGTCCAAGGAAGAAGAAGAACAAGCAAGCGGGAAGATCTGCAGATGGAGAAGCTTTGGCTTCACAGTTCGAGCTTGACTTCTCACTGATTGCATGCTTGGTTTCAAGTGTGATGGGATCGGTGTGGTTCTTGGACAGCGGTGCGTCATTTCATATGACGGGAGATCGGGAGTTGTTCTCGGATCTGGAGGACAAGGATTTGGGTATGCACATCGAGATGGGCGATGACGGTAGATACAGTGCGACTGGTATCGGTACCGTATCCTTTCAGAGGGAGTCTGGTAAACCCTTTTTCTTAAAGGATGTCATGCATGTACCTGGATTGAAGAAGAACCTGATTTCAGTAGCGATGTTGGAGGATAAGGGGTATGATGTGGTCTTCAGCGAAGGAAAATCCTTCCTGCGCAGTAAGACTACTGGAGAGACCCGAAAGATAGGGGTTCGAACTCAGAACCTTTATCAGTTGCAGGTAGATGACTGCGCAGCTATGGCATGCAAGGCGGGAGAAGTGGTGAGCCGGGATGATGAGGGCGAACTATGGCACGGGAGATTGGGCCATCTTCACCATGGAGCTTTGAAGATTCTGCAGCAGATTTCTACTGGACTTCCTAAGGGCACCCTTGCGCAGTCAGATCAGTGCAAGGGGTGTGCTTTAGGGAAGTATGTGAAAGCCACCTTTCACGAGAAGGATAGTCGCGCCACGACGATCCTTGAGAGAGTTCACACAGACGTGTGTGGTCCTTTCTCAGTTGCTTCGACATCAAAGCACAAGTATTATGTGATCTTTGTTGATGATTTCTCTCGAAAGTGCTGGATCTTCTTCATGTAGAAGAAGAGCGATACATTCACGAAGTTCTGTGAGTTTAAAGCACTGGTCGAGAAGGAGTCGGGGAAGAAGGTGATTGCTCTAAGGAGTGATAACGGTGGTGAATTCATCTCGACTGAATTCAAGGAGTTCTGCAGCGCAAAAGGGATTCGGAGAGAGCTCATCGCACCCCATAACCCACAGCAGAACGGGGTGGCTGAGCGGAAGAACAGAACGATCGTGGGTGCTGCACGGGCGATGTTGCATGATCGGGGCCTACCCCTTCACTTGTGGGCTGAGGCATGCAATACAGCAGTGTATGTGCAGAACCGTTGTCCTCACAAGGTTCTTGGCATGAGTACACCAGAGGAGGCTTATTCTGGCAAGAGGCCTGATATTTCCCATTTGCGGATTTTCGGATCTCCTGTCTACATGCATGTGACGAAGGATGCGAGAAGGGAGCTGGATCCAACTGCTGAAGTTGGAATATTTGTGGGGTACACTGATACACCTCACAACTATCGGGTGTATGTGCCAGACAGTCGCAAGACTGTTGTGCGACGGGATATAAAATTTCGGGAGGAGAAAGCCATGCAGTGTTCGCTTGAGAGGGAGCTACACTTGCATGCAGATGAGGAGCTGTTAGTTCCTAAGGAGGAGCTTCCGGATGTGGATCAGCCACAAGAGGAGGTTCAGGAGGTGGAAGATACCACCCATGCAGCGCCAACCATCAGAGGGCGCATGCGCACTACAGAAGCTGAGCGACTGGCTCGGGATGCAGAGAAGGTTGTAGGACCACCTACAGCACAGCGCAGACAGAGAAAGTCACTGGATCGGTACATTGGATACATGGCTCTTGTGAGTCAATGTGTTGTGACGGAGCCATCCTCTTTTGAGGAAGCTGTGGAGGAACCCGCATGGGTTAATGCCATGATCGAAGAATATGATTCGATCGTCAGGAACAGTGCATGGGAGATTGTCCCAAGACCGGTGGGGAAATCAGTGGTGGGTTCGCGATGGATCTACAAAGTGAAGCAAGCGGTTGACGGGAGTGTGGAGAAGTACAAGGCGAGATTTGTCGCCCGTGGCTTCTCACAGATCGAGGGGATTGACTATGAGGAGACTTTTGCACCTGTCGCAAGGTACTCTTCCATACGGACGATCCTTGCTCTCTCAGCGCAGATGGGGTGGCACATTCATCGGATGGATGTGAAGACTGCGTTCCTCAATGGAGTTATTGAGGAAGAGGTGTACATAGAGCAGCCTGAAGGTTTTGAGATCTTCAGCAGTGAGTCGCATGTGTGCCGACTCAAGAGAGCACTGTATGGGCTGAAGCAAGCACCTCGTGCTTGGTCCACTCGGATAGACAGCTACTTCACCGGGCTTGGATTCTCCAAGAGTGAGGCGGATCCAAACCTGTACCAGATTGTGGTGGAGGGGAAGCTGTTGATCATCGTACTGTATGTAGATGATCTGATTTTGACTGGCGACGAGCAGTTGATACTTTCATGCAAGGAGGATCTTGCGCGAGAGTTTGAGATGAAGGACCTGGGCATCCTTCATTATTTCCTGGGATTGGAGATTTGGCAGCGCAGTGGAGGACTGTTTGTTTCTTAGGGAAAGTATGCTCGGGAGATTCTGGAGAGGTTCAACATGCAAGGCTGCAAGCCTGTTGACACTCCTCTTCCTGGTGGTTGGAGGAAGGAGGATGCTACTTCAGCGGAGGTAGTGGATGCCACTGTCTGTCGACAGTTGGTGGGGTCGCTTATGTATCTGGTCAATACACGACCCGATATATGCTATGTAGTTAACCAGCTTTCGCAAGCTATGGTTAAGCCTACCAAGCTCTTTTGGAAGGCAGGCAAGCATGTATTGTGCTATATCAGAGGCACATCGGGATATGGTCTATGGTACAGACAGGAGGATGGAGTGAAGCTTTCTGGCTTCACTGATGCAGATTGGGCAGGGAGCCCAACGGACTGGAAGAGCACTTCTGGAGGAGTTTTCAGCATTGGATCAACAGCAGTTTCCTGGTACAGCAGGAAGCAGAGATCCGTGGCACTCAGTTCAGCAGAGGCCGAGTACATGGCAGCAAGTTTGGTTGCATGCGAGGCTATTTGGATGAGGAAGATCCTCGCAGGTTTGTTCAGGTTGCATTTGGAGCCTACAGTGATCTACTGTGATAACCAGAGTTGCATTAAACTCTCGGCTAATCCAGTATTTCATGATAGGTCCAAACACATCGACATCAGGTACCATCATATCAGAGATTGTGTTCGGCGGAGAATCATGATGCTTTCATATGTTCCCACGGAGGATCAGGATGCCGACATCCTGACGAAGGCGCTCACCAGGAGCAAGTTCGAATTCCACAGAGGCAGGATAGGGGTTGCAGATAATCCATATCTTGCTGAGAGGGAGTGTTGAGAATGCAGCAAGATGATGGAGCTTAGTGAAATGAAGCCGCCTTCACTAAGTGGGCCCGCAGGCAAATTCTGGCGCAAAGTCTATTTTTAGACTATGTCTATTTTTAGACATACGGAGCATAATTTGGGAATTCTACTTGGAGATTCTTGATGGATGCGACATGTTGGTAAAAATAGATGAGACACTATTTTTTAGGACCCAGGCTATTTTTAGACTGATCTCCTAAAAATATGGAAGTCAAATATTATTTACCCTTAATAATATTTTGACTATAAACAGCAGTTTACTCTCTTGGAGCACTTCGGTTCGAGTCATGGAGGTGGCTCATGCAACTGACAGAGGAATCACGTGGTTCCTAGGGTTTGATGGCATCTTGCATGGTTGACTTCAGTTGGACTTCAGTGGCAGAAGTTTTGGAGGAGTTAATGAGAAGGATAGTGGAGTTGTGTTTTGTTTATTTTAGTTGAACTAGTTGAGATTAGTTTAACTAGCTAATAAATTAGTTATGAGTGGAGTGAATTAAATATTATTTAATTCACTAATTAATAACTCATTAGTCAACTCAAGAACACATCAGTTCACTACAGTGCATGATCAGTTCAGTGGAGACCAGTGGAAGAGGTAGATGAAAGGGTGAGTAAAGCTATCAGTTGGAGGATCAGTTTTGCATGGGATTTGCATTACACTTGGAGGAATTGTCCATGAAAATTGCGCAGTCAAGCCAAGGGGATTCAAACCTTGGATCTCTACATATACAGGCCATGATTGCGCAATAGAGGCAAGGCAATTGGCGGGGAGTTTTGAACCAGTGACTTGTTCAAAACTAAGCTAGATTGTGTGTGACTTTATGAGAAAGTACTGAGTACTTGTGAGGAGTATTGTACTTGGTTGGTTACATGATTTCTCCATTATAATATACACAATAGCTGCGGGGTTTTCAGCTATAGGATTTCCCCATACATACTGAGTTAATGTGTGATTGATTTGATGTGAGATTGCTTCTGTTATTTCCGCATGTGACAATTAATTGTAGAAGAAGGTTATGTGTTATGTATGCAATTCGAAATTGATATATGACCAGGTTAATCTTCAGTGAATAAGTGATTTATTCGGCTAATTTCTACACAAATAACCCAAG
>JAXQQM020075402.1:0-137124 GCA_034641835.2 Pinus albicaulis
AATGACTCTTGGCCTTTCTTATTTCCTAATATTAAATAATATACAATATTAAATGTGCACACCCATCCCATAGGATTAGGTGTCAACATTCCCCCCTTTAATCCGAAGGGATGTTGGTGAGTCCAAGCATCGATCTGAACTTTTCAAACTTTTCTCTTCCAAGTGCTTTGGTGAAGATGTCAGCAGTTTGCTCATTTGTGGAACAATGATGTAGATGGATGGTTTGGCCTGAACATGATGTCGAATTAGATGGTACTTTGTATTGATGTGCTTTGTTCGATCATGGAACTTTGGGTTCTTGGCCAACTTTATTGCAGAAGTGTTGTCGATCATGAGTGGAGTGGAACACATTTGTTTCATCTGCAAATCTTCTAGGATTTTCCGGAGCCACACAATTTCCTTTGTTGCTTCAGCTGCTGCCACATATTCTGCCTCGGTCGTGGAATCTGCTGGAACTGATTGTTTGCGTGATCTCCATGAGACAGCTCCTGATCCAAGACTCATGGTGTAACTTGTAGTAGACACCCCTGTTTCTTTGTCGCCATCAAAGTCTGAATCAGAGTATCCGATCAAGCTGAAGTCGCCTACCTGTGTATATTTGAGTCCAAAGTCTTGAGTCCCCTTCAAGTACCTTAACACTCTTTTTACAGCAGACCAATGTCCTTCACAAGGTTTTTGCATGAACCTTGAGAGGATTCCAACAACAAATGAAATGTCAGGTCTGGTGGTGGTCAGGTAGATAAGACTTCCTACAAGCTGTCTATACTTAGTTGCATCCTCAAATTCCTTCCCCTCAATAGATGTGAGCTTCAAGTTTTTTTCCATTGGAGTGGTTAAGGGATTACAGTCATCCATGCCAAATTTGTTCAAGAGATCTCCAATGTACTTCTTTTGAGAAAGAAATATGAATTTAGGATGTTGAATTATTTCAATACCCAAATAGTAATGAACATGACCCAAATCAGTCATTTCAAAACCTTTCTTCAACTCTTTCTTCATGGATGCAATATAGCTCTCATTGTTTCCTATTATCAAAAGATCATCTACATATACCACAAGATATACAACTGTTTTTCCAACTTTCTTAACAAACAAAGTTGCATCATCAAGATCAAAATGTTTGAAGTCAAGTTTCAGAAGATGCTCGGTCAATTTCTCATACCAGGCTCGTGGTGCTTGCTTGAGGTCATACAAGGATTTTACAAGTTTGCAAACTTTGTGTTCTTGACCCTTTATCACAAATCCTTCTGGCTGGGACATATAAATTTCTCCTTTAGATCTCCATTCAAGAAGGATGTTTTTACATCCATCTGATGGACTTTCCATCCATTCTGAGCTGCTACGGCAAAGAGAGTCCGGATGGTGGTCCATTTTGCTGTGGGAGCAAAAGTTTCTTCATAATCGACTCCTTCTTTTTGTGCAAAACCTTTTGCCACAAGCCTGGCCTTGTTCTTGTCAAGTGAGCCGTCTGCTTTGTACTTGTTCTTGTAGACCCACTTACAGCCAATTGGTTTCGTTCCCAAAGGCGGATCAACCAGCTTACAAGTACCATTCTTTATCAAGGCATCATACTCCTTCTGCATCACTTCTTTCCATTCATCATGAGAAGCGGATTCTTTGAAGGAAGTTGGTTCATGATCTGTAGACAAACTCAATTCACAGTTATAAGCAATATCCATATCAACAGGAGAATCAGAATTATCTACATCACCTTCGATTTGTTGAGTGGAACTTCTTGTTCCCGTTTTTCCAACCTCATCAAGATGAACATTCTCCAGTGTCTTTGTCAGCCATTTGGGAGGACCTTTCTAAGATGGCCCAGGCTGGTCATTTGACTGAGTTGGGATTGATTCAAGATTCAATCTCCCAATTCTGTCAATCACATCATCCAATGTGTCATCCGTGGTTGTTTCTTCATGTGGGGCAGAGAGTGCTTCGGGACATGATTCCACAGTTTGATTCAATATCGGAATCCCCCCTTCAAGATGTGGAATCACATTATCAAATTCTTGGAAGGACTTTGCATGTGTGAATCTATCCAGGCGATCAAGTTGCCGCTCAACAACCTTATCACTCTTGGAAGATTCAAGAAATATGACATCTCTTGCTATTACAAATTTCTTATTTGCTTCATCATAGAGACGATATCCTTTGGAGGTATTGGAGTACCCCAAGAAGATACATTTGCGACTTCTAGCACCAAGTTTGTTCCTTTGACCCTTGGGTATCAAGGCATAGCAGGTGGACCCAAAGACCCTGAAATGATTTACCGAAGGAATGTGGCCATGCCACATTTCAAAAGGATTTTTGTTTCTAATTGAACTTGAAGGACACCTATTCTTTATGTAAACAGCACATAGAACTGCATCAGCCCAAAACATCAATTTTACATTCTTGAAAAATAACATGGAGCGGACCATAATTAAAATAGTTCTGTTCATTCTTTCAGCTACACCGTTCTGTTGTGGATTATATGGCACAGTTGTTTGATGTTTGATTCCATGTTGACGAAGATAATTTTCAAATTCGTTTGAAGTGTATTCTTTTCCATTATCGGTACGTAGAGAGCCAATATGTGTTTGTGCATCATTTTCAATCCATGCATGAAAATTCTTGAAAGTTTGAAAAACATCAGACTTATTCTTCAGTAAGTAAATCCAACACATTCTGGTGTAGTCATCAATAAATGTCATCATGTATTTGTTTCCATTTGCAGAGGCAATAGGCATAGGGCCACATAAATCTCAATGAACAAGTTCAAGTTTCCTATGTGCTCTTGAGTGTGAATCATGAAATGGCTGTTTGCTATGCTTTCCTAGAATACAAGCATCACATTCCTTAGGTTTTCTAGGAATTGTAGGCAGTCCATTAACACCATTTTTATTCAACAAACGAAGGCTTTCATAGTTTAAGTGTCCAAATCTAGCATGCCATAAAAGACTTGATGGGAATGTACCTTCATCATGATGTGAACTGAATGCAAAGTTTTGAGCATGAGCAAATGAACCTTTCAGCTTCAAGAGTCTCCCTTCTTCTATTCCCTCCATGACAAGTGAGTGATCTGATGCTTTTCTGACCTCTGCCTTGCCATCAAACAAGTGAATTGAGTGTCCTTGCTGCCGGATTTCGACCAGGGACAGCAAGTTTCTCTTCAACTCGGGGAGGTATAGAACCTCATGTAGGATATGATCAGGAAGACCAGGCAGTTTAAGCCTGACTGTGCCAAGCCCTGATGGCTTGAGTTTGGATTTATCTGCGAAATATACTGCTCCATCAACTTTGTCGGTGAATTCTTCAAAAAAATATTTTCTAAATGTCATGTGACATGTTGCTCCTGAATCTAGCAACCAATCATCTCTCCATGAAGTAAATGAAACATCAAATAGGTTTTCAGTTACTCCATTGTTACAATGTGCTAGAACATAGTGAGTGGATTCAGGTGCTTTACCTTTGTCTTTGTCATTAGTTTTACCTTTGTCTTGATTTCTGTGCTGCTCAATTTTCTCCCATGGTGTTTTGCATTTGGATGCATCATGTCCATCTCTATTGCAACGTGTGCAATGAAGATTGGATTTGTCAGCTTGTCTGCCCCCCCTTTCTATGAAGTTTCTTCTTCCTCTTCCTCTTCTGCCACCTCTTCCTCTGGATGAATCTGGAGCATGACTCTTTTCTCTATGTGCCAAATATGCAGCCTCTTCGGAAGATGAAGGGACTGTCATCTTCCCAAAAGCTTTCTCTCTTTCTGCAAACTTTTTCTCAAGTTTATCAAAGGTGATATGCTCAAAGTTTCCACTTGCTTGCAAAGACTCAAGATAATGTGAGTAAGTCAGATATAATGCCTTAACATATGCTATGAGAGATATGTCCATTTTTACACCAGTGTTTTCAATGTCATGCATTATAGATCTTACTTATGAAGCTAAAGCAAGGGGATCATCATTCTTCATTTCAAGACTGGACAGCTTAATCATCAATTGAACATTTTCTAATTCTGAATGTGAGTCATAGAGTTCTTTTAGCTTCTTCAAGGCATCATAGGCATTTGAGAATGATGAAATATGGCGACTCAAATCTTCACTTACGGAGGCTGCAATCAAGGCATAGGCCTTGCAGTTCTTATTTTCCCAAATGGCAAGCTCTTTGTCTGAAGTGGGCTTTGCTGGTGGATTTTCTTCTTGTCCTTCACAGATTCCTTTCCACAGCTCATTAAAAATGAGTGTGTGTTTAATCTTCTGAGACCATTCAATATAGTTCTCTTTGCCGGAGAGAGCCACCCCAACAATAGAGATGAGAGAATGCATTAGATTGCTGGAAAAAAAATCTTCTGAAGCTTTGTCTGAAGTGGGCTTTGCTAGTGGATTTTCTTCTTGTCCTTCATACATTACTTTCCACAGCTCATTAAAAATGAGTGTGAGTTTAATCTTCCGATACCATTCAAGATATTTCTCTTTGCCGGAGAGAACCACCCCAACAATTGAGATGAGAGAATGCATTAGATTGCTGGAAAAAAAATCTTCTGAAGAGGAAAAATTTCTGCTTTCAACTCTTGAAATTTGCTCAATTAAAGGGGACAAAAACTCTTGCTGGAAAAATACTCTGAATTTAAAAAACTCTTTGCTAAAAGACTGAATTTAAAAAGGACACAACCTCTTTGCTAGAAAAAACTGAATTCTGCACCAAAAAAAAAAATATATGTATTTTTTTTTTTTTTTTTTGGAATTTTTTTTTGTATGGGAGGTCGATATTGTGAAGTGGAAGGGCGGTATTATGAATGTGAAGTGATATTAAATATGATAGTGGGAGGGCGGTATTGTGAATGGGAAGGGCGTAATGAGTATTAGAGGAGGGGCGGTGGTTAAATATGAATACAAGCAAATGGAGGGGCGGTGGTTAAATATACAATGGACAGCGTATTACATATACAATGGACAACGTATTAAATATACAATGGAAAACATTTAATATATATGGAATGCTGTATGGACAGTGGTAGCGTGGGCGTATTGACTGATAGCGCGGAGAGGGGGGTGTGTGAGACTGCTATGGAGCGTATTGGCAGTATTACATATGGGAAACAATGATATTAAACCAGTGTATTACACCATAGTGGTATTGTATGCAGAGAGGTGGGGCGGAAATAGTGAATGGTGAGGGTGGTAATATATGGTGGTGGTATTGACTATTAAGAGCGGTTTTATTAAATGACAGGGCGCTGGAGGAGGAAGGGCGGTAATACAGTTGGGAAACGCTGTATGAATGGAGGGAAACGCTGTATATTGGATGGTGTATATTGGATGCTGTATGAATGAAGGGAAACGCTGTTGCATAACAAGAACAGTCGTAGTGATGCGTAGAGCGGTGCAAATAATGTGAGGGCGGGGCTGGAGTGATAAGGTGTGACGAGGGAAGAACTTATGCAGCGTGGAGAAGCGTTGTATTATAAGCAGTGGAGTGGTATTATAAATGGGCCACGAGCCACAAACGCTGTGTGCATTATATTAAGTTGGCGGTTCTGTGCAGTCGGGGAGGGCCGAAAGGCCATGAACGAGTGTAATGCTGCAGAGAAGGGCTACGATGGGAGGCGCCGGCGGGTACAATAGTGATATTAAATGGTCGACAGAGCGACAGTCAAAGAAAGGAATTAAGGCGTGAGGGAAGTGTGAGAGGGCGAGGGAGTGTGGAAGAATGTAGGGAGAGAGTGAGGGCGTTACAAAAAAAACTGAAATAGCAGTTGCAGGTGCTGAGTTGCAGGAACTGCAGGGGCTGTAAAATACTCAGATATTGTAAGAGCTGAACCTGCAGAAGTCAGAGACTGTAGAATTTGCAGAAATTAAAAAAAAAATGCAGAATTTCAGTCTAGCAATAAGGAGCAACAAAAACTATTAATAAAAATTGACTGAGCAAAGGAGAGGGAGTTACACCACAGGAAAAAATGCCAATGGTGGGACTGGCTCTGATACCATGTCAAACTAGGAGGTAACTCCTCAAATCAGAATGTGTTATTGAATGAAGAATGAACATGCATTTATACATGGAGGTGAGGCTATTGGGATTCATCTCCCAATGACTCTTGGCCTTCCTTATTTCCTAATATTAAATAATATACAATATTAAATGTGCACACCCATCCCATAGGATTAGGTGTCAACAGAAATGAAAAGTAGATAAAGGAAAATACCAGAGTAACATATGGTGGTCGGATAGAGGAACGAAAATGGTTTCTCTCTTATGATGAGCTGCTAATGGGACTTGAGGAAACATATTCTCTCGCAACCACAAGATGCAAAAATACTTCATCTTTATCCTCAGATAAATGACCAATCCTGGTGCAACCCTAATGAACCAAAGGAGAAGATGTTATGCCCCGAACACGTGTGGTGATGCCAAGAAAAGATACAACGAGAGAGAGAACCCTAACCTCTAGAGCTCACACCATTTCTCCCCTCTCAACACTTGTTTTAAGATAAAAATCAATAAATACTGATAGAAGTTAATTTAGCAATAAGAGAAATAATCTCACTGTTGGCCTTTGACTGCACATAAAGTGGAGACGGAAAAGGAAGGGAAATCCTAACTTTCAAAGAGATTCAAATGAATCTATCTGCCTTTTAATTCAATTGAAAGAGGAAAGTGTCGTTGATTAAGTGCGATGGTGATCGAAATCCTTACTGCCCTGATTCATTCCATCTACCCCCCTTCCTACCCTTCATTTGTCCTAATTCTGAACTCCAACGCTCTAAATACCATTTATCCCTTTTCATTTTTATTTTCCCCAAGTCATTCCCTTTTATTTCATGACCGCACACTCAAATTTCTTTTCGCATTGGCCAAATCCCAAAATCCTTTAATCGCTGTCTCCTACAAACTTTTCGAAATGCGATATGCGATGAAGTGGGATCCGTTCACCTGCCACACTTCCTTTCATTCCATTTCCATTAAAAATCATTAAACCTTACCATCCGCTTTCCCGATTCCCCGATTGCGATTAAAGTGGGGCCATTTCTCCCTGACATGTCACCTTTTCCCCATCATCCATCGCACATCACTAAATATAAAATTCACAGATCGATGATTATAACTTTTCACGCTTCCAAAAGTTTGTAACTAACCATTTAAGCGCCCACAAAGTATCTTGTTTAAATTGTGATGCGGGGCCCCACCTCCATCTGCCACATTATATTCCCTAGTCCCACACTTCGCACTTCGCAGGTTTTAACGTTTAACCCCCTCCTGCTCCCACATAAAACTTGTGCTCTACGATTTGCGGTCGCGGGTCCCACCGCCTTGCCATGTCATAAATATCCCTCCTGTGGCATGTCTTTTGCCCATTTCAGTGATAAAAAGTCCTGCTAAATTCATTTATGCTTCCGCCATTCATGCCCCCTCCGAAATCTGGTTCCGGTTTGCAATTTAAAACACAACATGGGATTTTGGGTGGAACTTGCAGTATGGTTTATTCAATTTCCATAGGATAACCTCTGCTAAAGAGTTCAACACACACAACACAATTGGATATTCCACAACGGGAAGTGGAAATCATGAGCATTAGAGAGTGGAGGTCTTCAAACAACAGGTGAAATCATACGATGAAGGTTGGACCGCTCACCTGTTCTCAACCATTCCTCACCACTCCTTTGAATATTATGGAAGTTGGCCTCCCTGGCCAATTGTTTTGTTCTTTTTACTAATTAGATAGTGATGTTTTGTTGGTAAAATCCCGATTTTACCCAATTCTGTCTTGATTTTTTTGTTGCAGTAGTGATTTATTGATGCATGCTCTGTTAGTTTGTTAGTATATTTTGGTTTCACCTGTGTGGGTCGATCATGACAGAATATTCAGTCGTAAACCATCGAGGATAACTCTATATGTAGTGAGTTCTAAGACGAAAGAAGGGTTCAGGAATTTTGAAGAATTTTGCTGCAGTTTTGTATGATTGTGCTCCCTGTGCCTCGAGACACATATTTGGGAGAGTTGTTTAAACTTAATATGAATACAGAGCTGATATTTGGATTCCAGATGGAGCAATGAGTAGTATGTATATGTTTCCTTCTGTTATCAGTAATCTCCTATTTATGTGTAATCATCTTTCCTGCTATTTTGCTTTGATGGTTCGTGTAATGTGGCTACTGGTGGTCTAAAATTTTATTCACAAATTCGTGTGTGCATAACGCTCAGGTGTTAACGCTCATGTATTAAGCTTGCTACACTCCCTTAATTCACGCTCCATGAACCTCTGTTGTTTTCCATATCTCATTCATATCCGTTTCCTCTGAGTTCATACTAGACAGATTATAAATCTCTTAAGCCTGTCTCTTGTGGGTTCCTTCTCCGTTCTCTCTCAACGCCTCTACATATTTTTAAGATATCTGCTCATTTTTTTATACTTGGCCCATTTAAAATCTATCTAGTCTCACAGCCTCTCGAGCCGTCTCATAGTTTGGGGAATTCACATGAATCAAGCTCAAATGGTCTTCTCCTTTCTTGAACCACCAAAATTATTATTCTCTTGACCCATATTCTGTGAGAGGCATTTATGCAATTTTCCACACTTAACCTCTGATTTTAAGATGTCCTAGGCACTGGTATTTTGCAACTCAAGCCTGTCTCTAGGAGCGACAACATATTTTTGGCGCTGTTTCCAATGAAACAAATGAAGAAATATTTTCCATGGGATATGACATTATCTTCACCCTTTAATTAGGTGAGCATGAAGGGTTGAGAGTTACATATTTCTCACCTTGGTGAATCCACTGTAAAATAATCCTAATTAGAAGTAATCCTGGCTTTCATTAGGCCTCACACCAGATTCATATCTATCATCTGCACCCACCTCTAATTCAGATGGCCGTACCGAGTTTCCTTTTAAACAAGTATGCCCCCTTGGCCCTCCCTCAACCTCTAAATGATATTCCACAAGACTATTTAGAGCAGTTGCCTCGGTTCACCGGGGAAGATATTAATTCTGCGCAGAGACATATTGAAAATGTTTGCGCCTTTGTCGAGAATGTGAATGCAGAACACCTAGATGTGCTGTTGAGGATTTTCGTCCAATCTTTGGATGGAGAGGCTTGAAAGTGGTTCAAGTCTCTAGCTGACTACACAATCCACACCTAGGAAGAAATGGAAAATTTCTTCACTTTAAAATGGGGAGAAGAGAGGGACCATGGATATGTCCTCACAGAGTTCAACGATCTTAAAAAGAGACACAATGAGGATGTAACAGAATTTATAAAGAGGTTCAATAAGCTTTATAATGATCTTCCTGCTGAAATAAAGCCTCCCCAAGTAGCTACTAAGGTGGTTTTCACCAGATCTTTCGAGCCAGATTTTGCGTTTACCTTGAGAGAAAGAAGATCCACATCTTCGGATCAGATCCAGACTGATGCGTTGGAGGTAGAAGCAAAATTTTATTCTACCGGTAAGTTCAAGGGGAAGACGTAACATGAAGCTATAAGAAAGAAGGGGGAGGAGGCTTATACCTCAAATCAGGAGAGGGAATCACAGGAGTATAGACTTGAAGAAATGAACAAGCTGATCAAGAACCTCTCAAATAAGCTGTTCACTCTTGAATCAGAGGCCAAGAGTTCCCTCCTCGTTCCAACCAAATGATTCCTAATTGGGGGTTTAATCCTCAATATCGAAGGCCCCGTCTGCAACTGTTGCAACAAGCTGAGGAAGCCTCAGAGAGCCAAGAAGATCAATTCCTCGCCTACTCTGATGATGAGGAAAGTGATCTTACCTCGCAGGGGGAGCAAGAGGAGAGGGAAGTTCCTTCGGTAGATCAAGATATTTACAAGTACTGCAGGCAGTTTGTGGATTTCATGCAAGCTCAACTTGACAAGAAGTATGACCTCAGATCCTTCGAAAAGAGAATCCGAGGGTAAGAACAAAATGAAGAGTCGATATCAAGAGAACAAACCCGTCCTAGTCCTGCTAGTAAAGGGAAGAAGCCATTAGAAGAATCAACCCCTCATAAGGCCACTGCATCCTCTTCCACAAAGCAAGAAGCTAATCCTTCAAAAGATAAGAAGCCCTCATCCATACCCTTGAAACTGCCCGACCCTCCTAATTAGCAATTTGAAGAATCCATTACAGAAAAAGGGCCCACACCCTTCAATCTCCAAGAAGAACAACCCATGGCAGTTTTTGGACCGAATGTAGAAAACCAGTTTCTAGCCTGTGATGAAGAAGAGGGAGGTGAGCTTGCCCTCCCTGAAGAAGGGGAAGAGCTGAAGTATTTCCAAGAGGACAACACTAAAAATCAACAACAGTCTAGTGTCGATCCAGAAATAGAGGCAACAAAGCTTAATTGTCTAGATCCACAAGAGCACCTTCAGCCAGTAGTTTTGTATTTAGAGATTGAACACCAATCAAGTGTGCCTAGTGAAAGCCAAGAAATCTTGCCAAAAGAAGACCAATCAGGTTTGCTGATTGAAGATCACTCAAATAGTATTTCTGTGTGTGTAGACCTTCATAAAATTTCTTCACCATTAAGTTCTTCATGGGATGTTGAGGAAACATAATATGTTGTTATTAATCGATATCCTTTACCCGAGATGATCGAGAGTTTGCATCTCCCCTGCAAGCCTCCGTATGATAAAGGAAATGATGAAGAGCACCCAAAGAAGTTGATTATAATGGGAAAGGAGAAGAAACAAGTGTCATCCTTTCTGTTTTAAGACAATCAGTGGGAACATGGAAGCAAAGCAACAATTTGGAATGAGGTTTGTTTTATGGTTACAAATCCTCCAAAAAAACTCATATTGCATGTTTACCATGATCCTTTGGTTAGTATATTTCAGCCATCAGTGGAGGAATAATTTTCCAGGTTCATCAATGAAGCTATGGAATTCAGTGGAAGAGATAAGTTGCAACATTTTAAACCCATTTCTCCACCTACAGGAATGGGATGCCTATTTCAGTTAAGCACTCATTTTCTTAACTTGTTACATTGGAAGTATGATTATTATTTGGTGGGATAACTTTTGATCAAACTAGGTGTAGGTAGGAGTGCCAATAAACTCAGTACTATGAGCATATTTATAGTTTAGTTTCAAATTGCTTTGCAGTTTTCAGTTCAAGTGTGTTTTAGTTTCCAATTTCAGCATAGTTAAGATTTCAACATTTAAGATTTTCAACGTACGATAGTAACTTCTGTTGTATATAGTTGGCAGTGAAAAAATCAGTTGTAGTTTCGATTCAGGCTTACAGTATGCATTTGCAGCTCCATGAGACCAATAAAGCACATGCATTCAAGTCTGTAGGTTATTAATGCACTGAGAACAACATGCTGTCCCCAGATGGAGCCAATGTTGGCCTGTGACCACACACAAAGTGGAGAAGGAGAAGGGAAAGGAAATCCTTGCTTTCAAAGAGCTTCAAATGAATCTATCTACCTTTTAATTCAGTTGAAAGAGGAAAGTGTCACTGATTAAGTGCGATGTTGAGCTAAATCCTTACAGCCCTCATTCATTCCATCTAACTGCCTTCCTACCCTTCATTTGTCCTAATTCTGAACTCCAACGCTTTAAATACCATTTATCCCTTTTCATTTTTATTTTCCCCAAGTCATTCCCTTTTATTTCATGACCGCACACTCAAATTTCTTTTCGCATCAGCCAAATCCCAAAATCCTTTAATTTCTGTCTCCTACAAACCTTTGGAAATGCGATATGCAATGAATTGGGACCCATTCACTCGCCACACTTCCTGTCATTTCATTTCCCTTAAAAATCATTAAACCTTACCATCCGCTTTCCCGATTCCCCAATTGCGATTAAAGTGGGGCCTTTTCTCCCTGACATGTCACATTTTCCCCATCATCCATCGCACATCGCTAAATATAAACTTCATAGATCGACGATTATAACTTTTCTCTCTTCGCACAATTTGTAACTGAAATTTTAAGCCCCCGCAAAGTGTTTTGTTTAAATTGCGATGCGGTGCCCCACCTCCATCTGCCATGTCATCTTCCCCACTCCCGCACTTCGCACTTTGAAGGTTTTAATGTTTAACCCCCACCTGATCCCACATAAAAATTGCACTTTGCGATTTGCGAGCCGGGTCCCACCGCCTTGCCACGTCATCAATAGCCCTCCTCTGGCCTGCCTTTTGCCCATTTAAGTGATAAAAAGTCCTGCTAAATTCATTTCGGCTTTCGCCATTCATGCCCCATCCAAAATCCGATTCCGGTTTGCAATTTAAAACACAACATGGGATTTTGGGTGGAACTTGCAATATGGTTTATTCAATTTCCACAAGATAACCTCCGCTAAAGAATTCATCACGAACAACACAACTAGCTATTCCACAACGGGAAGTGGAAGTCATGAGTATTAGAGAGTGGAGGTATTCAAACAACAGGTGAAATCATATGATGAAAGCCGAACCGCTTACCTGTTCTCAGCCATTCCTCTCCACTCCTTTGAAGATTCTAGAATTTGGCCTCCTTGGCCAACTGTTTTGTTATTTTTATTGATTATATAGTGATGTTTTTTTGGTAAAATCTCGATTTTACCCAATTCTGTTTTGAATTTTCTGCTGCAGGAGTGATTGCTTGATGCATGCTCTAATAGTTTGTTAAGATATTTTGGTTTCACCTGTGTGGGTCAATCATGACAAAATATTCGATCGTAAACCCTCAAGGAGAACTCTATATGTAGTGAGTTATAAGATGAAAGAAGGGTTCAATAATTTTGAAGAATTTTGCTGTAGTTTTGTATGATTGTGCTCCCTGTGCCCCAAGACACATATTTGGGAGAGCTGTTTAAACTTAATATGAATACAGAGCTGGTATTTGGATTCCAGATGGAGCAATGAGTAGTATGTATATGTTCCTTTCCGTTATCAGTAATCTCCTCTTTATGTGTAATCATCTTTCATGCTATTCTGCTTTGATGGGTCATGTAATGTAGCTGCCGGTGGTATGCAATTTTATTCTTGAATTCGTGTGTGCATAACGCTCATGTATTAAGCTTGCTGCACTCCCCTAATTCGTGCTCCACGAACCTCTGTTGTTGTCCATATCTCATTCATATCTGTTTCCTCCGAGTTCATAATAGAGAGATTCTTAAATCTCTTAAGCTTGTCTCTTGTGGGTTCCTTCTCCGTTCTCTCTGAACGCCTCTGCATATTTTTAAGATCTATACTCATTGTTTTATACTTGGCCCATTTAAAATCCATCTAGCCTCACAACCTTCCGAGACCTCTCACAGTTTGGGGAATTCACATGAATCAGGCTCAAATGGTCTTATCCTTTCTTGAACCACCAAAATCATTATTCTCTTGACCCATATTCTGTGAGAGGCATTTATGCGAATGTCCACACTTAACCTCTGATTTTAAGATGTCCCAGGCACTGGTATTTTGCAACTCAAGGTTGTCTCTAGGAGCAACAACACTCACCAAAATAAAGTCCTTCATTCCTTCCACATGGAAGTAGCCACTTTTTTAATACGAAATATTTGTACCTAAGAACCTTACCTTGTGAATTCAACTTTTCTTAGATATCCATTTACTATTGGAAACATATTTTCTTTCGACCCACAACTAACTTGATCCCAAGCTATGACATCTATTTATTAAGCCATAACCTCCTTGAATTTACTATCTTATGAATTCAATTCTTCCATAAAAGTTATAGGATTATCATAAGTAATAGATAGAACAAAAATAAAATAAAAATAAGGTGGGATATACCAATCTTGGTTGCCTTCTTTCTTGAACCAATCTCCTCAAGACTAGAGTTTGAGGTTTATCTTCTTGTTGACTTAGATTCTTCAACCTTTAACATAAAATTCTATTGTCTTTGGTTCTTCTTCCATTGGTTATAATTATTGATTGGGAACAATTCAAACCTCTTTAATTACTACATCATGATTGAAAATTGTATTTTTTGTGATTAGGGTCCATAGTTTATAAATTTTTATATAATTTTTATAACCAATAAAGATATAATTTTCAACTTTATTATCCAACTTACGTTTATTTTCTCTTGGAACATATACATGAGCATTACAACCAAAACCTCTAAGATGTTTAAGATATGGATTTTCTACTATTCTATGCTTCATGTGGACTTTTTCCAAGTAATTCCTATGTAGGTGTTTGGTTTACCAAGTCAATTAAAGTATCCATTTTCTCTGCCCAAAATTCTTGTGACAACCTCGCACCATTGAGCATATTTATCTTTTCCATCAATACATGTTTGTTCTTTTGGAAACTCAAATTTGTTAAGGTGTATATGCAATAGTATTTTATCTTGTATGCTACACTTATAGGATTCTTTGAACTAATGTCTGCAAGAATCTCCTCTCCACCATTATCTATCCTTGGCACTTATTTTCTTCTCTCTCTAGTTCTCTACACGAGCTTTAAACTTTTTAAAATGACTAACTTAGCTTAGATTATTTTTAGAGGAAATAGATCCATGTGTTCCTTGAGAAATAATTTATCTATGAAACATTGTACATATATTTTGCTTGTGATGGAATATGTAGAAGTCCAAACAAATCATGATATATCAACTTCCAAATTCCTTTTGTTTATGTATCTCCAAATAACCCATTTACACATTTTATTTACCACACACACACACACACACATAGATCACAAAAATCAAAATTTGAGCAATAATGCATATCTTCAAGCATATATTTAGAATGTACTTAATACCCTTCTCTCCAATATACCCCTAGTCTTTGATAATTTTATCACATTTTAGTTTAGGTTAAAGGGTTCAGAGGAAATGACTTGAAATTGTTGTTTTGAAATTTTCATAAAAATTTCAAGCGTCTTGACAATTAATTTGTCAACGTTGGTTCGAAAAATTTAAAACGAGAGCATTGACAAATTAGATTGCCACCTATCCTATCGTCATTTGACATATGGCACTGACAAATAATTTGGCAGCATATGATATTATCATTTGACAGGTGGCACTGACAAATCAAATGGTAATACTCTGTTTTACTTTGTTTTTTCATGTAAAAGACAATAACTTTGGGCGCAGTTTCCGAATAGATGGAAATAAATTTTTGAAAACCAAAAGAGGTTTTAGTTGGGAAATGTAGGTTTTAACCCTGTACAAAAATTATCTGCAAACGAAATCTTAAAACAAAAAATAAACAATAGTGAGAGCATAAAACATAAAACATATCTACACAAAGATTTTCTAATGGATCCCAAAACCAAGACTACTAGTTTGATTTTTAATTATATTCCTTTTAATGTTACAACACACATATATATACATGCCGAAGAATTGATAAACCCCAATCCATTAACCCTGGATTAGAACATAACCGTAGTTCCCTTCACCAGATCTACAAAATACCATGGATAGAAAACCATCATGGCCAGAACCATGTGCTAAACCCATGTGCAAAACCATAGGTAGGTTCGCCCACCTAATATAGGGTCCAAAAAAATGTTTCCGAGGGTGCTTCCCCAAACCCCATGCAGGGGGATGCGCCCCCCCTGTGACCCTCCTTCTATGTGTGGAGTTTTGAGATTCAACAAGATGATGACCTTAGTGAAAAGAGTCGCCTTCACTAAGTGGGCCCGCAGGCTATTTTTCGCGCACGTCTCTTTTTAGACATGTCGACCATATTTCATAAGTTGCAGGATGCTATTTGTGGATGGTTGATCAAGTTGGAAAAATAGATGAAATTATATTTTTAGAATATTGGGTGAAGTCTATTTATATATCATTAATCTAAAAATAGATGCATGTCGATTATTATTAGCTCTTAATAATAATCAGACTCTAAACAACAACATATTCTCTTGGAGAACTTCAGTTTAGTGCACAGATGTGGCACAACAGCTAACAAAAGGAATTACACTATTCCCAAGGGCTTACTAGAGCTAATGCATGGAGGACTCAGTGAGAACTTTAGTGGCAGAGTTATGACACAGTTGGAAGAAGTAGTTATGGAGTTGTATTCAGTTTAACTCAGTTAGACTCAGTTGAGCTAGTTGTATCTAGTCTAACTGATTGATACAGTAGTGAGAGTGGAGTAAATTAATTAGTAAATTAATTCACAAATAATAACTCATTAATCAACTGAACAATACATTAGTTAACTACAATGCATGGCAGTTTCAATGGAGACCAGTGGAGAGATAGGTGAAAGGGAAAGATAGACTATCTATTGTGACTATTAGTGATTCATTGATTGAATCAAACACACAGTGGAGATGCCAATGAGGATTGCACAGTCAATCCAAGAGTAATTCAAATTCATTCAGAGCTATTCTTCATCAGAGATTGTGCAGTGGAGGCAGGCTAGCAGGTAGCAAAGATCGGTGCATGGATTTGCAAGATTGGGCCTGATTAGTGTATGACGATTGTACTGTGCTGAGAGCTTGTGATAAGCTTTGTATGTTTGTATGAGATTGTCATATGATCTCCATGTTACATAATATATAGTTGGGGTTTTCAGCTTCAGGCTTTCCCAGTTAAAAACTGTGTTATGTGCGATTGAATATTTTTTGTTTATGCTTCACATGTGTGTGCAATTAATTTTTTCCGCAAAAGATTAACAAGTGGAATAGATTCAGTATATTGCATAAAGTTAAATAGTGTGAGATAAGGTGGATCTTGGACATATGCATGCTTAGTGCATATAATTTCTACATGGTACTAGAGCGTTGTTGATTGAATATTTCAATTGTGAAGTGAGTTTGTGCTGGTGGACAATTCAAATTTGCTACAGAAGATTCTTGGTGCAAAAATCGAGTATACATTGAAATGTCTTTAAACGGGTTGAGGTTGGAGTATGCCCTTGATGGGAGCTCGAATTACATAGCATGGAAGGATAGGATGGAGGTGATGCTAGAGGATAATGGGCTGAAGGAGTTCATCGATAGCAATGCTCCTAAACCGGGATTTAGCAATGCTGCATTACTTGATGCATGGAAAAAGAAGACTACAAAGACAAGGAGGATTCTGTTGGAAGGCGTGAAGGACCACATTATGTCCAACCTTCATAGGAAAGCCACTCCATTCTTAATGTGGAAGGCTTTGACAGATTTTTTCCAAAGCAGAAGTGACCGGAGGAAGTTGGCGCTTAAAGATAAGCTCAGAAAAATAAAAATGGAGAAAGGCGATAGTATTCCAAAATACCTCACGAAGTTTGTCCACTACAAGGATGAACTGGGAAGTGTGGGGCTATTGTTGATGAAGAAGACTTGGTGAGCTTGGCTCTCCTTGGGCTTCCGAAGAGTTGGCATAGCTACGAAGATTCTGTCAATGGACGGGAGAAACTGCCAGGATGGGAGCAACTTTTGTCGGATCTTGTGCAGAAGGAGATAAGGCAGGGTACTAGGGATGGATCTTCATCAAAGAATGAATATGAAGAGAATTTCGCTTTGGCTGCCAAAGCCAGGAAAGGGAAGGGGAAGAAAAGTCCTTCTAAATTCGGTGCGAAAGGCAAGAAGCAGGATTTGTCCAAAGTGAAGTATTTTCACTGTCAAGAGCATGGAAATTTCGCCACTAACTGTCCACAGAAGAAGAAGAATAAGCAGGCTGCTGGATTTGCAGTTAGAGAGGCCTTGGCCTCGCAATTTGAGCTGGATTTTTCTTTGATCGCATGCTTGGTTTCAAGCTGCATGGGATCGGTGTGGTATCTTGACAGTGGTGCGTCTTTCCATATGATGGGAGACAAAGAGTTTTTCAGTGAATTGGAGGAGAAGGACCTCCAGATGCATATAGAGATGGGCGACGATGGTCGGTACAATGCGACTAGAATTAGGACCATTACCTTTGAGAGGGAGTCCGGTAATCCATTCTTGTTGAAGAATGTCATGCATGTTCCAGGTTTGAAGAAGAACTTGGTCTCAGTCGCAATGCTGGAAGACAGGGGTTATGATGTTGTTTTCAGTGAGGGAAAAGCCTTCCTTCGACATAAGACAATGGGTCAAACCAAGAAGATAGGGGTCCGAATTAAGAACCTCTACAAGCTAGAGGTAGATGACTGCGCTGCAATGGTAGGCAAAGCAGAAGAAGTGGTGAGCCGGGATGAGGGCGAATTATGGCACAGGAGATTGGGCCATCTTCACCATGGCACTTTGAAAATTTTGCAGAAAATTTCTACTGGACTTCCCAAGGGTACTCTTGTGCAGTCAGATCAGTGCAAAGGATGTACAATGGGTAAGTTTGTGAAAACCACCTTTCATGAGAAGGAGAACCGTGCTTCGGTGATCCTGGAGACAATTCACATAGACGTGTGTGGACCATTATTGGTTGCTTCAACACTGAAACACATGTATTATGTGATATTTGTTGATGACTTTTCTCGTAGATGTTGAATCTTCTTCATGCAGAAGAAGAGTGAAACGTTCTCAAAGTTCTATAAGTTCAAGGCATTGGTGGAGAAGGAGTCGGGGAAGCAGGTGAAAGATCTACGAAGCGATAATGGTGGTGAATACATCTCAGGCGAATTCAAAGACTTCTATAGCAAAGAAAGAATTCGAAGAGAAATCATAGCGCCTCATAACCCACAACAGAATGGGGTCACATAGAGAAAGAACAGAATGATCGTGGGTGCTGCACGAGCGATGCTGCATGATTAGGGCCTACCGATGCACTTGTGGGCGGAAGCATGCAACACTACGGTTTATGTGCAAAACCGTTGTCCTCATAGAGTACTTGGCATGAGTACACCTGAGAAAGATTTTACTAGTAAGAAGCCTGATATTTCTCATTTGAAGATTTTTGGCTCACTTATTTACATTCATGTGACGAAGGATGCCAGGAAAAAGTCGGAGCTAACTGCAGAAGTTGGGATATTTTTGGGGTACAAAGAAACACACCATAACTATTGTGTATATTTTCCAAACAGTTAGATGATTGTTATGCGATGGGATATAAAATTCAATGGAGTGAAAACCATGAAGTTGTCGCTTCAGAGGGAGCCACACTTGCATGTGGAGGAGGAACTTCTTGTTCCCAAAGATGAGCCTCTAGATGTGGATCAGCCACAGGAGGAGATTCATGGAGTGGAGGAGTCCACTCATGCAGAACCAAACATCAGACAAGGAAGGAAGCGTACCACATAAGTTGAGAGACTGAAGGTGGATGCGGCACAAAATGTAGGAGTCCCTACATCACAACGCAGACAGAGACAGTCACCTGAATGATATACTGGATAAATTCCATCTTATGAGCAAGTGTATTGTGATAGAGCCATCTTCTTTTGAAGAAGAAGCGCAGGAGCCCACATGGGTAGATGCCATGGTGGAGGAGTATGACTCCATTGTCAGAAACAGTGCTTGGGAGATTGGTCCAAGGCCGGTGGGGAAATCAGTTGTAGGATCAAGATGGATCTACAAGGTAAAGTGAGCTGCTGATGGGAGCGTCGAGAAGTATAAGGCAAGATTTGTTGCCCGAGGCTTCTCACAGATTGAGGGGATTGACTATGAAGAAACCTTTGCACCTGTCGCACGGTATTCTTCTATACGGACCATCCTTGCTCTCTCAGCGCAGATGGGTTGGCACATTCATCAGAAGGATGTGAAGACTGAGTTCCTTAATGGGATCATTGAGGAAGAGGTGTACGTTGAGCAGCCTGAAGGATTTGATATCTTTAGTAGCGAGTCACATGTGTGCAAGCTCAAAAGAGCGCTGTATGGGCTGAAACAAGCACCCGGTGCTTGGTACACTTGGATCGACAGCTACTTCACTGGACTTGGATTCACCAAGAGTGAGGCAGATGCAAAACTATACCAGATTATGGTTGAGGGTAAGCTTTTGATCATTGTACTTTATGTTGATGATTTGATACTAACAGGTGATGAGAAGTTGATACACTCATGCAAGGCTAATCTTGCAAAGGATTTTGAGATGAAGGATTTGGGCCTCCTTCATTATTTCCTTGGATTGGAAATATGGCAGCGGGAAGGTGAACTGTTTGTGTCTCAAGGCAAGTATGCTCGAGAGATTCTAGAGAAGTTTCACATGCAAGGCTGTAAGCCTATCGACACTCCTATTCCAGGAAATTGGAAGAAAGAGGATGCTACATCGGTAGAGGTAGTGGATGCCACTGTTTATTGAAAGTTGGTGGGTCGCTCATGTATTTAGTTAATACAAGACCAGACATATGTTATGCAGTGAACCAACTTTCACAAGCGATGGTTAATCCTACCAAGCTCTTTTGGAAGGTAGGTAAGCATGTCCTGAGATATCTCAGGGACACATCTGAGTATGGTTTATGGTACAGACAGACGGATGAGGTGAAGTTGCATGGATTCACGAATGCAGATTGGGCAGGAAGCCCAACAGAAAGAAAGAGCACATCAGGAGGGATTTTCAGTATTGGATCTATGACAGTTTCTTAGTACAACAAGAAACAAAGATCTGTGGCACTCAGTTCAGCAGAAGCGGAATACATGGCATCAAGTTTAGTTGCATGTGAGGCTATCTGGATGAGGAAGATTCTGGTTGGTTTGATCGGTTCACATTTAGATCCCACGGTGATTCATTGTGATAATCAGAGTTGCATTAAACTCTCGGTTAATCCTGTGTTTCATGATAGATCTAAACATATTGACATATGGTATCCTCATATTAGAGATTGTGTGCAGCGGAAGATCATGTTGCTTCAGTACATTCCTACGAAGGATCAGGATGCAGATATTCTGACGAAGGCGCTCACCAGGAGCAAATTCAAATACCATAGAGGTAGGATTGGGGTGAAGGATAATCCCTATCTTGTTGAGAGGGAGTGTTGAGATTCAACAAGATGATGAGCTTAGTGAAAAGAGTCTCCTTCACTAAGTGGGCTCGCAGGCTATTTTGGCGCAAGTCTATTTTTAGACATGTCGATAATATTTCAGAAGTTGTAGGATGCTATTTGTGGATGGTTGATCAAGTTGGAAAAATTAATGAAATTATGTTTTTAGAATATTGGGCAAAGTCTATTTATAGATTGTCAATCTAAAAATAGATGCATGTCGATTATTATTAGCTCTTAATAATAATCAGACTCTAAACAACAACTTATTCTCTTGGAGCACTTCAGTTTAGTGCACAGATGTGGCACAACAGCTGACATAAGGAATTACGATATTCACAAGGGCTTACTGGAGCTAATGCATGGAGGACTCAGTTAGAACTCAAGTGGCAGAGTTATGACACAATTGGAAGAAGCAGTTATGGAGTTTTATTTAGTTTAACTCAGTTAGAATCAGTTGAGCTAGTTGTATCTAGTCTATCTGATTGATACACTAGTGAGAGTGGAGTGAATTAATTAGTAAATTAATTCACAAATAATAACTCATTAATCAATTGAACAACACATCAGTTAACTATAGTGCATGGCAGTTTCAGTGGAGACCAGTGGAGAGATAGGTGAAAGGGAAAGATAGACTATCTGTTGTGACTATTAGTGATGCATTGATTGCATCAAACACATAGTGGAGATGCCAATGAGGATTGCACAGTCAATCCAAGAGTAATTCAAATTCATTCAGAGCTATTCTTCATCAGATATTGCGCAGTGGAGGCATGCTAGCAGGTGGTAAAGATCGGTGCATGGATTTGCAAGATTGGGCCTGATTAGTGTATGACGATTGTACTGTACTGAGAGCTTGTGATAAGCTTTGTATGTTTGTATGAGATTGTCATATGATCCCCATGTTACATAATATATAGTTGGGGTTTTCAGCTTCAGGCTTTTCCGGTTAAAAACTGTGTTATGTGCGATTGAATATTTTTTGTTTATGCTTCACATGTGTGTGCAATTAATTTTTTCCGCAAAAGATTAACAAGTGGAATAGATTCAATATCTTGCATAAAGTTAAATAGTGTGAGATCAGGTGGATCTTGGACATATGCATGCTTAGTGCATATAATTTCTACATGGAGCTAGTCATGGAAAGAATATAACACACACCCAATAGGAACAAGCCCATTAAAAAAAAAAATATTTCAATTTTTATACAACTATCATAATTTGAGATATTCGAATGGATCCTTGAAGCCTATTTTTCAAGAACTCACCAAAATTATTTTTTTCTATATTTAGAAAAAATACTATTCAACTTTCAGTTGGAGAGCCACCTTATAAATTTGAATTGTGAATAAGATCATATCTCTTCCTTAATTTTTTGGTTCAATAAGATAAATATGGGATGAATTAAAAAAGTAAAACGACTTATCTATTGGGATGGAAAAGAGCTAAAGCAACATGTTTTTATTTTTGGGCTAAAAGCAGGGGATTGTTTCGAGATTCCAAGGAGAAAGATCTTGCCAAAGTTCAACAAACTCAACCATTCGAGATTTATTTGCAACCAATTCTATCTTTTGTTCATAATTATTTATTATTTGAATTTTTACGAGTTGTATTATTTTATTTTATTTTTTTATTTTGCAAAATATATTTTATTAAAAAATAGTCCTTGTAATTTTCCTATTTATTGAACAATTTGTAAAAATTGAAGGGTTGGGAATTTTTGGAAAAATAGAAATTTAGTGTAGAATTTGATATTAATATATTGGATATATGTACAGATGTGGCACAACAGCAATTTTTCAGAGATTCATGTGTGATTGATTTCTGGTCTATTCTTCCTACTATGTTTAATTTCTCAAATAGCTATACCTTTTGAACATTGATCTTCAACAATTGGATAAAGCATAATGAATTAGAATTCTTAGTGAATGCTCAAATTCAGGTTATTCAACGCTTATTTGTGTTTCAACTTAAATATGACTGCAAGAATATCAGTTCTCTACTTTGATGTTTATCTTCTATAGTCTTCTACATACCTTAGTGATAACATGTCAAAGAAATTGTGAGTTATCTTGCCTTTGCTTATAGCTTTTCATGTAATCTATGTTTAGAAAGTATTTATCTTTGGTAAAAGACTCCATGCTCAATGGTCCCTTTCATTTCTTTGCAAACCAAATCCATTTCTGACAAACCAAATCTAGCCAATGAGCTTAATGACCTACTGCTAAAGTGACCTTGAGTGGTAGTTTAAGGAGAAATATGTGTCTGGATTGAAGGGCCAAATTTCAATCTCAAAGCGGTTTGAAGGTTTCCTCAGTGAGTTTCCTTCCACATCCAAGTAAAACTTCTGAGTGATAACAAATAACATAGAACTAGTATTCTCTCTAGGGACAATACAAGTCCTTGCTTTTTCATTGCTACCCTCACATGTAAAACATATTTTACACCCATCATTAATGATGCTTCCCAATAGCTTGCACATAGATCTAATCTAAACTCTCTTCAACAACACCATTGAAGTTTAATTTTCAAATGCAATGTGCATGCTTGCATCATTCATCTTACTTACAAATATCATGCTTTTGTTTAGATATGTATTGTGTAGAATCTCAAGGAGAGTTCTAATCCTTATATCATTGACAAACAACTTGACCCTTCCACATGTTATGATCTTTGTACTTAAGGTGTCCTTTAGGAAAACATCACTTCTATTGTACTTTTTAATATTATTCACAAAACCACTCTTTGGGAGGAGTCGTATGAAATAACATGCCTAAGTTAATCAACATACATCATGATTTGAGTGTGTACTTATAGATGCCAAATAAACATCATCTCTTTCTTTTGTGGATGTTTTCATTTTTGTAGGAGCACCATCAAATTCCTTACTTTTATCAACATTTTTAAATCTATTATTTTTCTTATAATAACTAACTTTAACCCGTCCAAAAATTTGGAGTTCCAAAATGAGTGTCTTAAAAATATAATTGAAGATATAATAAAAATATAAATTTAGTCATTTTGTAAGAAAGGTATATTTTCAACTAGCCTCCTGCATTACAATCTATGTAACTATGGTTATAGTTAAGTCAAATTGAAAAAATATTTAAAAATTAAATTAAGAGAAAACTTTCATTGATATGATCCAATTTTTTTTAGACATATGAATTACTTTTAATAAAAAATTAATACTTCTGTAATATAATATACTAGTTTTTAAATATAACTCATATTATTAGTCACAAATTTATTTTTAATTGATACACATTATGATTTGAATGTGTATTTTAATATGCCAAATAAATATATCTCTTCCTTGTTTGGAGAGTTTCACTTTTGTAGGACCATCGTCAAATCATTTATTTTTATTAACATTCTTAAATCTACAATTTTTCTTATAATGCTCAATTTTTATTATTAGGAAAATTTCAGGTTAAAAAAAAGTGTAGCGTGTCCTAAATATAAAAAAATAGGTCATTTTATAGAGAAGGTATATTTACAATCCACCCCTTGCATTACACTCTATATAACTATGGTTAACTTAAATTGAAGAGATATTTAAAAGTAAAGTTAAAAAAAAAACTCTCATTAATATAATTTAAAAAATACTTTTTCATATATGAATTAATTTTATTAAAAAAATAAATAATAATATAATATTTTTAAATATAATTTATATAATTAAATATATATTTATTTTGAGAATGTGTTTTGGATTAATTACCTGGTTAGTTGTTGGTGGATGTTTCAAATTATTTAATGTAGTTCATTTTGAGAACAAAAATAAAAAAAACTGATTTATCATCATGTTTAAATAACAAAGATACATCCAATTTAAAAAATAACTCTTAAAAAAATAAAATACTTTAATTAAAATTGAATGCTAGATTAGGATATTGATAAATATATTCTCATATAATAAAAAATAAAACATAAAACAGCCAAGTATGGAACTAACCATTAAAAAAAAGAAAAAGGCAAAGAAAAACGATAGAAGAATAAAGTAAAAGGAGAGACCGTTAAAAAAAGAAAAGAGGAAAGAAAAACGACACAAGAATACCGTAAAAGGAGGAGAGATGTCATAAAATTAATATTATATTATTTTATAATAATATAAGAGGAGAAAAAAATTCAAAGACAAAAATTAAATTTAAATTATTATTAAATTAATAAATATTATTATTGTATAACAAATCATTAAATTATATATTATTATATAATAGCATAATATTATATTTATGTAAATATAAAATTTAATTAAGTGTAAAAAAAAAGAAAAATAATAGAAGAATAAAGTAAAATAAGAAGACATGTGATAAAATTAATATTATATTATTTTATAATAAAATAAAACTAGGAAAGATTAAATTTAAATTATTATTAAATTAATATGTATGGATGATGATGATGGTTAACGTCCATTGAGACTAATCTTTGGTTTATCTGACCTAAAAAAAAGAGTTATTTAATTTGATTTAAGATTTTATTCCTATGCTCTAAAAGCTTGGAGAGAAGTCTCCCGAGCTCACTATAATTTTGATATCTTAAAAGGTTAGGAAGGTCAGTATTGCAACAAAGTTTATGAAATTGAGCTCTAATGTGGTTGTACCCGGGGCACTCTAAGAGGAAGTGATTTTCATTCTCGAAGTTCATATTCTCATAGAGATGGCAGATCCTTTCCATCCATGGTGTTTTAGGAACTGTCCAACGACTTGTTTCACTATGGAACTCATGAGAGTTCGTTCTAATCTTGGCTATATTAATTTTCTTCTTTGAGCTAGTTAAAACAGAGAGATACTTTTGATCTTCTGAGGTGTGGTTGATGACCTCCTTATAATACCTTAATTTTTTTTTAGCTGCTAGATCTTTCTCACACCACATTTTTTCTTTGAACTTAGAAGTAACAATTTTTTTTTAATGTTATTGATGTTTTGCAATGCAACATTCTCGTCGATCTCCCAATGGTTTAACCAGGCCCTGGTGTCTTTATACCAACCTCATTTAAGCCTTTGGTGGTTTTGGCTGGAATTTAAAGCTAGCTTAAGAAGTCTATGATCTCCTATGCTATTGAGCTTGTGCTTGTACATCATAAGCCTAGTCATATATAATATTTATGTGAAATATAAAGATTATCTCTCTCTCTCTCTCTCTCTCTATATATATATATATATATATATATATATATTACAATGTTATTATAAACAATATTATTATATGTAATTATATATAAAAATATTATTAAAAACAGGTTAATAATAAAACCTAGATAAATTAAAGAATCTGATTACATGAAAAAAGCTAAAAAAAATAGGAGAGGCTAGAATAAGAGACAATCAAGAAGAAAGAGTAGGAATCCAACTCTTAATTTTCAAACATAGTCTCTTTTGAGATTATTCACAAGTTTCTCAATTTCGATGCCTCCGTTTAACTTGCTATGATGGAAGTGATCAATCCTTCCAATGGCTCGAGAATCCTCAATGCAAACATGATGTTTAATTTTCTCTGCATGTTCAACTATAGGTAAGGAGCAAGAACGATTGTGCTTAATGTCTACTGCATGGTATTGAATTCTTTGATTAATGGAGCGATCAGTTTCCCCAATGTAGGGAATCCCACATGAGCAAGGGATTGAGTAAACCCTTTTCATGTCTTTAGGGTTTCTCGAATCCTTGACGGATCTAAGGGAATTTCTAAAGGTGTTAAGGGGTTTGAAGGTAGAAAAAACTTTATCCTTTTTAAGAATATGAGAAATTTTATCAGTGGTCCTATGTATGAATGAATGTTGAACATTGGAAACTTGTTCATCCTGAGCTTTTTTAATCCTAGGTTCTTACTGACTCTTTGAAAAGATACTGTTTGCATTGAGGATTCTGGAGTCATCCTGACATTTGATCACTTCCATCATAGGAAATTAAAGGATGCCATCGAAATTTAAAAGCATGCCAATAATCTCAATAGAATGAATGGTTGGAAATTAAGTAAGAGTTAGATTCCTGCCCCTCTTCTTGATTGTCTCTAGTTCCTTTTTTTAAAAGCTTTTTTCATATATTACATTCTTTAATTTATCTAAATTTTATTTATCTTAACGTATTTTTTATAATATTAATATATATAATTACATATAATAATATTATATTTTAGCATAATATTATCTATAATAATACTATATTTTATCTTAATTTTTAAGTACAATATTAGAAAATAAAATTTTATACCATTATTTAAAATTCAGTGCCATAATTGTTTTTACTACTTACTTTATACTGTAAAATATATTTTTAATACTTTAAAAAGATATATTTTAACCTAATTTATATTTTTATATAAATATTATGATAATAAATAATAATATATAGACTTAATAGTTTGTTATACAATAATAATACATAGTAGTTCGATATATTTTTCTTATTTTATTTTATTATAAAATAATATGATATTAATTTTATCACTTCTCTTTTTACTTTAGTCTTATATCATTTCTCTTTATTTTTTATTTTTTTAACATTTAGTTTTTACAATTCACTGATTATTTTTTGATTTTTCTAACGAAAACTTGATGCATCTCTGCTATATAAACATCATGATAGATTCGTTTTTTCACCTTTTTCCTGAGTATAAACCACATTATGTGTGAGAATCCTGCACAAATGTAATGCTAACAATTTTTGTAGAATCTATTTCCATATATATATATATATAAATAATAGATTATATATTTTTTCTTTATTTGTATTTTTCTGTTAGTTGTATTTTTTAAGGTGAATTATATAATCTCATGAAACTGAAATTTACAAAATGAGTTGCAAAAAGTCAGGTTAGTTTCAATTTCTTATTGGAAAGACTTGATCATATCCAAAAGCATACTCTCTTTAATAAGTAGACGGATAATTGAGTTTTAACAACTCGAAAATTAAATAAACTAGGACTGAAAAACTGGCCTAAATGGCCTTGTACATAATTGTCTCTAAACAAAAAGACAATAACCATAAACATTTCACATCTAAGTTGATGGGTCTGAATCCGACACTGCAATCTGGATGGGTGCTTTTGGTTCCTCTAAATTTCTTCTCACTGCTTGAGGAATGCCGAGATGTCTTTCAATCCTCTCTATTCTCCAATCTAGATACCTTAGGTGCTTGTATATGTGTTCAAGAGAGTGAAGGATATCCATGTGGTTCTCATGCTTGTCGAAGATAGTCCGTCCTAGTAAAAAGTTTATTTTCCAATAAATATCTACAATCTACATGCATTTGTTGAAATGTTCCCTCATGTGCCTTGTATCCAAGATCCAATCAACCCATTCCATTAAAACCTCTATGTCCGAGAGAGTAATCCTTTGATGATCCGGTGGATCAGTTTAATGCTCAAAATTAAAAGTTCTCAGAATGGCTCAAAACTATAGCCAAAGCGTAGATCTCGTTGTCTTGAATCCGATGCAACTTGTTTCACTCAAATTCGACATCGGATGCTCCCAATATCACATTCTGTCAGAATTGGGAAACACCACAAATTTTTAATTTTAGATTGCAGGGATGCCCAGTCAGCAATCCGTATTGTTGACTAGACCATGATTGGGCACAGTGACTTGTACTCCATTGGTTAACGACTGGTTGACAAGTGGAAACATCTTAGTGGTTCAAATTTGGTTGAATTTAATTGGTTGTTGGTTTTTGTGTTGGACCAATCAGAGAAAGCCATGTGGGCCAGTGAGAGGTTGCCATGTGGCCTCTTGATGGCCAAGAAAAATTTATTATGGAGGTTGAGAAACCCATGGGTTTCAAGCGTTGACCTCCCACCAAACAACCATACCTCCTACCACTATGCCCATGTTGGTTCTTAAACTATATAGTAGGCCACCCCTATTTAAATTTTATGTGGTTGCATGTTGGGGGTGGGGTGGGGGGGGGGGTGGTGGGCAGGGGACAGGGGTCAACCCCTGACCCTAGTCCATGATCCATGGTCAATGGCTAACCCTGACCCTGAGACCATATGTTAATTATATACCAAAGTTTCATTGCAAGCATAATAATCGACAGACATATCGTATATACCACCAACTCCAAAACATTATAATTGTGCTTTAAACCAAAGTCCAACACGTATTAAACTGATGGTAACATAACCCTTCGTGGTTTGCGTGAATTCTAGTAACACGACACAATTGAAGTGTTATGGTTATGATATATGTTACAACGAGCTAATCACCAGGTCACGAATGAACATGTTAGGGCATGTGAACATGTTGCGGTTGTAGTTAATGTTAGGTGCGGTTTAACCACGATGGGGGTCGGTTGGGGTCAACATGTGAACATTTTTATTATTGGTGGTTAAGTTATACAGATTGGGTGGAGATTTGAATGGAACCATGGTGGTTCCAAAAGCCAACCACCAACGAAACCCAGATCAAAGCATGGTTAAAATATGGTGCACCAATTCAACCAACCATCCGAATCTGATGGTTTAGAAATGGGCGTTTGCCGCTCTTTTAATGGTTTCATGGTCGACATAGTAAAATTAAGGAGGCAACAATTTTCACCTGGTGCGGCGGGAATCTTGCTGGTGCAGGGCGAAATTGTCGCTCCACGTGGCCGAAAAAGTCAGAATTTGTAGAACCATTTGCAGGAAAGTGAAAATTGTAGGACAATTAGTAAACATATTCATTGGAGCATAACTCATTTAGATTTTGACCTTTTTTGGAGTAGAAAGAGCCCAGCTAGGGGTTTTTAATGTTATGGAGACATTGGAGGCATTGTTTTAGAATTTGAGCATTGTAACTTGATGTAAACTGTAATATTCCCAATTAGTAGCAGCTAATTGGAAATATTAATTTTGGCCAGTTTTTCTTTTCTAATGTTAAAGTCAATAAATAAAGAGGGTGATAAGACACATTACCCACACAGGGGAAATACTTATTCCCTAAAGTCACTTAAGCCAATATTACTTGACAGTGTGGGGTCCATGAGGTGAAGTAGCAGCATGAGGGAAGAGGCAGCGTGGGTTGATGACAACACAGTTGAGTGGGGACAACATGGGCCAAGAGGGACAATGCAATTTGGTGGGGCCCAGGTGAGAGAAAGGCTCTCAAAGCATAAAAAGGGGACAAGGCTCCTCATTCTCTCATTCTATTATGCATCTCGATTTTTGTCTTTTGACATTGAGCACACTAGGTGTCTCCGAGTGGAGATCCCAACCTCAGCCTCGGGGGACTTCGAATGCCCGCTCAGGTGAGGAGTTCCACCCATAATTTTGTAGGATAGAGCCATAGCATCTTCGTCCAGGATCACACAGTTGCTTGGACAACACAATCTCTTGGAGGTATTACGCAATTTGTGGTAGAGGCAGTTCTGGGAGTGAGGAGATATCAGGGATTTCAGCCCGAGGATAGTGTGAAGGGAACAACCTTTCATAAATCATCATTTTGTAGCAGGAGGAGGCCATCATATGAATATTTATCATTCAGGGCCAACGTACTCACTGGGAGTGCATTATTTTCCAAGGGAGTTAAAATTTTGGGGTTAGCCATTTTGAAATTCCTTCCTGGGTTTTTCCAGGTTATTGGAGGAGAGCTCAGTTCCAGAGTTTCACATTTTTCTGAGCAGGGGAAAAACCCCAAATAGTCATTCCATTCCAGTAGTAGCAGTAGTCTAGAAATAGTAGTAGCAACACCTGGAGATTACGCAGTTCATGATAGAGCAGCCATTCCTTGAGCATTTCTGAGAGTATTTCCAGCTTGCCTTGAGCAAGCCATGGTGCCATCATTATGATCACCTTTGTACTCATTGTTGTCTTTTAGTTACATAATAAAATGGCTCAAAGTTTCTCCATATTTGCATTATTTGTATGATGTCTCTCTATTTGCTGTAGTTTCTTGTTTATGTTGCTTTTCATTAATACTTATTTCTGTTTGGAATTTACATTGGTATCAGAGCTCATAGAATTGGCTCAGTCTGTGCAGCAGATTAGTCTATGACGCTGACAGGAAAACCATATATCACTTACCAGGGAAGGAAGTAGAAGGACCAAGAGCGGAGGCTTGAGACCACTTTTGGAGAAGGGGAATGTGTTATAGTAGTGGACACAGAGGAGGAATAACCAATGGCAGAGGAGAAATATGAAGGGAGGGAGTTTGGGCAACTCATCCAAAAGTCTGTGCAAGAGCTATCAAGGAGGGTCAAAGAGATGGGGAAGAAGTTTACCGCAGACCAGAGACAGCGTGAAACCCAAAGAGGTTTCCACATCGGAGAAGGGTTCAACACTTCCTACCATTTGCAGGAGAAACTCACAACGCAACAAGTTGTGTCACTTGCTCCCCCACGTTCCACGATGCCCACATTTTTAACTACAGGCCTTGGGACGGGAGCACCTCGGGAGCTGAAGTTGTTTCATATGGGGGATTATTTTGCAGAGTATCAGTCCTATGGGCGAGAGTTTAGTGAAGCTCTCACTTTCCATGAGTTTGTTCAGCTTAAGAAGGATAACTGACCCCGCAACCAGAACAAAGGGGGTAGATACACACAGGGATGGGGACGTACAACGTACAATGGTCAGGTTTTCTTGCCAACATTTGATGGGTCCTCAAAATTTTCAGAAAAGGCTTCGGTGGAGAAGTTGGATATTTATTTCTAGCTCAATTAGATGGTAGAGGGGGAAGCCATCAAGGTGGCAACGCTGCACCTTGAGGGAGAGGCCCACGACTGGTGATTCCATGGGATGGCCACGCTGGGTCACTCAGCGGTGAAAACATATGCAGACTTTACACGAAGATTGGTGGAGCAGTTTGACCGGAAGGATCCAGAAGAGCATTTTTTTGAGCTAACCAAGCTTAAGCAGACTGAGAACCTGAAAAGCTACATTTCTGAGTTCTTGAGGCTTTCGGTGATTGTACTCAACTTGTCCTCGGCTAGGAGGATCTACATGTTTATTGACGGGTTGGTAGAACCTCTGCATGGGCTAGTTAGATCCACAAGGCCTGCTACACTCTAGGATGCAGTTGGGAGGACCAGGTATTTTCAGGAGGCTCTACCCAGGACCAGAGTTCCTTTCCCCCAGAGACTGAAATTTCAGCTGAAGGGGAAAGACATGAGGGTTCCACCTCCAAGGGAGAACCAAGGTCGGGGGCCTTTGGACGATGATACTCGAAGATATTTGAGATGGAGGAAGGTTTTCTTCACATGCCAGGAGCCATGGGCACCGAGACATCGATGTGCCGTGGGAAAGGCACACTACATAGAGGTCTTCTCCGATAGTGACGGGGAAGAATATGCATATGAGGAGATAGAGGTAGAAGGCAGAAATATAGTGTAGAGATGAGATTATCCACCACCTCCACCTCCAGGAGCAGGAGGGGAAATGTTTTCACCTACTGGGGGAGTCCTTGCTTCTTTGCGAGGAGTTCCCAAGTATTTGAAACTACGTGTTCAAGGCACTGTTCAGGGACATCGTGTTTCAATGCTAGTTGACAGTGGGGCCACCCACAACTTTATTGATTCAAAGTTGTTATAGCGACGGGGCATACTAACAGAGAGATTTGAGGGATTTTTAGTATTGGTACCGGGTGACAAAAATATCCAGTGTGCTAGATATGTACCGACTGTTATCACTCGGATTGAACCTTAGGCTGAGAGAGGCAATCCCGAGGTAACCTCAAACCAAACTTTGGACTTGGTATCTAGCCCTACCAAGTCAGAGAGGGATCTCTCGATAGAATCACAACCAAGAGGGCTAGTAGAAAAATATTTTAGGCTAGCTAAGGAATACAAGGGGTTTTGATTTTGATTTTAGGGTTGGGCTCACTGAACAAGGATTAGGTCAAGGGGAATAGATCAAGGCCAAGAGGATTAAATTGCAGTATTTTTGATGGGGAAAGGTAGGTAAAATATTTAACATTCAAAGAGGATTAAATGAGATGAAAAGACTAGTTAGGAGCTAGGGAAAGCATTTGAAATGTATTTTCCCTAAACTGAAGAAAATGAACACATTATATTGAATTTCCCAAAACAGAGAATAAATAAATATGAATTATATCTTTCAAACTTGAAATCAAGTATATTATAGATGTGAAATGGTTTATGAATTAACAATACATTCTAAAAAATCAATAATAGAGAGGAAACTATGTCTAAAACTCATACCACAAGGATCCCAAGAAAATAGCTGCAGTTTTCCATTAATGTCCAAGCCAAAATGATACTTGATCAATACAATCTCTCCAACTGATGCCAACCATTAAAAAGACTGAAAAAATACACCTTATATACCTCAAAACCACTTCCTCTCATCCTTAGGGGTCGAATCCATGAGGTGAGGGAGTTCTTACATCAAAATCTGAACTGAAAGCTAGAGTCTAGGATGAAGAAAGTGACTCATTCCTATCTTTAAGAACAGATACATTTGACTTCAAACTAATTTTTTGCCTAATGTATCTACCTTAGGTAAAAGTAAAATATGATATTTATATTTGTAACTTTCTCATTTACCCAAGTAAAAAGTAAAACAGAGGTGAAACTTCAAAATTTACTGAAACTGGTGAAACTGTAAATTTCCTGGTAAACACGCAGCGCCATGACAGAAAAATTTCCCTATTTTGTAAGCCACTTTTGGAGGCGTTCCCTTTTTCCAAATCAGCTCCATGATATCTCATTGGAAAGGTCTCTGCGTCTAATTTCAAAATATGCTTTCAAATTTGAAAATGATGCCAATATTCCCTGTCAAAAACCTGTTCTCGCAAGACTGGTAAACACGTAGCGCCAAGGTGAAAAAGAGGGCATAAACATGATTTTTTGGTGGTTTTTTGGCTCTTTGAGGGATCAATTCTGCTCCAAATATCCTGAAAATTTATGAGGTTGATGCATTAATCATTATGATCATGAGGATGCTGACCATTTTGCAATTGGATGTCCCAAAAAAGAGCGCAACGCGAGTGGCGCTGCGCGTTTAGCAAATTTTCTTTGTGCTAAATTGTCCAAAAAATCAAAATTTATACAAGGTTTCCAAAATGTACCAAAATTGTGAATTTTCTTGCTGATTTAGGGATTGTAGGCATGGAGTGACACCTCAGCAATAATTTTCAACTTCTCCTTCTTCTTTGACTTGGTCAAAGCCTGAATATTTGCATGGGCTCGTTTGAGCTTGGCCCTTGCAATCTTGTTTCTCATGGCATAGTGTTTCACCATCTTCCCGTGAATGTCAATGTATTTATTTTCGTTCTATAGAAGGCCCTCCAGATGCAAATTGGCTCTCTCAAGCCAAGATTCGCTGTCTCTGCTAATCTCTATGGAAAGCAGCTCACTTGGAGTGAGTTGATCTGCCAATTCAGCCTCTTTCTACCTTTCTCGAGCTAAAGCCTTCTTTAGCCCAATTGTCCTCGGTCTCTGTCTCAGAATATGACCTTCCTCATCATCACTATCATCACATCTGCCCAAGGTTTCCTCTAGCAAGGCCTTAGCCTTTCCTGCCTCTCTTTGAGCTCTGATTGTCTTGACCTCACTGATGGTTTGCTTAGTCTTCAGCTGCTGATTCTATAGCTCAAGAAAGTTAATCACGTACTGTGCTCTACCAAGATTAGCTTGAAGCTCACTAATCTTGGCCTCCTTGCCTCTGATCAATGAATTGATGATTCTAACCTCATCCTCATAATCAAGGTCAATCAACTGAAACTCCTACTTAGTTTCCTGTTTTTCCTCCTGCTCAACAATGATAGGCTCTCTAGCCTTTTCCTTGCCCTTCCTACCTGTTTTGATGATGAAGAAGGCATGGCCCCTTTCACACCATGTGAAGTAAACACATGCCTTTGGCCTCTCTAATATGTCATGGGAAATGGCTAAATATCAGTCATTTTAGTGCAAGCTGCCTCAATGTCCCTTTCATTTCTTGATGCTCCGGTATCATGATATGATGGTGAAGGGTTATAGAAAGGTGATGAGGTAGGATCAACATGAGGTGAATGGTCATGAGTGGGTAGTGATGTATGAATAGTGGGATGTGATGGAGAAGTAGATATGGGAGGATGAGATGATGAAGGAATATCCTGCTCATGATGACTGGGTGGAGTAGTGAAAACCTCATTTGCAATGAATGCATCCCATGAAATGTTTTTCTACTGAAGCTGATGCATAACCACCATATTGATGAGTGAATGATGAAAAATACTCTGCATTTGACTATTGTGATCCCTCTTTTGCACAATATAGGCCATCTTGTCAATGCTGCAGAAAAGATAGTAAGGTAAGTGTAGCATTCTAACTCTAGTGAAATGCACTAGGAGTCGGATGTGGTATGAGTAGATTCGGGTAAACCTCCCCTCATAAGTGAAATACTTCATTATTATTTTCATCATAGGGGCATGCCGATCAAGGAGATGAGAGAAAGGGAAAATTGATTTCTTGTCATCCTTATACCTAGGTTTGAGGTACGGTTCATAATAGCTCATATCCAAGTTTGATTGTTTAAACCACCTCTCTTCCACACTAGGTATCCCTGTAGCAGCTGCAATGGCATTGGTGGACATATCAAAGGTAACCCCATCAAGAGTAACCTGTTTGTCATGTAGATTGGTGATGAACATTCTTGTTAACTCCAGGTGATTTTGGACTTGCTACACTCTCTCACAGAACTCAAAACAACCCACATGTTTGAAGTAAGACACAGTGAGAGGAGAGGCCATAAGTTCTCTTGTAGTGATGGGTTCAAAACTGTTTATTTTCCCTCCCTTATGGTCATTTCTTCTTGGCCTTTTTTCCTCACCAACACCACTATCTACTTCTTCTAACATATCTAAACTATGACTTATGAAACCCTAGGGTAAAAGTGGAATGGGATGAGGGGAAGATGATGATATGGCTAGCTTGAAAGGTGAAGGGAATTTCTATAGGGAATGAGTGAAGGGGCAAACTAAATCAATCAAAACCCTAAATCAATGAAATTACCCTGTCTATGACTGATATTCTGTTTAAGGGGATGAAGCAAGTGTATAGATAGTGATCACAAACTGAAATTAGGGTTTCATTTAGGGTTCCACTTAAATTCATTCAAGAGTGACCAAATATATTATAAACAGGGCTTATGAGTTGTACTTACTGATTAGAAGTTCTTGAAAGATTATAGGAGAAATTTGAAGTAGTTGTGAACTTGTTTGAATGGCTTGAACACTCAAAAAATTTCAATGTCTAGGCGCACAACGCTTGTCCAAATGATTAGCTCCTATGATCAAGCACACATCGCCTTCACAAATAACACTGTCTCCTCCTATAAAGGGCACAACACCACTGTATAGGCGCGCAAGGCCGATTCAAACACGCAACACCAACTTCCAAATGCGTAGTGCCATTGAAGCACCTTATTGCAGACCACATTTGGAGGCCTTCCGGGTGTCCAAATTGGGCCCAGGATAGTGCGTTGGAAATATTATCCTTTCTGAATTCCAAATATACCTTTGGTTTTATTTTTGGAGTTCATTTTACTTCTCAAAATTTGATTTTCCCAAAACTGGTCAAAAAGTGCTTAATGAGGGTGGAAAAATGTAGAGTGTTGGTGAAGGCAACTTTTGAATGCCTTCCTCAACTCCAAATTAAGATCATTATATCTCATTGGAAATATGTCTCTGTATATTTATCATTTTAATCATCAAGAAAGTCATTTGCACACTCCAGCTAGGAGAATATTTTATTTTCCCAAGGACACTTCAGAAATGTAGCAAACTTCGTGTAGCACCTGTATTTTTAACATTTCTCAAAAACCATGATACCTGTATAAAATCGGAAGGAGGTGTTTCTTCCTTTGCGTATTATGAATAAAAACCTCTCTCAATTTTTTCAAATTCATCTATGTTTGGTTGGAAACATAGTTTGAAGCGAAACTGGCCCAGATTGTGGCAAATGATTTGTCCCTTAAAATGACTTACTGAAAAATGATGGAGGAATGATGTTTATGAGTTGGGATGGATTCATACTTGCTAAAATGACCTCCCTTATGCCTCCTCTACTTATATGTCTCTGATTCCATAAAAAACCCTACCTCAGCAGGAAAGGAAGTTAGGGTTTGGTGTAAGCAAAACATGGGATTTTAGGACTGCCTTGTAGAGGGAGGGGAATGAAGGGGTGAGGAGCCGTCTAAATTCTTAGGGAAATTTTTGGGGATAGGGATATATGTTAGAGAGTAGGGGAAAGTGAAATTTCAAGGATTGAGTGAGGGGAAGGGGCCCAAAAGGGAAAAACACATGCCTAGTCTCGAAAAGTGTCAAATTGTAGCAATAGGCTAGGTTTTGTGGAAAAATGATGATTTTGAGGGATAGGAATGATGGGAAGTGTTTAGGAAGGTATATGAATGATAGGGTAAAGTGTAAGAACATCAGGATACAAGTCTTATTTATTATTTATCCTTGGAAGTCAAGAGACCAAGAAAAATGCCCTCAAAACCCTAGGAGAGGGAAATGAACTTTCCAAGCACAACTGAGAGACAAATATGGTAAACACAAAGCCACTTACTTGGAAATGATAGTTTAGAACCTGAAATTTTTGAATACATTTAACTATTACTACTTCTTCAAAAAATGAATTTGATGGTGAAGTGACAATTTTCATGATTTTGACCCTATGACCTAATGGGACTACTTTTTGACCTGACTTTTTGAATGAGACGTTGAAATTTGACTTTAAAGACTTCCAAGTGAACATAGCATTTTCATAGGTGTTATTATGGTCAAGAAGACATGCGAATGAGTCAGCCAATATGATCTTATGAGGGAGAAGGAAGCTTATTTGACTAGGACAACCACCAGTGGAACAATTTTATATCATAAACTAATGGAATGATGAAAAATTTATTCAGAATGGGACACCTAAGATGCACATGCAAATATGTTTTTATCCTTGGTGGAAGTATGAAAATACTGACACTAACATTGGCTCCAGCTAGGGATGGTAGCTTCTTGGAGGTGCCAAGAACACCATAGACCAAGTGCTTATTTCATTGGGCAATGGAGTCAATAGCTAAAATCCAAACTGAATACTAAAAGAAACTTGACACAATAAACTGACTCAAAACCAACTCAAGATGGACTAAAACTGTTAGGGTCCCGTGATTTGGCAGATTGGCGAGCCAAATGAATGGGTAGCATCGAACCAAGATTTGGAGCCCTAGGACCTAGCCTTCCTAGTCTCAGAGAGGGCTCTCTCTATTATGAAAAGGATGTAAACTTGTTTGCTTTTGTATATTTGATTTTAGGCTAGTTTTTAAGTATGTTTTAGTTTGTTTTGGGTTTTTTTAGGGGAACTGATCAAAAGAACAAATAAACAAAAAGTTCATCAGATCAACTGGGTATGGGATCGAAAAGGTCGAGACTGTCTCAATGATGGACAAGGTATTACTGCACGGCCGATTTGGTCGAGGTAAATGGATTCTTTGGGTGAAAGTGAAATGAGATGGACACTAAGTTTGTGAAAGACAAAGAGATTTAAGAATAAATAGTTAAAAAGCAAGCATTCATGAGTTAGGGCTGACCATTAATCTCTATGAAAGAAAATCAAACTGATAGTTGCAGAAAACAAACAATCCAGTGATACATAGAAGTATAAGACCCTCTAACTTTGGGAAAATCACCTTCAGAGTTTTGGGAAAACAAATAAGACAAAAAAACAACTCAATCTATGAAGAGGGAACTCCTAAAAATCATATTTTGAGCTATCGGGAACTTTTAAATAAGACTTCAAAGCATGGACAAAGGGCAAGATCGAAACAAGACCTCTTTGACTTAACTAAAAAAACCAATAATTCAGGGAGAGATTTCAGAAATGGAGTTTTGATTAGCTATGAGTAAGAAAGGTGTACCGCGAATCATACTAGACAACATACATAATAACCATTAATGAAACTTATAACAAGTTCTTAGGGTACCAAAGAGCAATTAAGAATTCTTGGACATAACTAAGAAATATGAAAACATTTAAGCTGTAATGAATCAAGAAATTTGAGGTGCCTCCATGGGCATATCTCAAAATTATTCTTTACTGAACTACAGCAAGAAAGAAGCATGAAAACATGTATGATAAACTAAGAAAAAATAATAGATAAGGAACACAATACCATTCACTAAGCCATGGAATCCTACATACAATCCTCGTCCACCATCAAAGTCAAGCAAGATATCATCCACTTAATAAGACAAGTATTTCTTCCAAGCTCATAATGCTATGTATTGCTCTATAACATCAAGTTTAGCCTCTGGTTACAATGAATCCTCTTGGATTATATAGGACAAAGAGGAAGAAACCCTCCTAGAGCAACTAGAAGGCCATTGGCCTAATACAAATATCTGATTTTGCCCTTGAGGCTTTGCAAAGCCCAAGGCACAAAATATCTTCAAAAATATCTATTTAAGATAAAAATAGAAAGAAAATTGACTTTTAATCTCTGATATAGGGTTAAAAATAGCTTAACGCACATTTGGATGACCACCTTCAGAAAACTTCCCTTTCAGCCAAAATGCTACAAGAGCGTAGCGCCAAAAGAAAGCCTGTATTGCAGATAAATTTTAAGGGACTTCCCGATGTCGAAACAAGGCCCGTGAGTGCTCTTTGGAAATCCCTGTATGTCTAGATTCTAGAACTACTTGAGTTTTCTCAAAATGATCACTGGAAGTCTGTCAAAAAGTGGACTGAGTGAAAAAACCCAGGAGGGTCTCATCTGCTGATATGTGAGGCAGAAAGGTGAATTTTGACTGATTTTTGCCTCTTTTGGGGACCAAAACACATTCTTTTGATTTAAAAATTTGTGAGTAGATGCCCCTAAATTTATTATATCCAAAAAAATGACTTCCATGAGCTGAGGATGCTCCTAGAAAACATGGCAGCACCTAGAAAAATGTGCAATTAGGGCCAAAAAACACAAAAAACAAGATCATGTCAACATTTGCTCAATTTTGGCGAGAAAACCCCTTATGGGTTCTTAGAAGCATGCAAGGAATCTGAAGCCAAGATTTCAAGCCTAGATATGTCTTTTTCCCCTTTTTTCATCGGGCACCTCCTTTGGGCAGTTTTGGGCCTTTCTTGAGCAATTTTGAGTTTTCTTCGGGAAAATTGGTTCAATTTCTTGTAATGCCCGTTCATCTTCCTTTGGAAACCCAAGTATTTGTTTGCCTTGTCTAATTTTTCCTCCAAATAATTGTTGGCTCTTTCAAGCCATGATTCTTTATCATTTTCTATTTCTTGAGCAAGCAATTGTGTGAGAGGATATGATCGAGCAAGGGCTATTTATTCTTCCCTTTGTTTCTCCAAAGCTTTCCTAAGAGCCATAGTCCTAGGCATTTTTCTTACTGGCTGCTCTTCTTCCTGAATATCATCAAATTCTCCCATATACTCTTCAATCTTGACTTGTGATTTGTATGCTTCCCTTTGGTATTTGAATGCCCGGGCCTCATAGATTGCCATTAGCCTGCTCATCTGTCTATTTTGCATTTGTAAAAAGTGTATGAGGTCCTTTGACCTTTCTAGATCAGTTTCTAAGTCCTGGATTTGGCCTTCTCTATTTTTAAAAAGTGACTCAAGGATTCTGGCTTCATCATCTCCATCATCACTGTCTATTTGTATGATGTAAAACTCTCTTTCTTGTTCATGGCTACTCTCCTGCTTTTCAACTTTTTCTTTGCCCTTGCTTTGGATAGACTTCTTGGCTCTTGTTCTATTTGGAAATTCAACAATACTCTTCTTAGGTAGTTTTCCTCTACTCCTTAGTGCCCTAGTGACATTACTAGTCACTGCTGGAGTGATTTTATTCTTTGCAGATTTGGTGTTTTTAGCCTTTGGTGCTTTTGAGGAATGAATCATGGCCCCTTGCCTAGGAGAGGAAGAAAGCACATGTTCTTGACTGTGTTGAGGAGGAGAGAGAGGAGGTTTCATCACTAGCATTTGTTCAAATTGATCTTTTACACTGCTTCCTCCTTCATCACCTAATTTGCTGCTCTTTTCACTATTTTCCTTACTGTTGTGGTGCTTTTCCTCTTGAGGGCTATCGTGTTTACTGCCTCTGATTTTATCATGACTCTCTTTAGGACTGCCTTGTCCACCCAACTCACTATTTTGAAATTTTTGAGGGCTGCCACCTTCACCTTTATCACTGTTTTGAACCTCTTGATGTATGCTGCCCTTACCATGCTCACTGTTTTCAAGTTTGTCATATGAGCTACTTCCATCATGACTGTCTTCATTTTCATTTTGCATGCTACCATCATCTTCACTATTTTCCTTAGACTCTGTGTGTGGGCTGCCACCATGGTCACTACTTTGCTGGGAGGTGCTTTTTTCACTGTCCCTTTGATTGGTTTCATGACTTTGTTGAGGACTATTGTGTTCCTCATCATTACTGCTTGCTTGAGAATTGTCACTATGCTTACTGTCTCTTTGATTGCTTTCATGCTGACTGTCACTTTGTTTCTCATCGTTGCTTTGAACCTCTTCCGTTTGTTCCTCATCATCACTACCCTTCTGCTCTTCAGTTTGTTCTTCATCATCACTAGCTATGGGTGGGCTATCCCCATGCTCATTTTCACTGCTCTACTTAGGGCTGCTTTTTTCTTCATCCTCACTACTTTTTTGAGTGCCACTGACTTCCTTATCCTTTGGTGAGCTTTCTTCATCATCAATAGTATACTCATGGTCAATATTCTGTGGTTTGTCACTTGGTTCATGCTCACTACTTTGCTGAGTATCACTATGTTCCTCATCATCACTAACTTCATTCCTGCTTTCATAAGATTGCTCTTTTTCACTATCAATCATGGGTGATGTTTTCTTTTGAGGGGTAGATTGACTAGGTGAAGGGGAGACATAGTGAGTGGAGGGTGAGGAGGACATATGAGATGGGCCATGAGATGAAGAGGCAGTAGTAAAATCCGGTTGAGAAATTAAATTCTCCCAAGAAACTCCTTTCTTTTCAAGCTGGTGAAGGATGATGATTTTGATGAGAGAATGATGGAAAAGACTAGCCTTTTTCTGAGCAAGAGGACTCTTTTGGACAAGGGAGGACATCTTGTCTATGATTTTTCAGAGGAAGAAAGGGAGATTCAGCAGCTGAGTCTGAGTGAAATGCATTAGAAGTCTGACATGGTAGGAATAAACTCGAGAATATCTCCCCTCACATGTGAAATATCTCATGACGATTTTCATAAGGGGCGCATAACTGTTCAATAGATGAGAAAAGGGAAAAATAGCCTTGCATTCATTTTGTTAAGCTGGTTTCAAGAAGGGCTTATAGTGGTCTAGGTCCAAATAGGCTTTTTTGAACCATTTCTCACCAAGATAGGGAATCTCGGTGGCCCTTGACATTGACCTAGGAGTGAGAACAAAGTCAAGGCCTGCTATGTGAACATGTTCTCCTTGCATCCTCAGGGCAAAAAAATGTGTCAAGGGAGGGTGATTGGTGACCTCTTGGACTTTTTGGAAAAAATTAAGGCACCCCACCTCCTGAAAATTAAAAATAACTGAAGGGGAGTCATTTATTTCCTGAGTTGTAGTGGGCTCAAACTGGTTATGATACCCCCCTTTGTTGACCTTCTTTGGAGGAATAGTTGTTTAGAATTTCCTTTACTGTCTTATCAAAATAGGTCCTTCAAATGAATTGAAAATAGATCTCTTCTTTAAGTACTGTATTTATTTATTAGCTAGCAAACAATTTCCTTTTTTAATGAAAATAAGTTTTCCTTCTCAAGAACTGTGTTTTTTTTCCTTGTTACTGAGTGGAAAGACCTTCAAAATAAATCTATCTTTTTCCTTTATGAGACTGTGTCCTCTTTCACCTATTCATTTAAAACAGGTATTTAAACTGTAAATAGGCCTCCTTTCTCAACAACCACTGTCTTTTTTCCTTTTAGTAAAAATGGTAGTTTTGAGAACAAACTGTGTTTTCCCCTTTGATAGACTGTGCCTTTTTCTTAACAAATTTGATTCTAACACCTCTTAAAATCAAAGACTTAGGTGAGGAAAACAAGAAATACCTCTTTAATGGATGCCTCAGCTATTTTTGGAGATAACCTTTTCTGCAAAATTCTGATTTTTTCGCAATTTGAGGGTTCATGAGGATGGCAGCCACCTCCCTTTAGCCTGGGCTCGGGCGGTCAAAACTCCGTTCAGAGGTGGCCCGAGGAAAAACACGTCGTGTGTTGGTGACTGAATGCCGGGCGGTGGGCCGTTCAGAAGTGGCCCGAGAAAACACGTCGCGTTTGAAGCTGGGCGCCGGGTGGTTGCACAGGCGCATCGCGTCCAATGCAAAAAGCTTCTGCAAACACCTACAGGCGCGTCGCAACAACTTTCAGGCGCATCGCGTGTTTGGAAACCCGTATGAAAACTTGCCCGGGTTTTGACAACTTGACTTGCTCTCTCTGCTATTTAGAAATCAAGGTTGAAGATGCCCGATGAGGCCTTTATGTGCCTTTTAGAGAATGTGAAAACAAATTTTCCCTCTTTGAAAGTGATTTGACATTTTTCTCTTTTTAAAAGATGAAAAGTGGACTTTGCCCTTTTTTGAACTCTCTCTAAACCAACTATTTTATATCTTTTAAGCTGCCCTTCTCAAAACCGTGATGTGTTTATCTCTACTCATTAGTGAAGGAGGTCCTTTCAAAACACTTTCTGGGCACTTTTTTGATACTTTTAGGTTTCAACTTTTATGCATCCAAGCTCTGTCTGTCAAGAAAGTTTTCCTCAAAACTGTGACCTTGTCCTTATCATCTGAAAAAGGCTTACATAAACACCACTACTGTAGCCTCTCAACACCATTATGTGAATCCTCTGTTTATGACGTGAAGGAGGTATTTTCATATGTGTTTTCTCTGTTGCTTTGAATAGACCATTAGGGGCAAAATGTGATCTTTTCCATTTGTCACTCTTGAATGTCTTCAAACAAACTATCCTTTTTTCTATGTGACATCTTATCTGTAACCTATGCCTTTATTTCACCATATCACTTTGAAACTTTAGACAAAAAAAAATGATTAGATTTATGATGAATGTTCTTTGTTTATCCTTAGGAGGAGGTAATGCAAGATGCAATTACCTAGGTTTATTAATGCCACTGTGTAGGCCCTATACTTATCATGAATGGAGGTCCTTAAACAACTGTTATTTTCCTTTACAGAAAACCTTTAAACCAAATGAGTGCCATCTGCTTATTAATGAAGGAGGCTTCTTGAAAACTTAGTGCTTTTGCCTTCTGCTCAAAAAGACACTATAAACACAAAGTTTTCTTTCATCCCTGCTACCATTGAAAACTTTCTTTGAACCAGTTATCTATGGGCCCTCTACTTATCATGAAGGAGGCCTTAATACTAAACCTTAGCTTACCTTTAGTCTACTTTTCTTTGAGACATGCTTTTTTATATCATTTCACTGTGAAAAACATGAGCAGGTAATGTACTTCCAAATGATAAATGTCTACTGTTCCTATCTTGGAAATAGCATTTTCTTGGTATTGGCCTTTAGCTCTTTTGATGATGAAGTTGCCCTTGAATGTTTTTAGACGCTAGGCTAAAGTAGGATAAAAAGGTAGCTGTTCCTTTTACACTTTTCATTCTGATGCCTAGTCTACTAGAGGCCTTTTGCCAAAAGTCTGTCACTCTTGGTTTTATGAGACTGATTTTGAGAGCTGGCCCATACTTTTGGGAACAAATTCCATTGTAATTGACCTAAAGCACTGGAGACAGTATTTTTATAACTTTTGTACTCTTTTTGCCCTGATGGATGTTTTTTGACATTCTTGGTGTTTTGACTTACAGGGATGGATCTTGTATGTGCTCTTCTCTCTAAACTCTGTATTTCCCTTAGTCCTTAAAATAGTCAACTTTTCTTTTTACTTGGAGCTGTTCCTTGAAATGTTCCCTTGCCCAAAACTGATTTGTGCCATTTATCCTAGCACGCCTGCAAAGATGCATTGATGAAATGACTTTGATCACTGAAACCACTTGCTGATATAACATGATGATAATGCTTGAAATTTCACTTGATCATCTTTCTTCAGACAGGGAAAATCTTTCTCTTTTCCTGATTTGAACATTTGTGAGCACTGCTTAAAAGTGAAAAAGTAAGATTTAGTGGTGTGTGACCTAAGGATAGACCAAGGTTTTGTTTGTTGGGTGAGAAGAAAATGATGGCTGACATGATGATGAAAAACAGGGTTTTTGGCTTAAAATATTATTGCCAAGGAGTTTTCCCTAAAACACCACCACCTAGACCTACAAACAACTCTTGAATGGCTTCTTAGGCATGGGTAGATTATCATATGACAAGATGATTAGGGATTTAGGGGTAGTCACTTTGTCAAATGTTGGACAGTGGGTTGTATGAAAAACAAAGGATTTTGATGGTAGAGAAACAAACTTATGAAAACTATAGACAGGGAGGCTTTGCTGAATTATGATAGGTTGGGGAACTGAAGACTATTCTCATCATAGGCTGAAAAGAAGGGGTAGGAAGGCACAAATTTATTTGAGGTGTTTTTTGGATGACAAATTGACAGATTGAGATTAGTTTCTAGAAAACTCAGCAAAGGAATCTAGTCATCAAAGCATGCAAAAATACTGATGACTAACAGTGGCTCCATTTGGGGAGGGCAGCTCCTTTTCAGGAGGTGTCTAGAATTGCAGATCTCTGGCTTGTGAAGACCAGTGCCCTATCCATTGGCGCAAATTTCTCTCTTTCTTGATGCTATTTCTGAAAATTTACAGCATGATTAGTGACAAACTCATCTTTACCTACCCAACTATATTTTCTAGCATTTTTTCTTCTTTGGGTGCACTTGGACTGGCAAACCGACATGATATAAAAAAGAAAAAATATCTAATTCTACACTTATATCCTCCAGGAGTTCAGATTAAACTGATGAAATCCTTTGATTCTCTACCTATGCTAGATCGACTGTAAATATTAAGCTATTTGACATGATTTCATTCACTAAACTAAAACATGAAATTGAAAAATGACCAAATTAGGATTAGATGGTCTGATTTGTCATGTGTTTGTGGCATAAAAGACAAGCTGCACACAAATATCATTTTTGCACAAAATTAGATTTAGAAAAATCAGGGCTAGGATACATAGTTTGTTTTTCATCCCTGTTTTCCTCTTTGGTTCTATTTTGAGCGTGTGGAACCAGTATCTTTTCCTAATCTACTTTCATTGATAAGTCAAGCTTACACAATTTTGACTATCACATCTTTTACTAACTTATCAGCAATCAATTTAAAACATGTTCAGTTATGATTGGGCTAGATAACTGAACAAGATATCCTTTGAGCACTAGTAGTGGCATTTAGACTTGCGCACTTTCAGTATGACTATTTTTTTAACATGGGGCTTTTCTGCTATTTTTAAAACTGCCCTCTTTTCAACTTTTCTACTGTTTTTGATTTATTTCTTAAAAAAGTGATATGTACAATGAGTGAAAATGTTTTTGAAACTAGAAATATTGAAAATGGTGGAACTTGAGCATTTTGTCTTCAAAGGGATCTCCCGATGCTCTTGGTCTGGTTAGCTCTTGAAAAGAAAAGTTTGGTAAATTTTCCCTTTCAAGCACAACATAAGGGTTCTTGCAAGAGTCTTTGAAAAATTATGTATCTGCTTGTTGCTTTTCTCTATACTTTTGATTTCCGCTCCTGCCTTTGTTGTACATATTCTTTACGTAATACAGATACTCTTTGTCATTTTTAAAACAGATGACGACATCGTCAAGGTACATCATAGTGAAGAAATTCAATACTGGAAACATGGCCTTCAGGAACATGTCTTTGGTGTCTTGCAGTTTTGCAACCCTAGGTTTGAATTTGGAACTACTTCCAGTGTGTTTGAAAAAATCTTTAAGCTGTTTTCTTTGAAGAGGAATTAACTAATGATATCCTGAAACATAACCTTGCAAAGACATATGATTAGAAACTCCTAGTTTCTGTATGGTATGATCTGTTTTAGGAAGGATACAAGTGCTGTTCTGGGGAGGTTTATCTGTGTTCCTGAAATCTACACATATCCCATGTCCATTTGTTTTGTCTTTAATTGTTAATGTTTGATCGAGCTTTTTGCATTTCTTTTTGTAAGGGTTACTTATTGAAATGATGACAGTGTCATAGTGTTTCAAACTGTTTTCTCGACATGTATTAGTATCTTGAATAATTTTTCATATTCTAGCAGCTCTTAATCTTTGGTGAAATGACAGAATTTCAGTTAGTTCAATTAGCGTAGGTTCTTTAGGACTACTGTTATCATATTTCCCTTCATTAAATTTATTAGACATTTTCCCTAGATTCATAAAAGTAGTTGCAAAAGTTAAAGTTTTACTTGGAGAGGTAAAGTCTTGGGATGGTGAAGCATTTAAGTATGGAAAGAACATAAGGCTCCCCTGCTCCTGATTTCCAAAGAGGTTTGTACTATGTAAGCCTTTCAATGCTTTTGTTTTGAAAAAAGTTTCTGATTGTACTTTTGATGTTTGTCCTTGGCTTGAGAAACTTGCTTGAGGGTGTAGAATGTTTTCTGTTTTCTGATTTATCTCTATTTCTAGAAAATCAAATTCCCACTCTTCAAGACACAATTGTTCAGGGTCATGATAGCTTTGAGTATCCAACTCATCATAGAGAATCTCGTGTGTCTGATGCAGTGTGCCTAGATCTGTTTCAATTTCTCCTACCTGTTTATCAATGTCTTCATTAGTATGTAAAATGAATGAATTTAGGTCTGAATGTATGGAATACATAGGGACGTTATCTAGCCTTTCTTGGCTTCTAACCATATATTTCATGTTTGATTCCCGATACAGTATTCTTGTTTGGTTAAACATAGGAATGGTGGTGTAAGACATGTCTAATTTAATATTTCCTTGAAGTTTGGCCCCCCAAGATCTGGATAAGAGCATTCCGTACTTGGGAGGAATGTCTGCTACCACTATGTCCATGACCAGGTGCTTTGCAGGTATTTGTGCCAAACTTACACAAAGATCTTTTATCAGGCCTAGACATTTGACTCTTCTTGAATTAAATGAATATAAGTCTTTATAAGGTTTCGTTATTTCTAGGCCTAATATTTCCATTACTACCTTCGACATGATATTGTGAGAGGCCCCATAATCTAGCATGGAATTATGTAGGATTTGGTCATGTATATTCAGACTAATGTAAAAAGGAAGAGTGGTTCCTGTTATCACCCTAGTAGTTCTTAGGTCGTGGGATTTTGGTTTATAGTTAAAGAAAACTAGGGGTAACCAAGAACCTCTTTTAGAATTCAGGATCTAGCCTTCCTGAGTTCCGGAGAGGGATCTCTCCTTAAAATTTAGCTTTGTTTTGTAATGGATTTTAGGCTAGCTATGAGTGGAAAATTTGGTTTTATTTTTTGAATGTTGGTAGGAATAAAGGACTATAAGGGAAACCATAGAAAGATCTACCTAACCATTGGGAAATGGAGTCAAATTTATAGCAAACAAGACTAGAAAACTAAGTTCAAAGGAACAAATATACTAAGGGCAAGATAGATGATCTTCAGAGAGTTTAAAAAGGCTATTTTGATGAAGTGGTATGATCTAGACTAAAGGCAATTAAGAATCCTTAGATCACAGAAAAGGAAGAGGGAAATTGAGGTCAAACGAGACTAAAGAGAAATTAAGAATTCTAAAGTCTGGAAATCAGCAGAAAACATAAACATAAAAACTAGTAAAAATAGAGAGCTTTGTACACTGATTTTGTAATACCTTTCCTAGTTATTCATTTAATATGGAAACTAACACAAGATGTATGAATGAAACTTAAAGAAATAAACAATGAAAACTGGAAGATACAATACTCATCTGATCAACACAAGGATCATTAGTTATGATGTCTATTAGCTTCAGTTTCCAGCCTGCTGCTTCAACTTAACTCACATAAAATCCCAATGTTTCAAAAAAAAAGTCTATATTAGTCTTGATAATTTTATTCCTCCAAAATAATTCCAAAGATGAAGTATTTATACAAATAAATTTCTTACAAAATATCTTAAAAGTTTGAGAGAATATCTCAAAAAAATAGGAATTATTACATAAGATGAGGGACAGCTGCAAAACAGATGGGCAAGATGTCCTCTTTTACAAGAAAACTAGAACAATTTATCTATTAAACTGATTTTCTGTTTAGCTGGAAGTATTGCTGGCACTTGGGACATTATCTTGTGGAAGATGACTTGTAGTGCACCGCTTATCTTTCACGTTATGCTCTGATACCCTTTTACTATGTTTTATTTCACTGTTTACTACTGTAAATTAAAAATAACCAGTAGTGACATCTTGTTTTTACTGATGCACTTTTACCACTCATACACTTTGACCACTGATACTCTTTGACCACTAATTTTTTTATCTTGATATACTTTAACTACAATTGTTCATAGTAAATCAGTGAATTCCTGCCATTCCTCTGCACTGGGAATTTTCATGCTCTTTAGCTTCCTGTTACTTTCATCTACCTCTGTATACTTTGCAAAATTGGGCTTAACCATGAAAATATGTTTGATCTCATTTTGCAAAAAGAATAGGTTTTCAAAATATTCCAAAATGACTTTACCAGTAGGAGACCCTTGAGGTAAAGATTTTTTGCCACTGCTCTTTGGCATATGCCCTAATTTTGTTATCATAATATTTTTGTGGCATTAACTTTTCATTCAATGCATGAATGTCTGGTAAGCCTGCTTGTGACAGTACTGTGTATTTGGCCTCAAATCTTGTGATAGCCAAGTTCATATCTTTGCACCTGTCCTCCAAATTATTCATCATGTTTCTCTTGTTCAGGACCTTTTTGATTTGTAATATACTTCCAGTCCTGTCCTGAATTTTTAGCTCCTCAAGTTCTTCTATGTTTACTATTCAGAAATGTGATAAGTCTTAAGGCTTGAGCAGGCTTATCAACCAGTTCTTCTTTGGTCTTCTGTATTTCTATCTGTGCTGCTTTAAGTAACTCTTTTTGTTCATAAATTATTTGGATTGAGGGCCATTGGAAATGTATGCCCTGAATGATGTTATTCCAAAGATAATTCTTAATATAAGACACCTGCTCAGTGAGATTTACCTGCTGTTGAAGAATCTTAACCTATTCCTATAATCTGTTGGCCCTTTGCTCATGTCCTTTGGAAGTGATTAAAACATCTCTGTTGGATGTTTCTAGATTTCTGATGGTGCCTTTTAAACTGATTATCTCTTTATCTTTTATGGACATGTCTTCCATATCCTTAATTGTGGCAGATGTTTCCCATGTTGGATTTACCTGTGATGTTGATGAAGAAGTGGCAGAGATGTCTTTAGAAGTAATTGACACCGCAGTTTCCAATACTCCTTTTGGTGCCAAATGTTCTGCCAATGTTGAGGGAATAACTGTACTTACAGTTGGAATAAATGTAGGGATGGAAACTTGTTGAGATTTCTTCAAATTCATGTTCTTTCATAAGAGATTCTATTTGGTTTTCCATCTCTTTTATCTGGGCTGTCATTTTCAAAACAAGTTGCATTGTTTGCTCTTTCTCTGTCTTTTCCTGAAGCACTTCTTTTGCTCGAGGGTGCTCACTTTGTAGTAATTTAAGCTACTTTCTTAAGGCTACAATATCATCATTGTTCTACTTTATTAATTTTCTAGCAACTTCAGTGTTAGAAGGATCTGCTCCAGTTTCAATTACCAAATCTTCTAAGGATTTTATCCTTAAATACTTGGCATGTAATTATGCCTTATCCAATTTCATTTAAGTTTGTAGATTGGTTATAGTCTTTTGGAGCATAGTAGCACTCATTGTTTTGCTTACTACTTTTGAATATAACATTTCTGATGCACTCCTGTGGAATTCTATCTAATCTAGCTCGTGAACAGTATCAACATTTACTGCAAATTCCGTCTTTCTGTAGTTTGAGGCTGATTTTGGATGTGCTACCACTGGTTGAAGAAAGGACATAATCATTTTGTTGGTTGAATAATTAAATACTGTTACTAATCTATCCTTATCTCCTGGTTTTTCTTTTAGAAGTTTAGAATAAACTTCATTTTTGATTTCTTCATTCTTCTCCCTGATTAGCTTGAACCTCTTCTGAATATTAGAATCAATTTCTTCAGTTGTTTTACAAGAAGAGGGAGCTTCTGTATCCATTTCCATTTCAACCATATCTTTACCTTTACCCTATGCTTGTACCTATTCATTTTGAATTTCTCTGAGAGTTTCATTAACAATGATGGTGGCTTCATCATCTGTCTACTGCTCATTAGTGTCATCCACATCTATGACTCGTTCTTTTTCTAAAGTAGTCATTTTGGCCTTTTTGCTGTATACTGTTTTGAATTTGTTTTCAATGATTGTTTCCGCCAAATATCCTTCTTCTTTCCTTGGTATTTTATTTGATGCCTCTACTGGTTGGTTAACTGTAACCACCTGTGTACTGTTCAAATTGTCTGTCTGCTTATCCTGATCATCATCAATTAAAGTATTCGCCACCCATTCCAACTGATTGGAATATTTTTCAATTAGTGGCTTAGATTCATGGAGAAATGGGGGAAATTTTCATTTGATCCTGAGATTGCTCAGAATACTCTGAGGGTCATAGTTCCAATAAAGACTTTCCTAAAACTTGAATGTTGATAGCTTGTTTGATACTTCCTTCAAGGCATCTCTGTTGTTTACAATGAAAGAGCCAATTTGAATTTTCAATTTAAATTGTGCCTTCTTTTTGGATGCTATAAAATTTATTGCATTAGCATTCAAAATCTGTCTTATATATTCCAGAGCAAAGATTATGGTGATTATAAACTTTTGCAATTTGTACAGGGCCAAGATTGCACCGTATATTCTAATCTCAGTGTGATTTTTGTATAAATACCAATCACCCACTTTACAATTTTCAGAAAACTGTAAAATCCTTTTGATATCTTCATTTATTCTTGGTGGTTCTGCTTTATCTAAAAAACTGATGGCAGGTCTAATAAATAGGAAATTGAAATCACTGTAACTGTACTCACTACTATTATTTCTCAGAAGAGAGGTCCAAAATATTACTGAAAGTGGTTTTCCTTCCATATTCATCTTCTGTAGTGCAAAGGGAAAATTATCTGCTTGAGAGAACAAGAAGAGATGTAACATATATGAAGTATATTTGAACACTCCTTCATCAGGAAATTTTATTAGCTGATAATGAATATTGTCAGCAATAAATTTGGCAAAATCAAAGACCAACTCTGGTTGCTTTCCAGGAGACAAAGTGGAGTGGAAGCCTAAGATGGAGGCATCTGTGAATTCATCATTAACATAACCCAAAATAAATGATAGCATGGAAATTACCTGTCTGGACCCCTCAGGAAAATTAAAGGTATCATAAGGCGGATTCACCTTGGGAAGATTGACATGATTGGGCATGAAGTTTTGAAGGATTTCAAACTTCCTAGGGAAATCTAGGTCTAAATACATCTGGGTCAAGTCTTCAATTGATAATGACACTGCTCATGGGTCATGACTTAGCTGGAGCATGTCATTTATTGATTCAGCAGTTATGTAAAATAAAACCTCACTATATTTGTTAACCATGCCCTTTGATCAGGAATATAATGCATCTGACACAACCTAACGAAATCCTGAGCAGGATGGGTGATGGGAACCACATACGTGGGCAAATTGGAATTCCATATAGGTATATATTTGACCACTTTCTTTTCAAATTTCTCCTGACATTAGTTATGTACTTCTAGAAGATCAAATTCAAAGGTGGCATCAACAATTCGGTGATCTAAGTCAATCAAAGGATTTATTTCTTCAGTGGTGATAGGAGGCTGTAAAGGTTTGACCACTTTAGTAGAATCAACAGTTAAAATAGGAGTAGGTTTATCAATTCTGGGAGGTTTGGGATTTGGAAGCTTGCTAGAGGCAGGCTTCTGAGGTTTAGGACCTCCAGTTTTGGGGATTACTTTGTTTTTAGTCATTTTTGGGAGAAAATAAACAAGATTAAACTGTTTGTTTAGCCTTTTTATGGAAGCAGATGGTCAATTAAGTAGATTTGGGATGAATTCGGAAACTGGGCAAGGGTTTATGAGGAAAATGAAGATTTATATAGTGCAGAAGGTGAGAAAGGGATTTTCAAAGGTTTCTTAAGCAATTCTAAGGTATTTTAACCATAGGAATATCTTTCATATGTTTTAAAATCCTTAATTGGGAAGCGACCAACTTTGGAAAAATTTTGACAGGGTTTCCCCTGTTTCTTCAAGGTTTAAGTACTCTCAGATAAGTACCTTTTGGATTTTTAATTTCAATTAATTTTATTTTGTTTAAAAAATTTGAAATTGGCAGGCTTGAATTACTGATAAATACCTTTGATCAGGTATTGTTGCAGTCGAACGGGATGGCAGGTGGTACCAGTCTTCAAATTGGTTGCATTGGTTTGATATCAGGCACTAGGAGTTGTTGGAAATCACTCTTCAAATCGGAAATGACTTTAGGATGGCAACTTGGTTCAAATTCAGCTCGTCAATGGTGTCTGCAATTGATTCTCAAAGGGATAGGGCGCACAAATATGAAAAATGATAAAGAACTAAGGTTAAAACCTTAGTTTTTATGGACCATATGAGTATTAATTGCAGGTCATGTCGACATGGCGGGAGCGGTTTTTTATTTGAAAGGAAAACCAGTAATGGTTTTCGCATTGCTTCCGAGTAGTAGTGGTTTTTCGCTTTAGCAATGCGATCCAATATATTTCGGACACGTAGCGGGTGGTAGTTTCTTAAAACAACTTTTTTCGCAAAATATTTTGGGAACTTTGGTCGATCACTTTGAAAATGTGAAATGAGATGTGTGCTGTTGGATGTGGCGGAGTGGAGCGAACGGTTGGGATTTATTTGAAAGCTGCGGGGTAAATGCAGTGGGGCCAGGGCTTTGAATGCTGGTTGTAGATCTGATGAGTAACAAATATACGGTGGATATTTAGCATGATAAGGATGGTGGGTACGGGGTCAATGAGTTATCGGGTTAAATGCAGAGCGTCGGATTTAAAAATTGAGGATCTAACAACTGTAATGTAATGTGATCGGGAAGAATGGGGCCTGGGGATTGGTTAATCACACTCATCTTAAATCGTTAGATCAAAAATATTAGAATGATCCGAAGGTTGAGATTAAACTTGAAGGTGAGGAGGGATTTGTTAAAGTTTTATGTATAAATAGATTTTATACATTGAATAAAGTGGATGGATGGGGAATTAAAGGGTTTTTAACAAAGGTTAGGACATTGGTAAAAGGGGATTTACCCAAGGTTAAGATTGTGGTAAAGGGATATGTATCGGGGAAAATGGATAAGGTTATAGTTCTAACCTTGGGTTAAGGGTAGTAGGGAAAGGAAAAATTAATAGAGGGATCAGTGTTATGAAGTTTTAGTTTAAATTAAACTTTGGGAATTTTATATTTTTCCTTTAAACAATATGAAAAATTTTTAATGCTTTTTTGTGTATTTTATTATATAGTTTCAGATTGATCAAAGGTATAAAACTATAGGGGAGAGGGGAAATATTTGTATGGGTAGTTTTGTGTCAAAGGGATAACTTTGGGATGTTTTTCAAAATGTGCTTAATATCTTTGACACAAAAGCATATATTAAATGGGTTTTTGGGATATTAAATAGAAGGGAATTATATTAATAGTACTAGGATAATTAATAAGGAGATAATAAAATATGTTAGGTGTTAATATGACAAGGGGAAAAGTGAATACTCAAAACATACCCTTATAACCAATAAAAGTGAAGATCAAAGCAAAACTTGCATTTATGATAATTTCATCACTTCTACTTAGGATAAACTATTAATTTGAGGGTTTTATATTTCATGAAATTTGGGGAATTAATCAAATGGGGATTTAGAGTATCATTAAGTAAAATGAGGTTTTTTACTTATGATTTTTTCATGGAAATGAATGCATGAATGGAAAATGATGTGATTTTTGGGATTAATATAACAACTTAACATTTTCAACTAGTCAGCCATAAAGCCTTGGGTCCGGTCCCAATAGAAGTCAAGGAAATGCCTTTAGCCTTTCTGACTGACAGTTTAGAATGATAAATGGCTATGGGGAAGGGAAGTCAGTTATTTGCAGCCCTGGTGAATAATATTTACAATGATGCTTCTCACCTTCTTCTACCTACCTATTGTAGCCTCTATAACACCCTCCAAAAATCCACCCTCTAAAAATTTTGGAGCCCCTTGAGCATCGAAAAAGCTAAGTTAAAATCTGTAAAATTTAAGAGTCATTGATTCGAAAAATGGTTCTTTTCCCCAAATCTGCGCCCTATCGACCCCGCGACCTCTCGGGTCACTAAGTCGCTAAGTCACAGATCTCTTGGATTTTTCAAGATCACGACCCCGCGACCCCCCAGGTCATGAAGTCGCAAGGTCGTGAGGTTGCACCTCCCTTAAAAAATGGAACATTGCGACCTAGCGACCTCATTAATGGCTCGCACGCGTGACCCTTTTATAAATAGGAGGGTCGCTAGGTCGCATTCTGTTCATGTGACGAAGAGAAAAAAAACGCTTCTAACAGGCCGACTGGAGCGCGATTTTCCCGGGTAAGCTGTCGTTTCCTCTTGCTATTTCATTTTTTTACTTTGTTTCCCTCTTACCTCTACCTTAGCCTTTAAAGCCATCCATCATTCCTCATCTTGACCCTTTAGGACTTGAGATGCCATAACTTCCCTAACACTCCCCCTCCTTGCACAATCCTGTAACCACAATTCATCCAGCCTCCTTAATGTGTGTTTTTCTCCTGAAACTGCTTCCCCTCCTCTATTTTGATGGCCCACTTAGCCTTGCATTATTTAAAGTTAAAAGGAAATCTATTGCAATAATGAAACAGACCATGTCACGTGCTGAAAAAACCCGGCTAGCCCTAGTGTGACTTCCGACCTCTGCGACTTCGCGACTCGTGCGACCCTACGACCCCGGTCACTGAGTCGCCAGGTCACAGTCGCCCCCCAAACTGTTGTTCGCGACCCTTGCAACCCAACGACCCGGTAGCAAGTCGCAGAGTCACACTCTCCTTGAACTGCCAAGCGTTTGCGACCCAATGACCTCGCGACCTGGTCGCAAGGTTGCGAGGTCACAAGGTCATTTCCTCTTGAAAGCTTAAACCATGCGACCCTTGCGACCCAACGACCCAGTCGCAAGTCGCTGACTCAGCCCTTCCTATGTTTTCATTTGGGAAAAGTTAATAAACTATGCATAGGATTTTATCATTATGGCATCTGTCTTATCTTGTGATTCTTTCATGAACATGACAAGTGACTTCGAAGTAGACTTAGAGTGTGTCCCCGTCTCTTCAGACTCAAGCGAAATGGGACCACCAGTGGCCTGCAGAAAAAAAAAGAGCCCAGAAATAGAAGACATAGAAATGGATATACCAATGTCCCTACCCTCGATCTACAGGGACACCTCGTGTACATTTGCTAAAGGGGACAACATGAGTTGGTATCAAGTATACCAAGAATTTGCTCAGCCAGAATTCCCAGAAGACCTCCCCGACTAGCAAGTATACATACAAGTTAAAAGGTTGAAGCTCCACTATGCAGGTGCCCACCCTATTATATTCCCATGTGCAGAGGTCATTGAGTGGATCATACAAAACACCGACCCCAAAAAATGGGTAATTCGGGTCTATGAAGGTAAAGCATTTGTGACTCTCAAGGGCTCGGATGCTGAGTTTTACTACGCACTGTCGGAACGAGAGCAGACCTTCACAAAAGAATGGGCCACCACCCATGCAGTTGCCATAGAAATTACCCTGAGAAGGTGGTGGGAGGAGCCCGAAAATTTCAAAGTCAAGAAGGATCAGGAATACCTAGTGGCGGGTCTCAGGAAGGTATATAAGCTGGTGGCAGCTATGCTTTGTAGGATATACGGTCGTCCCAATGCCACCACTTTCAACGGCACGTGAGTATCCCTGATGAATTATGTCACTGTGCACGAACTCGTTTCAACTGGGCCAGCATGCTGATGGCATCTCTCCAGACAAACATATCCTCGGCACTAGCGCCAGAGAAAGGATATTCCTATGAATTCTACATGGCTTCCTAATTGTTGGATGTTGTTTGTTCCCAGTGCCACTTGGAGGGATGGGCCCATAACTGGGATCCAGAGAAGGCGCGCCCAGTTCACATAGAAAATAAAGTATTTTGGGACTCCAGGTATAAGCAAGACATAGAGCCAATCTCGCAAATATTCATCCTGGCACTCTACAGGAAACTATTCGGTCAAGACACTCCATGCATGTCCTGGGGAGCCATGGAGACGTTAGTCAAGGTGGCACATTGGTTACCACTCGTAGAATATACCTTTATTCAAGTCTTTGGGTCATTCAAGGATCCCTATGCTATGCCTCGATTTGTTACGGATAAAATGCTCCTTTAGGAGGTTTGTTTTCAGATGACTTCTGGCTTCTCTAAGGTCCTGACTAAAGGTGAGAAGAAGCTGTGGCCTACACTGCCTCTCACCATCGGTGCCTACATGGTCAAGGACTTTAGAGAGGTAGAGGCAGAGGTAGAAGAAATGAGAGGTTTTCACTTAGGGCCGTTGGATCACCGGACATATGACCCAGAGAAGATAGTCCCTGATCATTGTAAGTGGGCTAAGGTCAAATGGAGCTACCAACATACTGAATGCCCATTTGAGGATGAGAAAAGAAACTGGTATAACGCGGATAGGGAACTTGCCCCGGGGGCATGGTCTGATCAGGAAGATCCAGGTGATCACACGTTGGAGGAAATAATTTGTAAATTAGGAGGCACTTCTTCTTCTCAGACCAAGAAGCCTTGAACTAGCACAGGCCACAACACTACTTCCCAATAGAAAGAGCAAGAGGCCAAAGCTCAACGTGAAACTAAAAAGAATACAAAAGAGGATGAAGAAAAGCGTAAAAGGAACCTGAAGGCAGAGCGAAAGAAGAAGCAGGAAGAAGAGGCTCGAAATAGAAAGGAAGAGCAGGAGGCAGAGGCTGAGGCGGAATGGCAGCTCAAAAGGGAATTAGATCAAGTGGAGGTTGAACGCAAGAAGAAAGAAGAGCAGGAAGGAGTGGCAGAAGTAGAGCGTAAGCGGAAAGCAGAACAGGAAGCACCGGCAGAAGCAGAGTGCAAGAAGAAAGAAGAACAGGAAAAAGCAGAAGCAGAGCGCAAGCGGAAAGAAGAATAGGAGAAGGCAGAAGCAGAGTGGATTTAGAAAGAAGAGGAAGAAAGGAAAAGAAAAGAAGAGGAAGATCGAAGATCAAAGAATATTGATACATCTCCTCCAGTCACAGAATAAAAAAATGAGCTGCAGCCCATCAAAGTGCCTGTAGTCAATACACATTTTGCACTCTCCGAGTTGAGCTCTTACGAAGGGCAAGAAGAAGAAGTATTTAACCTTATAAGGCTCACATATGATTAGTTCTCCTTCAAGATCCGACAGGAGAAAAGGAGATGTCTAGCATGAAACCCTTCTGCCCCAATCAAAGCTGCGATAGAGAAAGATATAGTCCTGGATACTAGGACTAACCCAGTAATGGTAGCATCAGCTGACACTGCTTTTGCCACAGCCACGGAGGAAAATGTAAACCGAATGAGTAGAGAGATCCTCTATCTACAAAATAAGTTACAATAATTGGAGTAAAGGGAGGCAAGGGCAGAGTAAGAAAAGACAACGTTAAAGGAGGAAATTCAACAAATTCAAGAAAAAATTACTCTTGTTAATGAAGTACCACTCACCGTCTGAAGAGAGTTGGAAGTATTGGAGGTCACCATGAGGCATGTTTATGGGGAAATGTTCACTATAAAACAAACAATTTCTCCCCTACTAAGAGCCCAAGCAGAGACTAAGCAGAGGAGCGAGCAACAGAGGGAGGCCTCCGCCACTTTGGACAAAATGATAGAATGGACAGGTCGGTACACACAGGCTCTGGAGAACTTGCCCAAGAAATACTGGATCCACACCTAGGATGCCAAGGTCCAGATTCAAATTAAAATTCAGTCCAAGGATAAGCTATCCAAGGACCTAGAAAAGGTAATGGCCGCATAGGAGAATTTAATCAGTGGCATCGACTCAATGCATGCACTACACCACATTCCATCGCTGGGTGCATCAAGCAAGGAAAAGACATGGGGACAGGTGGATCAGGAGATTCAAACATTTCTGCAACCTATCAGACAAGCCACTGCCACTCCTGATCTTGCAGCATCGCAGGAGAACTTGGGTAAATTCATTGTTACACCAGTTTGGATCTACACTAAACTGACCTCTTTAGCCAACCAAGTCATGCTCAAAAGAGAGAATCTAATTCCAAATTCCTTGGAGTGCCTGCATCGGTTAAGGGAAGAAGTTCCCTTGATTTCCCCAGTAGCAGCAGATTATCGTGCATGGAAGAACTTTCTCAGAGAGCAACAAGTTGATGCCCTTGACCTCACGATCATGTTCACATTCTCATGATCAGATGGCAGTAGGTCACAGGTCGCACTTTGGAACTAGGTCGCAGGTCACATTGTTCAGTTGAGTCGCAAGTCACATCTTCCATTCAGGTCGTAATGCAGCCCAACGGTCAGGAAAGCAAAGAGTCTGGTAGCCCAAAGGGAAAAATTTTTTCTATAAAAACTTCCTTTGGGAAGATTGTAAAGATATTTTTTTTTGGAACTCAAAGAGTTAGAGAGTATTGTATAGAAGGACTACACACTTTTGAATATGAATATAGATACTTGTTAAATTCCTTTTGGATTTGATGTGGTTTGATGTGTGAACACTATGAGTATTTTGTTTTCAGTTTCTAACATCTTTTGATTAATGAAACTGTGTTGTCAATTACGTCATTTATGCATTATAGTTTTCTAAATATGTGTTAATGGTGCTTAGTTTATTTCGATTTCTCAATGAATGTTAATAACTTTTTTTACTGACATTTATATTTTCACCAAAACCATTTAAGGAAGTGAAGGATGTTCTTCCATAAAGAATTGTTTCTTCTGTGGTTAGAACAACGTACAAGCATGACCCTAATGATACATTGTTGACAACGTTTCCTTTGGCCCCATGCTCTATCATTCAACTTGCTACGCATAGTGTTATATATTCATTTAACTCATTAATAATGTATCTTGTATCATCCGAATAAGCGCGTGTCTGCAGGTTTGTTGAAGTCCTATCGAGACCCAAGGAAAAGAGAATTAAATGGTAGACAGACCCACACCCCGGAAGGGATCCCTATTCCAAACAGTTTAGAGTCTAGTTGGGACTTTTTACCAGGGAGATCCCCTGTTGTTGGCTGAAAATATTTTCCCGTCAATAGAATTGGCGCTAGAAGGAGGGCCCGATGGAAGCCTCCCATCACACGAGTAATATTCTGTTACAAACTCCCCAAGGGGAGGCCATAAACGATAACACAGGTCCTCCCCCTTTGGAAGATATCCAAAGGGAGGAAGCTCCTTATTACGAGGTCACTAGGGAGAAATTAAGAGTTCTGCACCTGGTTGCCCATAACCTCATCAGGGATTTGAAATTCACCCCAGTCATGAGTTTCTTGACCCATACTAGGACCCCTGCTGCTAACCTCACTCACAACGGTGCCCTTGTAAATTCCTTGCCTTAGTTGGTAAATTTTATGGTTGAAGACCTCGCAATGGTCGTTGAGAGTAACGAACCTATTTTAGATCCCCAAGGAGCTGAAGAAGAAGATCTCGACGTGAATGAACCCCATCCTGATCCTCAGCCTAACCAGACCTAGAATAACAACAATCAGGTCCACCATCCACTAGGAGGAGGCGAGGGAAATAGAGGCTGAGGAAATAGAGGTCGGGGAGATAAAGGCCATGGACAAGGTCACCATACCACCCACCACCGTCAAAACCAAAACAGGGCCCCGATCTACAATTGGAGATATATTAGAAATATGGCCAACTGCGAGGGACGTCAAGACAAGCACTCTCACCATGAAGGGGAAGCATCCGTGTCAGGTGCAGGAACTGAATCTGAATCTGAAATCAGGCACCACGAGCATGCTAGGCAGGTGCAACCACTTGTTTGGATGGCCCAATCCCCATTATATCTCTTAGCCCCCCTCCATGACATGCCTAGGCACCCTAAAAAGAACCTCCCCAAGTTTGACCCCAAAAAAGGCACGCTGGCCGAAGACCACATAAGTAACTTCTACCTTTCACTGAAAATTATGAGAGTTCAAACAGATGATGTTGCCTGTCATATTTTTCCCCACACTCTTGAGAATAAAGCGGCCACTTGATATTGCTCTCTCCCAAGTGCCTCCATAACGTCATGGGACCAATTCCGTCGCATTTTCTTACAGAATTTTTCGGAAGACAAAACCCCCTCCATGCTCCTCATGGATTTAAGGACCATCAAATGCCAAAATAAAGAGAAGGTCAGAGATTTTAATCAGCGTTTCACTACCACACTAAAAAAATTCCCCCCCAACTTGGCGTTGGATGACTCCATCACCATAGACTACTACACAAAGGCTCTTCCCAGGGACATTGCCGTTTTCATAAAGCGCGAGGCTAGGGCTACCCTTGCAGCAAATTACGCGACTGCCCTTGCCATAGAAAAGGACATGCTTTCCATAGGGGTCCTCGATCATGAAGGACGAGACGATCACAAACCCACCTTGAAGAAGAATTAGTCTTCCACACTCAAAACCGCGAATAAGGACAAAGATACTTTTGACTTCGAGAGTATAGAAAAAACCCTTAAGTTATTAACCAATGAAGTCTCTGATCTAAAGAGAAAGGGCATTGAATCCACTACTGGCACTAATATGAAAAATACCTTTTTCAAAAATAATACCCCCACCACCAACCAACCTCCATCAAACCCAAACATTGTTCTCAATGTGGAAGAAATAGGAAAAGATAATTTTTGTTCTTTCCACCAGGCCACCCACTCTGAGAAGACATGCCCCCAATGGATTGGTAGCATGACTGCAGTAGTAAATAAAATCCTGGATGATCAAACCTAGGGGACGTAGGGGAGGATGATGTCACTGACAATGAAGAAGATCTGCCCCCTGATGAAGAACCAGGTTCTACCATCCTTGCGTTTGATGTGATCCGCGGGGAAAGCACCCATACCATCACTGATATCAACGCGACGACGACCCTAAGGTCAAGCCGATGCAAAACTATGGCCTAAGAAGGAAAGGACTGGTTTCTGAACAATCCTTCAAAGATAAGGAGAGGGCTTCCTTAAGGAAAATCTTACCCCCAGGGAATGAACAACAAGCTGCTATTCCTGAAAAGTCCACTCCTAACAACACTAGAGTAAACCAAAAGAGCAAGCTACCGGTAGGGTCACCCAAAACCCCCGCCGAGGCTAGTCCACATTCTGATTCTAGCTACAACATTGTTGAAGACATGAAGAAAACTAGAGCCAACATCTTCCTTTATGAGCTTGCTCGCATCACCAACCAACGAGAACTTATTCTCAAAGCCTTCGTCAATGCCTCGACAACCAAACCTGTGAGCAACACATCTTCCCAAGCTAGTCTGAGCTTCTAGTCTAATGTGAATGTTGTAAATGCAAAATCCAGGGGATCTACTCCCCCCTTTCTCCTGTTGTTTGAAATTTTTAACTTCAACGTCCATAACTGCCTAGTTGACTCTGGCGCATCCACAAATGTCATGCCCCTGTCTGTTTGTAAAAAGCTGAACATTTTCCCGGAGAAAACTAATGCCAGGATTATTTATCTTGATAGATCACAAATGCCCACTATAGGTGAGCTAAATAATGTCATCATTTTCCTGTCCTCCAACTCCAGAGTCCACCAGCATATAGACATTGTAGTCATAGACATCCCGGAAGCCTACGGTATCTTGCTAAGCAGGGACTGGTCCAACAAGCTACAAGGGTACTTTGCTACTGATTGGTCTCACCTATGGCTTCCCTACAAGGGTCGAAACAACCAAATAAAAGTTGAGAGTGAACCTTATATGAAGCACATTGTGATTGACTTGGACGCTACTAATGAACCTGTCAGCTTTTCCCAAGAAGAGCTTGGCATGTGTTTCTTAGAGGCCATCTTCGGATGCTACCATCCCCCTCAGTCCCCAGTAAGCCCAGAGGTCCAATCAGAGCTAACACTTGTCACTGAAGACCAAGCTTTTCCCATCATACACCAAGCTAGAATCTCTCCCCAACCCATAGCTCCAGAGGAACCAGAAGATGATGTATGGACCTTGTATTATGACGGTTCCAAGACGCATGACAGAGCTGGCGTGGGCTGCATCCTATTGGATCCCCAAAAGAACAAGTTGTCGATTTCATGCCGGGTAGAATTCTAGTGCACCAACAATACCACCGACTATGAAGCCTTATTCCTCGAACTTAAAAAGGTGTTGGACCTAAAGGTAAGATGCTTAAAGGTTATTGGAGATTCTGAGATCATCACTTGTTAGGTACACAATACCATCCATTGCTTGTCTCCGCACTTAAAAGCTTACCATCAAGAGGTATGGCGTCTAATTGCTGCTTTTGATGTGTTTGGTATTAAATCTATGCTTAGAATGCATAATGTGGCAGCTGATACTCTGGCTAACGCTGCTGCTAGGTTCACCCCTCTAAGAGATGGCTTTTCTATTGAAATAGTGTATAAACCATTTGTGCCAGATAACATCACTAATTTACGCGTCTTTGATGATGACCAACAGATACTGGAATTCATGCTCAGCACCAAGGTGTTCAAAGATGCAGTGATAGAAGCAGTGGACCATGATCAAGCCTTGCAGGAAGAACATGATAAACGCAAGGAAAATCCCATGCCCAAGGGAATAGTGTCGCTTGAAAAATTGTTCGATCTGCAGAACCGTTTCCGCGGACCCCCAAATACCAAAATACAAAGTTCCACCTTGGCACAACGACAGGTAAACTTAGGATCAGATGAGGACCCAAAGTTCATCAACCTCAGGAAATATTGTTTCGATCAGGAGAAGCAAGCTTTCATCGAACTATTCCGAAAATACTGAGACATTTTTGCTTGGATGTATGATGAACTGCGTACATATGACACTAAAATTATTCAGCATGTGATCCCTATGAAGGAAGGAGTGAAGCCTTTCTATAAAGAGCTAAGAAAAGTGCATCCTATGCTGGAACCAATGATTCAGAAATAAATTAAGAAGCTTTTGGATGCACGCATCATCTTCAAAGTTCGACACTCCACTTGGGTATCAAATCTGGTCCCGGTACGGAAAAAATCCGGTGAGATCCGTTTGTGCGTCGATTTTCGAAATTTGAATAGGGCCTCAGAAAAAGATAACTACCCAATGCCCCCTATGGAACAAATATTGCAAGCCATATCCAGATCTGAAATGTTCTCCTTGTTGGATGGGTTTTCCGGGTATAACCAAGTGCTAGTAGCTGAACACGACAGATTAAAAACTACGTTTCGGACTAAGTGGGGGACTTTCGCTTTCAAGCACATGCCCTTCGGATTGATAAATGTTGGGGAAAATTTCCAACGGGCCATGGATATAGCTTTCCATGGTCTAATACGACAAATCATGGTAGTATATTTGGACGACGTCAGCGTGTTTTCGAAACACTAGGGCGATCACTTACGCCACCTCAGGCAGATTTTTGAAAGATGCAGGAAGTATGGGATCTCACTTAACCAAAAGAAAAGTGTTTTCGTCGTGTTAGAGGGGAATCTGCTGGGCCACATCATAACCATGCAGGGTAATGTTTCAGATCCCGAGCGAGCGAAGGTCATCGCCCAAATTCCACCTCCTAGTAGCAAAAAGGCCATGCAATCTTTCCTTGGGAAAATCAACTTTGTACAAAAATACATATCAGATTTTGCCCAAATAGTCAGGCCTTTGCAGGGGATGATCAAGAAGAATGTGATTTTCAAATGGAATCCACTTGAGAAGGAGGCTTTCGATAAAATCAAGTAGGCCATAGCAGAAGCACCATCTCTCCAAAGTCTAGACTCCAGCAAAAGTTTCATCTTGTATACCTTCGCCTCAGATTCATCACTTGCAGTTGTCCTCACACAGAAAGACGCTAACAATGATGAACGAACCATATCATTCATGAGTACTGGGTTGCAAGGCACTGAACTGAATTACCTTGAGGTTGAAAAGCAGGCTTACGTAGTATACAAAGCGGTCAAGCATTTCCAGCCATACATCTTGAAAAACCATGTCACAGTGTTCGTTCCCCACCCAGCTATTCGTTCGCTTTTCGTACAGCAAGAGCTGGGCGAGAGACGAGGAAATTGGATGGCATGTCTCCAAGAGTATGACCTGGAGTTCAAACCGGCACATACTGTCAAAGGACAAGGACTCTGCCAAATGGTCGTGGAGGCTGCAAGCTCACATGAGGTTGAAGAAGAATGTTGGGAACAGGAAATCGACATGTATCAGAGCGACCATGCACCTCAACAGAGAAACCTTTCTTGGTACTCTGACATTTTGGAATATTCGGCCCATGACATAATGGACCCTATTTTGATTGCTTAACAGAAACACACAATAAGGCTAAATGCTGCATCATACCAACTAATACAAGGAAACTTTTCAAGAAACATTACGATGGAGTTCTACTACGTTGCTTGGAACACGATGAAGCACAAAGCGTCCTGACCGAACTACACGATGGACCAGCCGGAGGACATTTTGCAGGCGATACCACTGCCCACAAAATAATGTGTGCAGGCTACTATTGGCCAACCCTCTTCAAGGATGCTCACGCATATGTCCGGAAATGTACCTAATGTTAGAAGTTTGCCAATCGGGAAGCACGGCCAGCCGCTCCATTACAGTTAGTGGCAGTAGAGGAACCTTTTCAATAGTGGGAGTTGGACGTGATTGGGGAAATATTACCACACTCCTCGAAGCAACACCGGTATATCCTCACCACTACTGACTATTTCACCAGGTGGGTTGAAGCGATACCATTATGCCAAATCAACGATCAAGAGGTAATAGAGTTTGTCACTCTTTCTATCATAACCAGTTTTGGCATTCCAACTTCCCTTGTTTTTGACAATGAAACTTATTTTTCGTCTTTCAAGTTGTATGATTTCGCTTTGGAAAATGGTATTGTACTTAAAAACTCTGAAAAATATTACCCCCAAGGAAACAGGTTAGCCGAGTTGACTAATAAAAACCTTATCCGCATCGTCAAAAAGACTCTGTTGTCCCACCAGCGAAACTGGCATGAAGCCCTCCATAACGCCTTTTGGGCTGACCGGGTCACACCCAAATCCTCGCTCAGCACCTCCCCGCATTTTCTTGTATATGGAAAAGAAGCCATCCTTCCTCCCCACCTATCTCTCCCTGCCCTCCAGTTGTCCCAAGAAATCCATGGCACCCCATGCCCCACCTTACAGGCCCGAATCGACACATTACTGAGACTAGAGGAGGAGAGGCAAAAGACCCGGGAAAAATTCGCCATCCACCAAAGTCGGATTAAGAGATGGTTTGATCAAAAATCCACCGGGAGTAAAATTTTCGAAGTAGGATACCTTGTTATTAAATGGGATAAAGCTCACGAAGATAAAGGGAAACATTCCAAATTCCAAGCTCTTTGGACAGGTCCATTCCAGATTAAGGAGAAGCTAGGTACCCAAAATTTTAGACTGCAAACTCTAGAGGGAAGAATTGAGGTCCTCCCAGTAAACGGGCATGACCTCAAGCATTACTTCACTTAATAGCCCTTGGAGGGCCGTTCCACCCCTATACCATATTTTATTGTTTTTTGTTTTAGTTTTCATTTTTGTAGGCGTCCTTCTAAAAAACTTCAAAAAGGTGGAAGGCATTGTAGAAGTCACGCAATTGGCATACTGCACCAGGATCTATGCTGATGATAAGTCTCTCCTGAAAACACAAAATATGGTAAGATATTTCCTGTGATTGACACCCAAAGGTAATACATGACCTAGTCTGAGCTACTAAGAGCGGGTAGATCACCTAGCAAGCTTGAAAGGGTGTCTGTGAAAAGAAAGTTGGTTAAAGAGGCAACTGGACCAAAAGGGAATAGAGCTAACTTCAGGTGACGTAAGGATATCTGGGAAAACCTAAAGTCCTCATACAGACCAGGAGCAACCTCTCTTGCAAGTAAAATAAGTCAGGATCCCTCATTCACCCAGGAAAAATTTCCTCTCTCAAATAAGTGACATGAGCACATCTAAATAAGTGCCTTGGGCACATTTAAAATAAGTGCAGTAGCACACCAATAAAGGGTAAAATATTGAGAAAGGATTCCTACACAGAGAGGTGATGCGATGACTCCACCGGGGTACTGACCAGGCTCGCTGTCAGCAGAGCAACGTCCGTGACTCCTGGGCAGTGACTCTACCTGGACCGCGAGGTTCGCAGGCAGTGAAGCAACACAATGAGGATGAAATAATTATACTGGATCCTGTAAATCTCTGAAGTGCTCCAACCCTTTTGGTCTGGAAACTAGAAGCGAAAAAAAAAAAGAGAACTCGATCAACCAGCACCTAAACAAGCAAGCAGGCAAAGCAACCTTGCAAGGTGCAAAAGGAAATATCGTGGGAATATAAAGGTGAAAGGAACAACCTGCTAAGGCCCCTCCCTCCCCCCACTAAGTAAAATCATCAGTAGAGGTTCTGGGCCCAACCAGTGAATCGCCATGTGTTGTAGCCTCTACAACACCCTCCAAAAATCCACCCTCTAAAAATTTTGGAGCCCCTTGAGCATCGAAAAAGCTAAGTTAAAATCTGTAAAATTTAAGAGTCTCTGAGTCACAAAATGGTTCTTTTCCCCAAATTTGCGACCTAGCGACCCCACAACCTCTCGGGTCACTAAGTCGCTAAGTTGCAGATCTCTTGGATTTTTCAAGATCACGACCCTGCGACCTTGCGACCCCGCGAACCCCCAGGTCGCGAGATCGCAAGGTCGTGAGGTCACACCTCCCTCAAAACAAGAAACATTGCGACCTAGCGACCTCATTAATGGCTCGTACGCGTGACCCTTTTATAAATAGGAGGGTCGCTAGGTCGCATTCTGTTCATGTGATGGAGAGAAAAAAAATGCTTCTGACAGGTCGACTAGAGCGTGATTTTCCCGGGTAAGTTGCCATTTCCTCCTGCTGTTTCCTTTTTTTTACTTTTTTTCCCTATTACCTCTACCTTAGCCTTTAAAGCCATCCATAATTCCTCCTCTTGACCCTTTAGGACTTGAGATGCCCTAACTACCCTAACACTCCCCCTCCTTTCACAATCTTGTAACCACAATTCACCCAGCCTCCTTGATGTGTGTTTTTCTCCTGAGACTGCTTCCCCTCCTTTGTTTTGATGGCCCACTTAGCCTTGCATTATTTAAAGTTAAAAGGCAATATATTTCAATAATGCAACAAACCACGTCGTGTGCTGAAAAAACTCGGCCAACCCTAGTGCGAATTCTGACCTCTGTGACTTCGAGAATCGTGCGACCCTGCGACCTCGGTCACTGAGTCGTCAGGCCGCATCCGCCCTCCAAACTATTGTTCGCAACCATTGTGACCCAGCAACCCGGTCGCAAGTCACAGAGTCGCACTCTCCTCGAACTACCAAGCGTTTGAGACCCAACGACGCAAGTTGCGAGGTCGCAAGGTTGTTTCCTCCTGAAAGCTTAAACCTCACGACCCTTGCAACCTAGTGACCCAGTTGCAAGTCACTGACTCACCCCTTCCTGTGTTTTCAGTTGGGAAAAGTTAATAAACTGTGCCTAGGCTTTTATCATTATGGCATCTTTCTTATCCTGGGATTCTTTCATGAACATGATAGGTGACTTCGAAGCAAACTTAGAGTGTGTCCCCGTCTTTTTAGACTTGAGCGACATGGGACCTCCGGTGGCCCACAGAAAAAAAAAGAGCCCAGAAATAGAAGACATAGAAATGGATATACCAATGACCCCGCCCCCGATCTACAGGGACACCTCATGTACATTTTATAAAGGGGACAACATGAGTTGGTATCAAGTATACCAGGAATTTTCTTGGCCAGAATTCCCAGAAGACCTCCCTGACCGGCAAGTATACATACAAGTTAAAAGGACGAAGCTCCACTATGCAGGTGCCCACCCTTCTATATTCCCATGCACGGAGGTCATTGAGTGGATCATACAAAACACTGACCCCAAAAAATGGGTAATTCAGGACTATGAAGGTAAAGCATTTGCGACTCTCAAGGGCTCGGATGTTGAGTTTTACTATGCACTGCTAGAACGAGAGAAAATCTTCACAGAAGAATGGGCCACCACCCATGCAATCGCCATAACAGATCCCCTGATAGGGTGGTGGGAGGAGCCTGAAAATTTCAAAGTCAAGAAGGATCAGGAATTCCTAGTGGCAGGTCTCAGGAAGGTATATAAGCTGGTGGTAGCTATGCTTTGCAGGATATATGGTCATCCTGAAGCCACCACTTTTAGCGGCACATGGGTATCCCTGATGAATTATGTCACTGTGCACGACACTTGTTTCAACTGGGCTAGCATGATGATGGCATCTCTCCAGACAAACATATCCTCGGCACTAGCGCCAGAGGAAGGATATTCCTCTGAATTATACATGGCTTCCTACTTGTTGGATGTTGTTTGTTCCCGGTGCCACTTTGAGGGATGGGCCCACAACTGGGATCCAGAGCAGGTGCGCGTAGTTCACATAGAGACGAAAGTATTTTAGGACTCTAGGTATAAGCAAGACATAGATCCAATCTTGCAAATTTTCATCCTGGCACTCTACAAGAAACTTTTCGGTCAAGACATTCCATGAATGTCCTGGCGAGCCATGGAGATGTTAGTCAAGGTGGCACATTGGTTCCCACTCGTAGAATATACCTTTATTCGAGTCTTTGGTTCATTCAAGTCTCCCCATGCTATGCCTTGATTTGTTACGGATAAAATGCTCCTTCAGAAGGTTTGTTTTCAGATGACTTTCGGCTTCTCTAAGGTCTTGAATAAAGGTAAGAAGAAGTCATGGCCTACACTCCCTCTCACCATTGGTGCCTACACGGTCAAGGACTTCATAGAGGTAGAGGCAGAGGTAGAAGAAATGAGAGGTTTTCACCTAGGGCCATTGGATCACTGGACATATGACCCAGAGAGGATAGTCCCTGATCACTGTAAGCGAGCTAAGTTCAAATGGAGCTACCAACATACTAAATGCCCATATGAGGATGAGAAAAGAAACTGGTATAATGCAAATAGGGAACTTGCCCTGGGGGCATGGTCTGATTAGGAAGATCCAGATGATCACACGTTGGAGGAAAGAATACGTAAATTAGAAGGCACTTCTTCTTCTTAGGCCAAGAAGCCTCGAACCAGCACAGGCCACAACACTACTTACCAATAGAAAGACCAAGAGGGAAAAGCTCAGCATGAAACTGAAAATAAGACAAAAGAGGATGAAGAAAAGTGTAAAAGGAACCTGAAGGCAGAGAAAAAGAAGAAGCAGGCAGAAGAGGCCCGAAAAAGAAAGGAAGAGCAGGAGGCTGAGGCTGAGGCAGAACGACAGCTCAAAAGAGAATTATATCAAGTGGAGGCCGAACGCAAGAAGAAATAAGAACATGAAGCAGCGGAAAAATTAGAGTGCAAACGGAAAGCTAACAGGAAGCAGCAGTAGAAGCAGAGCACAAGTAGAAATAAGAACAGGAAAAAGCAGAAGCAGAGCGCAAGCGGAAAGAAGAACAGGAGAAGGTAGTAGCATAGCGGCTTTAGAAAGAAGAGGAAGAAAGGAAAAGAAAATAAGAGGAAGATCAAAGATCAAATAACATCGAGACATCTCCTCCAGTAACAGAATCACAAACTGAGTTGCAACCCATCGAAGTGTCTGTAGTCAATACACATTTTTCACTCTCTGAGCCGAGCTCTTAAGAAGGGCACGAAGAATAAGTATTTAACCTTACAAGGCTCACATATGATTGGTTCTCCTTCAAGATCTGATAGGAGAAAAGGAGATGTCTGGCACAAAACCCTTCTGCCCCAATCACAGCCATGACAGAGAAAGAAATAGTCTTGGATACTAGGACTAACCCAGTAATGATAGCATCGGCCGGCACTGATTTTTCCACAGCCACGGAGGAAAATGTAAACCGAATGAGTAGAGAGATCCTCTCTCTAAAAAATAAGTTACAAGAATCAGAGCAAAGGGAGGCAAGGGCAGAGTAAGAAGAGACAACGTTAAAGGAGGAAATTCAACAGCTTCAAGACAAAATTGCTCCTGGTAACGAATTACCGCTCACGGTCTGAAGAGAGTTGGAAGTATTGGAGGTCACCATGAGGCAGGTTTATGGGGAAATGTTCACTATAAAACAAATAGTTTCTCCCCTATTGAGAGCCCAAGCAGAGACTAAGTAGAGGAGCGAGAAACTGAGGAGGCCTTCGCCGCTTTGGATAGAATGATAGAATGGATAGGTCGGTACCCACAGGCTCTGGAGAACTTGCCCAAGAAAGAATTGATCCACACCCATGATGCCAAGGTCCAGATTCGGATTAAAATGCAGTCCAAGGATAAGCTATCCAAGGACCTAGAAAAGGTAATGGCCGCATACGAGCATTTAATCAGCAAAATCGACTCAATGCATGCACTACAACACATTCCATCCCTGGGTTCATTAAGCGAGGAAAAGACATGGGGACAGGTGGATCAGGAGATTCAAACATTTCTGCAACCTATCAGACAAGCTGCTGCCACTCCTGATCTTGCAGCATCGTAGGAGAACTTGGGTAGATTCATTGTTACACCAGTTTGGATCTACAATAAACTGACCTCTTTAGCCAACCAAGTCACGCTCAAAAGAGAGACTCTGATTCCAAATGCCTTGGAGTGCTTGCATCGGTTAAGGGAAGAAGTTCCCTTGATTTCCCCAGTAGCAGTAGATTATCTTGCATGGCAGAACTTTCTCAGAGAACAACAAGTTGATGCCCCTAACCTCATGATCATACGCACATTCTCATGATTATATGGCAGTAGGTTGCATGTCGCACTTTGCAACTGGGTCACAGGTCGCACTGTTCAGTTGAGTCACAAGTCGCATCCTCCATATAGGTCGCAAGGCAGTCCAACAGTCAGGAAAGCGAAGAGTCTGGTAGCCCAAAGGGAAAATTTTGGTCTATAAAAACTTCCTTCGGGAAGATTGTAAAGATATTTTTTTTGGGCACTCAAAGAGTTAGAGAGTATTGTATAGAAGGAATACACACTTTTGAATATGAATACAGATACTTATTAAATTCCTTTTGGATCTGATGTGGTTTGATGTGTGAACACTATGCGTATTTTGTTTTCAGTTTCTAACATCTTTTGATTAATGAAACTGTGTTGTCAATTACGTCATTTATGCATTATAGTTTTCTAAATATGTGTTAATGGTGCTTATTTTATTTCGCTTTCTCAATCAATGTTAATAACTTTGTTTATTTACATTTATATTTTCACCAAAACCATTTAAGGAAGTGAAGGGTGTTCTGCCATAAAGAATTGTTTCTTATGTGGTTAGAACAACGTACGAGCATGACCCTAATGATACACTGTTGACAGCGTTTCCTTTGGCCTCATGCTTTATCATTCATCTTGCTATGCATAGTGTTATATATTCATTTAACTCATTAATCATGTATCTTGTATCATCCGAATAAGTGTGTGTCCACAGGTTCGTTGAAGTCCTATCGAGACCCAAGGAAAAGAGAATTAAGCAGTAGCCAGACCCACACCCCGGACGGGATCCCTATTCCAAATGATTTAGAGTCTAGTTGGGAATTTTTACCGGGGATATCCCCTGCTGTTGGCTAGACAGATTTTCCTGTCAACACTACCCAATTTAACTGCTAACATTTTTTCTTCCATTTTGATTAGGTGCATTTGAGCTAGCAACCTTTACAACATTTATTCTTTCTAAAAGCAATACAAATGTCTATTTCTACACTTATTTCATCCATGAATCCAAATTAAACTGTTGGATTCACTTATTCTTTACCTGATTACTGAATTGTCATGATTAAACTGTATGACAATTCTTTATTCTCTATCAACAACAAGTGAAATTGAAACATGACAAGTCAAGATTAAAATATTTAACTCATCATGGATTATGGCATTTATTGACACTCTGCCATAATCAACTGCAAAAGGTAAAAGTAGTGGAATTTAGACTTGCAAACTTTCATGTTTTATTCATTTTTCTTTGGGGTCTATTATTTTTTCTAAGTCCTTTTATTTTTCTTTTAGGACTTTTTACCCTTTTTTTGATTTTTTGATTTTTTACAAAATATGGGAATACAACTTGCAGAAGGAAAAGTATGTACATATTTACAAGATTACCATCAGTCAAGTCAAAATTATGAATCCTATATTTATAGGTCACTAACATCGGCTTCACTTGGGGATGGCATTTCATGGTGGAATGTCAAGAACTCTGAGATCAGTAGCCTTCATCTTTAACTTTGGTGATCCTGTAATTGTTTTCTATTGTCTGCAACAATTCATATTTATGACATCTTATATTGCAAAGCTTAGGGCCTTCTCTTCAAGCTTCAACTTTGTAGATAAAACCTCCAATCCAATCTACACACTGACGATGAATATTTACAATGATAAAGTAAATGAATCTAACTATTGAGTGACTCTGAAGAATAGTAGTGTTTCAACATCCTACCATTCACTGGTCCTTCTTGAAGTTCAGTTCCATCCAAATTCCTGATGAAAAATGAATTATTACCTCTGTAACCATATATCACATAGGGTCCTTGCCATAGAAAGTCAAACTTTCCATGTTTTCCTTTATCCTCTCGTCATGAATCCCATCTCAAAACTTGATCTCCTATGAAAAAATCATCGTCTTTAACCCTTTTATAAAAAATATTTTTGATTTTATCATGTAAAACTTGTGATTTTTCATAAACTTATTCCCTAGTTTGTTGGAGATGTATGGTTTCATTGATTATTCATTGAATATAATTTGTTTCCATCTGTGATTTCTGAATAATATTCATGACTGGAAAACCCAAGGAAGAAGGGAAAACTGCATCTGTTCCATAAAAAATCTGATAAGGTGAAGTTCCAATAGACTTTTTTGTGGTAAGCCTATCAGCCCATAGGGCATAAATCAAATTTTTGTTCCAGGTCTTTTTGTTTTCTTGGAGTAATTTTTGATGATATTGATTAGGCTTTTGTTTGATGATTCGGCTAAACCATTACCTTGGGGATAATATGCTGTGGAATGACCTAAGGTAATATGGTAATTATGACAGAAAGAAATCATTTTCTTGGATTTGAATGCTGCCGCATTGTCAGTAATAATCTTATGTGGGCATCCAAATATTGATAAAATATTACTTTCTATAAATGAGATTATAACTGAATCAGTGGCTTGCCTAGTAGGAATGGCTTCTATCCACTTGGTAAAGTAATCTATAGCAATTAAAATCCATTTATGTTGGCCTGAAGAGGGAGGATGGATTTCACCAATAAAATCTAACTCCCATAGTTGAAATGGTTTCTCAGTTGATATAGGCTTAAGAGGTAAAGGCAATAGTTTCTTTTTTCCTTCGAAAATTTGGCATTTGTGGCAAGAGTTGACAAATTTTTTAACATCAGAAAATAAAGTTAGCCAGTAAAAACCAGCTCTCAGTATTTTTTCTGTTGTACTCTTCTAGTACAGGTGGCCTCCATAGTCACCTGCATGAAATTCCTCAAGAATTTTGTCAGCCTCAGATTTTAATAAACAATTTAGTAAAATCCCAGTATTTTCTTTCTAGTAAAGTTCATTGTTTAAGATACAAAACCTCATTGCTTTCTGTTTGATGAATCTTGCCCTAGTTTTAGTTAGCCCAGGAGGAGCTTGTAAATGTGTTAGTAAAAAGATAATATCAGAGTACCATGGTGAGTCTAGATAGGCCTCACTGATCAATGGAGTCGCCATCTCCTCCTAGTCATCTATTTGTGTAATGAAATTAATATCTAAAGCATTGCAATTTGATTCAGCCATCAATCTGGCTAAACCCTATCCTTTAATGAGCTTTGTTGGTTTGATTTCTAGATCGTATTCAATAATAGTGGCTATCCACTTTCCTCTCCTACTATCAGGTCCATCTTATGTCCGAATATCTTTAATTACTGCATTAGGGACGTAAGAAATGATATGTGAATGAAGAATGTAAACTCTGAAATCCTTGATGGCTTTAACCAGGGCCAAAGCCTGTTTTTCCATTATATTATATTTCAGAGGTGCATCTCTGAGGGCTTTACTAAAGAATGCAATTGGCTGTTCAAAACCTTGATTGTTTTTCTGCAGAAGAACTACAGCTATGGTGTGTTCAGATGCAAAGGAAAAGATTATGAAATATTTTGTATAATCTGGGTTGATGAGGACTGGTGCTTTTGTCAAGGCCTGTTTTATGGATTCAAAAGACTGTTTGGCTTTTATTGTCCATTTTATTGCAGAGTCCTTTTTAAGCATATTGTTGAGATATTTTATGATTTCAGCCAGATTAGAGATACATCTTAAAAAATTGATTTTACCCAAAAATTCTTGAAGTTCCTTTATGTTTCTTGGTGGTTGAATGTTCAAAATAGCTTCAATTCTTGCAGGGTCTATTTTGATGCCTTCTTTGGAGATTATGTGACCTAACAGTTTTCCTTCTTCTAATCCAAAAAGAGTCTTTTTAGGATTAAGGGATATACCATATTTTCTACATTTGATAAATACTTGTCTCAGGTGATCTAAGTGTTCATCATTTGTTTTTGAAAAGGCAGTAATATCATCAAGATAATTAACTAAAAATTCATGGATCTCCTTAGCAAAGGCAATATCCATTGCCCTCTGAAAAGTAGCTCCTACATTTTTTAATCCAAAAGGCATTTTCATGTACATGAAAGTACCCCAAGGAGTAGTAAATGAAGTTTCAGTTTGATCATCTTTATGAACTAGAATTTGATTATAACTAGAGAAACCATCTAATAAAGAAATTCTTGAAGAACTTGCCACCCTATGAAAAATATGATCCATTTTAGGTAGGGGGTAATTGTCTTTCAAGGAAGCTTTATTGAGATTTATAAAGTCTATACATAGTCGAATTTCTCCTGTTTTCTTTCTGGTGGGCACTAAATTAGATACCCAGTTAGAATATCTGACTGGTGTAATTATTTGTGCATCAAACATTCTTTTAACTTCTTTTTCGATTAAAGGTAACAAGATTGGATTAATCCTTCTTAGTTTTTGTTGAAAAGGTTTTTGATTTTCTTTCAAAGGAATTTTTTGTTGAATTATGTCTTTGTTATAAGTTTTCAAGTCTTCATAACTCCATGCAAAAACATCCTGATATTCTTTCAAAATTTCTATGCATTTAACCTTTTCTTCTGATGACAAGGATTTTGATAATTTGATCATTTTTGGTTTTCCATTTGTCCCTAAGTTATACTCTTCTATATCAGACTTGACTGGTTCCATTTTTGGCCTTTTGGGCACATCATTGGAATTAAATAGGTCTTCTAGGGGAGTTAAACCTCTGGGTAAAATGTTATGCTTTAAATCAATCAAATCTGGTTCATCTTCCATCATTTCCTCTATATCTACTTTTTCCAATTCATCTGTGTCACTCTGAGTAAATATAGTAGGTCTATCAAAATTATGTACATATAAATGATCTAAATCATTTATTTGAAAAAAAATTGAATCTATATTACAAGGTGAATCTATATTACAATCATTATCAATTTGGCAGTTTTGAAACTCTCATTCATTGTTCAAAAAATGATAAATTTGTTCATCTTTTGAGAAAATTTTCCAGTATTTTACATTATCTGGGATAATAGGTCTGTGTTTTATTTTAGCAGTGTATTTTTGTAATGGTGAAAATGGGAATTTTCAAGTGCTAGCAAAGATTGCTAAACAATGGGCCTGCATATTCTGTTTTCTAGGGATTATAGCAAACTTGCTTTCTAACAAATCCTCAACTAAATCATGTGTTGTGTCCCTGTATCTGGCTAGTATGGGATTGTGAACAGAGTATTCTGCATTAATTTTCTTGATAACTAACTCAGAATCTCCCATGACCATTATTCTTTGCCCTCCCAATTTTCTAATAATTTGTAGACCTAAGATTAAAGCCTCATATTCAGCCATGTTATTGGTGCATTTGAAATTCAATATGAAGGCATGTCCTTCACAATGACTGGTTTCAATGTTCGTAATCCATACACTAGCTCCAGCTCCTGATTTATTCAATGATCCATCAAAATATAAATGCCATAAAGCCTCATCACCAATGTAATCATCCATTATTTTAAGTTTCTTATCAGTGATTTCAGTTTGGATATCATTATGATCAGAGTTACTGAGAATAAAGGAATCAAGATCAGTAGGGGTTGAATAGATTGGATAATTGGTAGGTTTGTCAGTAGTACTGATCATAAACTTCATTAGGGTTTCTTTGTAAAGCTTTTTGGGCTGTCCAAATACCGAGATAGTGGCATAACTCATGTCAAGTTGTAGAGATCCCTACAAATTTGCTCCCCATGAGTGAGAAAGAAGCATGCCATACTTTGGCAGGATATCAGCTACCACACCATCCATGATCATGCTTTTACTGGGATATTGGACTAAGTTTACACACAGGTCTTTAATCAATACTATGCATTGGATTTTGGATGAATCAAATGAAAACAGATCTTTATATGGTCGGGTTATGTCTAGATTCAGGGTTTCCATTACTGCTCTGGGCATTAGGTTATGGGAAGCTCCAGTATCTAGCATAGCATTGTGTAATATATGATCATGTACAGTAAGCCTTAAATAAAATGGAGGTACTGACCCATTTGAATGCTTACCATCTACATTTGGACCAAAGATTAATTCAGGTCTATCTTCATTCATATTAATTGTATCCTCATTTTAATTTACATTTAATGCTTTAGTAATAATAGATCTATACAAGTCATTTTTAGCCAATTCTACTAAGGGAACAACTATCTTTAACTTGGATATTTCAGATTGCATATTAAATGTTGACTGAGATTTGATTGTTTGAATTATTTCATCTTTTGGAACTGTGGTTTGTGATGATGTTTCTTGTGTTTCAACAGTTTTACCTTTGTTTTGAGGTCTCCTTTTGTCTTCTGTTTGAGTTTATTGGTTTCTACTATCTTTAATTTTTCTTTCAGGAACAGTTTGAGGGTTATCAGAAGCTTTATCAGATTTGGGATTCTCAGCAGAAGATTTAGGATTTGATGATTTTGAGTCAATTGGATTCTTTTTTGGCTTATTGACTGTTGCTAAATCGGTGGTATTAGCCTTTTGGGAATCTTTGGAGGATTGGTCCACCTCATCAGTAATATCTACGACCTTTGGACTTTGCTCTTTTTTAGGACTTGGTGGGTTCAAATTTTGTTTATTTTCTCTGGGAAGAATCTGCAAAAATTTCGTTTTAGGAGCCTCAATCTTCTTTTTGTTTTGGCTTTGTTGGGTTGGAGCATTGTTATTTATAGTAGGCTCATTGGTTTTCTTGCTCCTAAGGTTATATTGGCTGTGAATTTCATTGATTGCGAAATCATAACCTTGCTTACAGTCGAAGGATTCACCAGATTCCACTTTGAAATGTTGGATCTCAAAGAGTTCCTAGTCCTCCTGAGTGAGGAAAATTGTATTGTTTTCATCTATCCCCATAATTATGTTGATGTCTTCCTCTTTCTCAACATTGTTTTGTGAACTCTATGCAAAGTTTTCTTGGAATGGGGGTCTTATGTTCTGATCTAGGGAGGGTTCTTTACCTTTCCTAGGATTGTTGTTTTTCCTGTAGTTGGGATTCCTGATTTGGGATTGATTCTCCCATTATGGTTTTCTTTCAATATGATCTAGTCTCTCAACTACTTTTTCTAATGTTTTGTTGATAAAATCAAATTTTCCATCTAAGTTTGAAGCCTCTTCTTTGATAGTAACCCTTCTCTCATTTCTCATTCTAGCTTTTCTGGAAAGGATATTGATTTCTACTCCAACATAATTTAGTTGCATTTGTTCTAGGGTGTCTGCATCCCTTTGTCTAAGTTGATAGGCCATTTCTACATCAAAACAATCATGGAATTTGAGCAGCACGGAATATGGAGTGGGCTTAAGGTCTACGGGAATAGAATCATAAATACTGTTATATCTGGTGCAAAAATCTTGGATAGACTCATTGGGGGCTCTCTTAACAGCATCAAACTCAGATAGTATTTGCATAGGATTCTTCTTCTTTTCCCATTTATTTAGGAAGGCTCTATGGAATGCAGCTAAGTCTTCTATAGTACTAGCACCTAAAATTCTGAACCATGTTTTTACTTCTCCAGTCAAGCTTTGTGCAAATAACCTCATTCTGACATTAGATTCATCTATCTCATAAATTTCCGAAAAATCATTCATTCTAGTGATATGTTGTTGTGCAGTGATTTGTGAAAAATTATCAAACAATGGGATGTCCTTTTGGTAATTTTGGGGCATGTCATGGAGATTTTGAGGTAAGACCAAGGGAGCATATCTGGCTGCCATGGCTTGGATTCTTGCTGAACTGGGAGGTACAGTAGTAGTGACAGGGATAATGCTTATTACAACAGTGGATGTACTTAAAGAGCTTGGTAAAGGGGATGAAAAAGAAGTGGTATGGCTAGGAAATATAGATGAAGTGCTTATGAAGCTAGTGGGTGTGGTTGTAATAGATTTAATGAATGATGGAAATACTAGTTTAGGCTGAAGGGCAGCTCAGGGATGAATGGATCTGTGGATGAAATAGCAGTAGATTGAGGATATGATGAATATATGATCCTAGGCTGCAAAGGAAACTTAGGACTAATAGGATCTGAAGGAGAACTGATAGTGGAATCTGTAAATGAGGTGGCAACATACAGAGTAGAATCTGCTGCTAGGAAGATGGTGGTGTATAATTGAGAAACTGGAGGTTTAAATTGGGACAAAAAATTGGCTAAATTTATAGCTTCATCAATGTCTTTAACTTTAGTGACACTTACCCTTTTTACTGGACTTCGACTTTATATTTTATCTGATTTAACATGTGCTGAAATAACTTTCTGTTTTTCATTCACAAAGGAAGTAAAAACAAGATCTAAAATAGTTTCCTTTAAATCAGTTTCAGACTTGGTTCTAAATAGAGATTTTTCAAACTTCAAATCAAATTCAATATTTGATAAGCTTACTAATTCTTTGGGTAAAGAATCAGCTCTTTTAAGGGGTACTTCAATTTATGAACTAACATTTTCTTTTTTCTTTTTTCCTATCTGGTCCGGATTGTCTACTATATCTGCAGGGTTGGGATCAGGGTTGGATCTAGTGTAATAGACTTTCTTGGGAGCCAGAATGTTTATTGTGTGAATACCCACAACCTTTAAACTTAATCTTAAAATAGAAAATATATGTTTTAAAAATCTTCCTCTAAAATTAAACTTAAAACTGGAGAGTGGTTAGTTCCCCAGTATGGTCGCTAGTATGTTATCACCCTAGTAATTCTTAGGTCATGGGATTTTGGTTTATAGTTAAGGAAAACTAGGGGCAACCAAGAACCTCTTTTAGAATTCAGGATCTAGCCTTTCTGAGTTCTGGAGAGGGATCTCTCCTTAAAATTTAGCTTTGTTTTGTAATGGATTTTAGGCTAGCTATGAGTGGAAAATTTGGTTTGATTTTTTGAATGTTGGTAGGAATAAAGGACTATAGGGGAAACCATAGAAATATCTACTTAACCATTGGGAAATGGAGTCAAATTCATAGCAAACAAGACTAGAAAAATAAGGTCAAAAGAACAAATATACTAAGGGAAAGATAGATGATCTTCAGAGGGTTTAAAAAGGCTATTTTGATGAAGTGGTATGATCTGGACTAAGGGAAATTAAGAATCCTTAGATCACAGAAAAGGAAGAGGGAAATTGAGGTCAAACGAGACTAAAGAGAAATTAAGAATTCTAAAGTTTGGAAATCAGCAGAAAACATAAATATGAAAACTAGTAAAAATAGAGAGCTTTTTACACTGATTTTGTAATACCTTTCCTAGTTATTCATTTAAGATGGAAACTAACACAAGATGTATGAATGAAACTTAAAGAAATAAACAATGAAAACTGGAAGATACAATACTCATCTGATCAACATGAGGATCATTAGTTATGATGTCTATTAGCTTCAGTTTCCAGCCTGCTGCTTCAACTTAACTCACATAAAATCCCAATGTTTCAAAAAAAAGTCTATAATAGTCTTGATAATTTTATTCCCCAAAAATACTTCGAAAGATGAAGTATTTATAAAAATAAATTTCTTACAAAATATATTAGAAGTTTGAGAGAATATCTCAAAAAAATAGGAATTATTACATAAGAAGAGGGATAGCTACAAAACAGATGGGCAAGTTGTCCTCTTTTACAAGAAAAATAGAACATTTTATCTATTTATATTGATTTTCTGTTTAGCTGGAAGAATTGCTAGCACTTGGGACATTATCTTGTGGAATATGACTTGTAGTGCACTCCTTATCTTTCACGTTCTGCTCTGATACTCTCTTACTCTACTTTCTTTCACTGTTTACTGTTGTAAATTAAAAATAACTAGCAGTGATATCTTGTTTTTACTGATGCACTTTTACCACTGATACTCTTTGACCACTAATTTTTTTATCTTGATATACTTTAACTGCAATTGTTCATAGAAAATCATTGAATTCCTGCCATTGCTTTGCACTGGGAATTTTCATGCTCTTTAGCTTCCTGCAACTTTCATCTGCCTCTGTATACTTTGCAAAATAAGGCTTAACCACGAAAATATGTTTGATCTCATTTTGCAAAAAGAATAAGTTTTCAAAATATTCCAAAATGACTTTAACAGTAGGAGACCCTTGAGGTAAATATTTGTTGACATGCTCTTTGGCATATGCCGTGATTTTGTTATCATAATATTTTTATGGCATTAACTTTTCATTCAATGCATGAATGTCTAGTAAGCCTGCTTGTGACAGTACTATGTATTTGGCCTCAAATATTGTGATAGCCAAGTTCATATCTTTGCACCTGCCCTCCAAATTATTCATCATGTTTCTCTTATTCAGGACCTTTTTTATTTGTAATATACTTTCACTCCTGTCCTGAATTTTTAGCTCCTCAAGTTCTTCTTTGTGTTTACTATTCAGAAATGTGATAAGTCTTAAGGCTTGAGCAGGCTTATTAGCAAATTCTTCTTTGGTCTTCTGTATTTCTATCTGTGTTTCTTTAAGTAACTATTTTTGTTCATAAATTATTTGGATTGAGGGCCATTGCAAATGTATGCCCTGAATGATGTTATTCCAAAGACAATTCTTAATATAAGACACCTGCTCAGTGAGATTTACCTGTTGTTGAAGAATCTTAACCTGTTCCTGTAATCTATTGGCCCTTTGCTCATATCCTTTGGAAGTGATTAAGGCATCTCTGTTGGATGTTTCCATATTTCCGATGGTGCCTTTTAAAATGATTATCTCTTTATATTTCATGGACATGTCTTCCATAGCCTTAACTATGTTAGCTATTTCCCCTATTGGATTTACCTATGATGTTGATGAAGAAGTGGTAGAGATGTCTTTAGAAGTAATTGACACTGCAGTTGCCAATACTCCTTTCGGTGCCAAATGTTCTGCCAATGTTGAGGGAATAGCTGTACTTACAGTTGGAATAACTGTAGGAATGGAAAATTGTTGAGCTTTCTTCAAATTTTCATTTTCTTGCATAAGAGATTCTATTTGGTTTTCCATCTATTTTATCTGGGTTTTCATTTTCAAAACAAGTTGCATTGTTTCCTCTTTCTCTGTCTTTTCCTGAAGCACTTCTTTTTCTTGAGGGTGCTCACTCTGTGGAAATTTAAGCTGCTTTCTTAGGCTGCAATATCATCATTCTTCTGTTTTATTAATTTTCTAGCAACTTCAATGTTAGAAGGATCTGCTCCTGTTTCAATTACCAAATCTTATAAGGATTTTATCTTTAAATCCTTGTCATGTAATGATGCCTTATCCAATTTAATTTGAGTTTGCAAATTGGATACAGTCTTTTAGAGCATAGTAGCACTCATTGTTTTTCTTACTACTTTTGAATATAAAATTTCTGATGCACTCTTGTGGAATTCTGTCTGATCTAGCTCGTGAATAGTATCAAAATTTACTGCAAATTCTATCTTTTTGTAGTCTGAGGCTGATTTTGGATGTGCTACCACTGGTTGAAGAAAGGACATGATCATTTTTTTGGTTGAATAATCAAATGCTGTTACTAATCTGTCCTTATCTCCTGGTTTTTCTTTTAGAAGTTTAGAATAAACTTCATTTTTGATTTCTTCATTCTTCTCCCTGATTAGCTTGAACCTCTTCTAAATATCAGAATCAGTTACTTCAGTTGTTTTAGAAGAAGAGGGAGCTTCTGTATCCATTTCCATTTCAACCATATCTTTACCTTTACCCTGTGCTTGTACCTGTTCATTTTGAATTTCTCTGAGAGTTTCATTAACAATGATGGTGGCTTCATCATCTGTCTGCTACTCATTAGTGTCATCCACATCTATGACTCTTTATTTTTCTAAAGTATTCATTTTGGCCTTTTTGCTGTATACTATTTTGAATTTGTTTTCAATGATTGTTTCGGCCAAATATGCTTCTTCTTTCCTTGGTCTTTTATTTGATTCCTCTGCTAGTTGGTTAACTGTAACCACCTATGTACTGTTCAAATTGTTTGTCTGCTTATCCTGATCATCATCAATTAAAGTATTGGCCACCCATTCCAACTGATTGGCATATTTTTCAATTAGTGGCTTAGATTCATGGAGAAATGGGGGAAATTTGCATTTGATCCTGAGATTCCTCAGAATACCCTGAGGGTCATAGTTCCAATAAAAACTTTCCTGAAACTTGAATTTTGATAGCTTGCTGGATACTTCCTTCAAGGCGTCTTTGCTGTTTACAATAAAAGAGTCAATTTGACTTTTAAATTTAAATTGTGCCTTCTTTTTGGATGCTATAAAATTTATTGCATCAGCATTCAAAATATGTCTTATATATTCCAGAGCAAAGATTCTGGTGATTAGAAACTTTGGCAATTCGTACGGGGCTAAGATTGCACTGTATATTTTAATCTCAGTGTGATTTTTGTATAAATACCAATCACCCACTTTACAGTTTTTAGACAACTGTAAAATCCTTTTGATATCTTCATTTATTCTTGGTGGTTCTGCTTTATGTAACAAACTGATGGTAGGTTTGATAAATAGGTCATTGAAATCACTGTAACTGTACTCACTGCTATTATTTCTCAGAAGAGAGGTCCAAAATATTACTGAAAGTGGTTTTCCTTCCATATCCATCTTCTGTAGTGCAAAGGGAAAATTACTTGCTTGAGAGAACAAGAAGGGATGTAATAGATATGAAGTATATCTGAACACTCCTTCATCAGGTAATTTTATCAGCTGATAATTAATATTGTCAGCAATAAATTTGGAAAAATCAAAGACCAACTCTGGTTGTTGTCCAGGAGACAAAGTGGAGAGGAAGCCTAAGATGGAGGCACCTGTGAATTCATCATCAACATAACCCAAAATAAATGATAGCATGGAAATGACCTGTCTGGAGCCTTCAAGAAAATTAAAGGTATCATAAGGAGGATTCACCTTGGGAAGATTGACATGATTGGGCATGAAGTTTTGAAGGATTTCAAACTTCCTAGGGAAATCTAGGTCTAAATACATCTGGGTCAAGTCTTCAATTGATAATGACACTGCTCATGGGTCATGACTTAGCTGGAGCATGTCATTTATTAATTCAACAGTTATGTAAAATAAGACCTCACTATCTTTGTTAACCATGCACCTTTGATTAGGAATATAATGCATTTGACACAACCTAACGAAATCCTGAGTAGGATGGGTGATGGGAACCACATACCTGGGCAAATTGGAATCCCATACAAGTATATCATTGGCCACTTTCTTTTCAAATTTCTCCTGACACCTGTTATTTACTTCTAGAAGATAAAATTGAAGGGTGGCATCAACAATTCTGTGATCTAAGTAAATCAAAGGATTGCTTTTTTCAGTGGTGAGAGGAGGTTGTAAAGGTCTGACCACTTCAGTAGAATCAACAGTTAAAATAGGAGTAGGTTTATCAATTCTGGGAAGTTTGGGATTTGGAAGCTTGCTGGAGGTAGGGTTCTGAGGTTTAGGACCTCCAGTTTTGGGGATTACTTGATTTTTAGTCATTTTTGGGAGAAACTGAATAAGATTAAACTGTTTGTTCAGCGTTTTTACGGAAGCAGATGGTCAATTAAGCAGATTTGGGACGCATTCGGAATATGGGCGAGGGTTTATGAAGAAAATGCAGATTTATATAGTGCAGAAGGTGAGAAAGGGATTTTCAAAGGTTTCTTCAGCAATTCTAAGGTATTTTAACCATAGGAATATCTTTCAGATGTTTTAAAATCCTTAATTGGGAAGCGGCCAATTTTGGAAAAAATTTGACAGGGTTTCCCCTATTTTTTCAAGGTTTACGTACTCTCAGATGAGTACTTTTTGGCTTTTTAATTTCAATTAATTTGATTTTGTTTAAAAAATTTGAAATTGGCAGGCTTGAATTACTGATAAATACCTTTGATCAGGTATTGTTACAGTCGAACGGGATGGTAGGTGGTACCAGTCTTCAAACGGGTTGCATTGGTTTGATATCAAGCACTGGGAGTTGTTGGAAATCACTGTTCAGATCGGAAATGACTTTAGGATGGCAACTTGGTTCAAATTCAGCTCATCAATGGTGTCTGCAATTGATTCTCAGAGGGATAGGGCACAAAGATATGAAAAATGATAAAGAATTAAGGTTAAAACCTTAGTTTTTATGGACCATATGAGTATTAATTGCAGGTCACATTGGCATGGCGGGAGCAGTTTTTTATTTGAAAGGAAAACCAATAATGGTTTTCGCATTGCTTCCGAGAAGTAAGTGGTTTTTGGCTTTAGCAATGTGATCCAATATATTTTGGACACGTAGCGGGCGACGGTTTCTTAAAACAAATTTTTTCGCAAAATATTTTGGGAACTTTGGTCGATCACTTTGAAAATGCGAAATGAGATGTGCATCATCAGATGTGGTGGAGTGGAGCGAACAGTCGGGATTTATTTGAAAGCTGCGGGGTAAATGCAGTGGGGCCGGGGCTTTGAATGCTGGCGGTAGATATGATGAGTAATAGATCTACGGTGGATATTTAGCGCAATAAGGATGGTGGGGATGGGGTCAATGAGTTATCAGGTTAAATGTGGAGCGTTGGATTTAAAAATTGTGGATCTAACGGTTGTAATGTAACGTGATCAAGAAGAATGGGGCCTGGGGATTGGTTAATCGCGCTCATATTAAACCATTAGATCAAAAAGATTAGAATGATCTGAAGGCTGAGATTAAACCCGAAGTTGAGGAGGGATTTGTTAAAGTTTTATGTATAAACAAATTTTATACATTGAATAAAGTGGATGGACGGGGAATTAAAGGGTTTTAACAAAGGTTAGGACTTTGGTAAAAGGGGATTTACCCAAGGTTAAGATTGTGGTAAATGGATATGTATCAGGGAAAATGGATAAGGTTATAGTCTTAACCTTGGGTTAAGGGTAGTAGGGAAAGGAAAAATTAACAGAGGGATAAGTGTTATGAAGTTTTAGTTTAAATTAAACTTCGGGAATTTTATATTTTTCCTTTTAAACACATACGAAACATGTTCAATGATTTTTTGTGTATTTTATTATATAGTTTTAGATTTATCAAAGGTCCAAAACTATAGGGGAGAGGGGAAATATTTTTATGGGTAGTTTTATGTCAAAGTGATAACTTTGGGATGTTTTTCAACATGTGCTTAATATCTTTGACACAAAGGCATATATTAAATGGGTTTTTGGGATATTAAATAGAAGGGAATTATATTAATAGAACTAGGATAATTAATAAGGAGTTAATAAAATATGTTAGGTGTTAATATGACAAGGGGAAAAGTGAATACTCAAAACATACCCTTATAACCAATAAAAGTGAAGATCAAAGCAAAACTTGCATTTATGATAATTTCATCACTTATACTTAGGATAAACTGTTATTTTGAGGGTTTTATATTCCATGAAATGTGGGGAATCAATCAAATGGGGATTTAGAGTATCATTAAGTAAAATGAGGTTTTTTACTTATGATTTTTTCATGGAAATGAATGCATGAACGGAAAATGGTGTGATTTTTGGGATTAATATAGCAATTTAACATTTTCAACTAGTCAGCCATAGAGCCTTGAGTTCGGTCATAACAGAAGTCAAGGAAATGCCTTGAGCCTTTCTAACTGATAGTTTAGAATGATAAATGGCTATGGGGAAGGGAAGTCAGTTATTTGCAACCTTGGTGAATAATATTTACAATGATGCTTCTCACCTTCTTCTACCTACCCAATTTAACTGCTAACATTTTTTCTTCCATTTTGATTTGGTGCATTTGAGCTAGCAACCTTTACAACATTTATTCTTTCTGAAAAAAATAAAACTATATAATTCTACACTTATTTCATCCATGAATCCAGATTAAACTGTTGGATTCACTTATTCTTTACCTGATTACTGAATTGTCATGATTAAAGTGTATGACAATTCTTTATTCTCTATCTACAACAAGTGAAATTGAAACATGACAAGTCAAGATTAAATTGTTTAACTCATCATGGATTATGGCATTTATTGACACTATGCCATAATCAACTGCAAAAGGTAAAAGTAATGGCATTTAGACTTGCACACTTTCATGTTTTATTCATTTTTCTTTGGGGTCTATTATTTTTTCTAAGTCCTTTTATTTTTCTTTTCGGACTTTTTACCCTTTTTTGATTTTTTGATTTTTTTAATTTTTTACAAAATATGGGAATACAACTTGCAAAAGGAAAAGTATGTACATATTTACAAGATTACCGTCAGTCAAGTCAAAATTATGAATCCTATATTTATAGGTCACTAACAGTTCCATCTTGATATTTTCCTTCTATTTTTGGTCCAAACAACACCTCAGGGGCATCATCAGCTAGGTGTAAAGTATCTGCATCATTTCCTATGTTTAGGACCTTTAGCACTTGAGATTTGTATGAGCTTTGGGAAATAAGTTCAGTGAGAGGCATGGTGATCTTAATTTTGGCGATTTCCTCTTCAAAACTAAAAGGCACTTGCAGTTTAGATATATTTGTTTCAGTTTTCTTAGCCATGAATTTTTCTATATTCTTAATTTGCTGATTTTGATTTGGGGTTTTTTTCAATACAGTTGTTTCAGGGATCTTAGTAGAATTAGGATCGAGGCTTGCCTGGCTAGTTTTGTCTTTGTTTTGGTCAGTTCTCTTAGCCATGATTTTGTTACTATCTGTTGTTCTTTTAAGAATGGTATCAGGGGCCTTTGTAATAGCAGTGTCTGAGCTACATTTTTTAGATTTATCTTGGTTTTTCTTACTCCTAAGATCATATTGCCTATGAACTTCCATTATGGCGTTTTGTAATCCTATTTTAGGATCTTCGAAATCCTCATAATTTGTTTCATTTTGGTTTGAGGAGAAGAAACTTGTTCTTCTTCCGTGAGGAAAACCTCACCCTTGCTATTAGAACCTATCAAGTTTAAGTGATTTTCATCAAGTGGTTCCATATCTCTTTCTATCTCATCAACATAGTTCTCATGGAAAGGTGGCCTGATTTGTTGGTCATTTTCGCTTGGTTTGTTTTGAGGCGGGTCCCTTCTAAATTTTTGGTTCCAGTTTCCGTTTTGAGGATTTGGCTGGTTGTCCTTTAGAGGTGCTTTTTCATTTATATTCATTCTTTCCCACATTCTCTCTATGGTTTTAACTAGGTTGTCTATTCTGGGATATGAGGAGGAAATTTAAGGCATGACCTCATCTCGGTATGTGACTTTCTTTTCTGACCTTATCCTAGCTCTCTTCTCAGCTAGGTTGGCTTCTGCACTAACAACTACTTTTTGCATTTCTTCTAAAGTTGCAGGGTCTCTTTCTCTTAGTTGGTATGTCATATTTGGATCGAAACCTTCGGGAAATTTTGCTAATGCTGAGCCAAGTAGAGGTTTCATGTGAGGTAGGAGGGCATTATAAACACTGTTGTTACTAGTGCAATAGTCCTGAACACTTTCCCCCATATTCCTTTTAAGATTTTTATATTCTGAAAGGATTTGGATGGGGTTTTTCCTGATTTCCCACTTGTTTATGAAAGTTTGGTAAAGAGCTGGGAGATCATCTATATTGTTAGGAGCTAAGTTTTTAAACCATTTCTTGGGTTCTCTACCTAGGCTTTGGGCGAACATTCTCATATTTATGGTTTCATCTTCTAATTCCATATAGTCAAAAGCATCACTGATTCTATCTACATGCCGTTGAGCAGTAGTAGCCTCAGCTCCGGTGAAGTGTGGGATTCAGGATTGGTAATCATTCTGCAAAGCTACCAAAGGCAGTGGTAACACTAAGGGTGCATACCAAGCTGCCATGATGGGAGCTGATGGTAGATTTACAGTATGAGGATTTGTAGTATGGGATGAGGTGATTTTCACAGTGGTGGTCTAAATGGGTGTGGCGGAGGTACTTGGACTTGTGGACTGATTCTGAGCAGATTTGGGGTAATAAGAGCTGAAGTGGTGGAGAAGTTGAAAATCAGGAGGTGTAGTGGGTGAGGCTTCTCTGCTAGGACTCTGTTGCAAATCTAAGGGCTCAAGATCATCAAGGTTGATTTTACTTTGCGGCTTGCTTCTAAAAAGGGCTTTTGTTGAACTCAAGTCAAACTGGGAATCTTGCAAGGATGTAATATGTTCAGGTACAGAGCTTTCTTTTTGGATGGTCCTATTGGTATCTAAGTTACAAGTTTCAGAAGTTTGCCACAAAATATTTTCTAGGTCATCAACTATGATAGGGGGATTTGGGTCTGGGTGAGATCTGGTATTAATTCTTCGTGAAGCCAGATTTCAAAGTGAAAGCTTAGAGAGGGTGATAGTTGTGATTGTTTTTGGATGGTTGTCCTCTCCAGGGGTTTTGCGAATGTAAGGTAAAAACTAAATGAAGGCTAGTGGAGTCGCTAGGTGGATGTTTTTGAGGTTTATGGTCCACCACCAATACCGACCAAGATGTTTTTTAAGGAAAATTATTTTCTAGAAAACTTTTATGTGAAAACTTGTAAGAATGACTTACAACTTAGTTCAACAATTTGCTATATTGTTGAGAAAGCTATAGTTCTATTCTTTTAGGCTATTCTGCTGATTTCCTATGTTTAGATGAAGATTTCTGAATCCTAAGTTATACCTAGTTTGTCATTGATTTCAGAGGCTGTATCACAATCTTTGTTTTTTTGGAAAGGTAGGTCAACATGATAGAATGTTTATGAAATTTTTTGGTTTTTTAGGGGAGTGTTAGGCCTACTGGAGTCGCCAGGTGGATGTTTTGTTATTTTTATAGATATGTATTTATGGTCCATCACCAATAACTGAGAAAAGGCCAATCTATGGATTTTTTTGGGGTTTTTTGAGTTCCTATATGTATCCCTAAGCTTTGTAAGAGTGTCCTATAACTGAATCATCATTTTGCTAAGATGGTGAAACAATAAGAGTTTACTCTAAATGATATTATAGGCTGTTTGTATGATTTTAATTTTGAAGGACTAAAGAGTCTACAAGAGTTTGCTAGACTGTTATGCACTCAGTATGTCCCACCGTGATCGCCATTATGTTATGGTGGCAATGAGGTGGCTGATTCACTAGATATTCTTGAAGACAAGGGATTTCTGTAGTCCTAAGGTGTACTTAGATTGTCACTAACTCAAAAAATTCCCATTGTGATCGCCATTATGTTAGGGTCCCATGATTTGGAAGATTGGCGAGCCAAATGATAGGGTAACATCAGACCAAGCTTTGGAGCCCTAGTACCTAGCCTTCCTGGACTCAGAGAGGGCTCTCTCTATTATGCAAAGGGTGTAAACTTGTTTGCTTTTGTATATTTTATTTTAGGCTAGTTGTTAAGTATGTTTTAGTTTGTTTTGGGTTTTTTGAGGGGAACTGATCAAAAGGATAAATAGATAAAAATTTCATCAGATCAACTGGGCTATGGGGTCAAAAAGGTCGAGCCTGTCTCAATGATGGACAAGGTATTATTGCAGGGCCGATTTGGTCGAGGTAAATGGATTCTTTTGGTGAAAGTGAAATGAGATGGACACTAAGTTTGTGAAAGACAAAGAGATTTTAAGCATAAATAGTTAAAAAACAAGCATTCATGAGTTAGGGCTGACCATTAATCTCTATGAATGAAACTCAAACTGATAGATGCAGAAAATAAACAATCCAGTGATACATAGAAGTATAAGACCCTCTAACTTTGGGAAAATCACCTTCAGACTTTTGGGAAAAAAAATAAGACAAACAAACAACTCAATCTATGAAGAGGGAACTCCTAAATATCATATTTTGAGCTATCAGGAACTTTGAAATAAGACTGCAAAGCATGGACAAAGGGAAGATCGAAACAAGACCTCTTTGACTTAACTAAGATAACCAATAATTCAGAGAGAGATTTCAGAAATGGAGTTTTGATTAGCTATGAGCAAGCAGGGCGTACCATGAATCATACTAGACAGCATACACAATAACCATTAATGAAACTGATAACAAGTTCTTAGGATACCAAAGAGCAATTAAGAATTCTTTGACATAACCAAGAAAGATGAAAACATTTAAGCTGCAATGAATCAGAAAATTTGAGGTGCCTCCATGGGCATATCTCAAACTTATTCTTTACTGAACTACAACAAGAAAGAAGCATGAAAACATATATGATAAACTAAGAAAACATAACAGATAAGGAACACAATACCATTCACTAAGCCATGGAATCCTAAATACAATCCTCCTCCACCATCAAAGTCAAGCAAGAGATCATAAGACAAGTATTTATTCCAAGCTCATAATGCTATGTATTGCTCTATAACATCAAGTTCATCCTCTGGTTACAATGAATCCTCTTGGATTATATAGGCCAGAGAGGAAGAAACCCTCCTAGAGAAACTAGAAGGCCATTGGCCTAATACAAATATCTGACTTTGTCCTTGAGGCTTTGCAAATCCCAAGGCACAAAATATCTTCAAAAACATCTATTTAAGCTAAAAATAGAAATAAAATTGAATTTTAATCTCTGACATAGGGTTTAAAATAGCTTAACACACATTTGGATGACCACCTTCAGAAAACTTCCTTTTCAGCCAAAATGCTACAGGAGTGTAGCGCCAGAAGAAATCTTGTTTTGCAGATAAAATTTGAGGGACTTCCCGATGTCAAAATGAGGCCCGTGATAGCTCTTTGGAAATCCCTAGATGTCTAGTTTTTGGAACTACTTGAGTTTTCTCAAAAGTATCCTTGAAAGTCTGTCAAAAAGTGGACTGAGTGAAAAAACCCAGGAGGGTCTCATCTGCTGATATGTGAGGCAGAAAGGTGAATTTTGATTGATTTTTGCCTCTTTGGAGGATCAAAACACCTTATTTTGATCTAAAAATTTGTGAGTAGATGCCCCTAAATTTAATACATCAAAAAAATGAATTTCATGAGCTAAGGATGCTCCTATAAAACATGGCAGTGCCTAGAAAAATGTGCAATTAGGGCCAAAAAACACAAAAAACAAGATCATGTCAAAATTTGCTCAATTTTGGCGAGAAAACCCCTCAGGGGTTCTTAGAACCATGCAAGGAAGATGAAGCCAAGATTTCAATCCTAGATATGTATTTTTCCCATTTTTTCACCGGGCGCCTCCTTTGTGCAGTTTTGAGCCTTTCTTGAGCAATTTTGAGTTTTCTTCGGGAAAATTGGTTCAATTTCTTGTAATGCCCAGTCATCTTCCTTTGCAAACCCAATTAGTTGTTTGCCTTGTCTAATTTGTCCTCCAAATTCTTGTTGTATCTTTCAAGCCATGATTCTTTATCATTTTCTATTTCTTGAGCAAGCAATTGTGTGAGAGGATATGATCGAGCAAGGGTTGTTTCTTCTTCCCTTTATTTCTCCAAAGCTTTCCTAAGACCCATAGTCCTAGGCCTTTTTCTTACTCGCTTCTCTTCTTCCTCAATATCATCAAATTCACACATATACTTTTCAAGCTTGACTTGTGCTTTGTATGCTTCCCTTTGGTATTTGAATGCCCGAGCCTCATAGATTTCCATTAGCCAGCTCATCTGTCTATTTTGCATTTATAAAAAGTGTATGAGGTCCTTTGACCTTTCTAGATTAGTTTCTAAGTCCTAGATTTGGGCTTCTCTATTTTGCAAAAGTGACTCAAGGATTCTGGCTTCATCATCTCCAGCATCACTGTCTATTTGTATGATGTCAAACTCTCTTTCTTGTTCATGGCTACTCTCCTTCTTTTCAACTTTTTCTTTGCCCTTGCTTTGGATAGAATTCTTGGCTCTTGTTCTCTTTGGAATTTCAACAATACTCTTCTTAGGTAGTTTTCCTCTACTCCTTAGCACCCTAGTGACATTAATAGTCACTGCTGGAGTGATTTTCTTCTTTGCAGATTTGGTTTTTTTAGCCTTTGGTGCTTTTGAGGAATGAATCATGGCCCCTTGCCTAGGAGAGGTAGCAAGCACATGTTCTTGGCTGTGTTGAGGAGGAGAGAGAGGAGGTTTCATCACTAGAATTTGTTCAACTTGATCTTTTACACTGCTTCCTCCTTCATCACCTAATTTGCTGCTCGTCTCACTGTTTTCCTTACTGTTGTGGTGCTTTTCTTCTTGAGGGCTATCATGTTTACTGCCTCTGCTTTTATCATGACTGTCTTTAGGACTGCCTTGTCCACCCTCCTCACTATTTTGAAATTGTTGAGGGCTGCCACCTTCACCTTTATCACTGTTTTGAACCTCTTGATGTATGATGCCCTTACCATGCTCACTGTTTTCAAGTTTTTCATATGAGCTACTTCCATCATGATTGTCTTCATTGTCATTTTGCATGCTGCCATCATCTTCACTGTTTTCCTTAGACTCTATGTGTGGGCTGCCACCATGGTCACTAATTTGTTGGGAGGTGCTTTTTTCACTGTCCCTTTTATTGGTTTCATGACTTTGTTGAGGACTGTTGTGTTCCTCATCATTACTGCTTTCTTAAGGATTGTCACTATGCTTACTATCTCTTTGATTGCTTTCATGCTAACTGTCACTTTGTTTCTCATCATTGCTTTGAACCTCTTCCCTTTGTTCCTCATCATCACTACCCTGCTAGTCTTCATTTTTTTCTTCATCATCACTAGCTATGGGTGGGCTGTCCCCGTGCTCATTTTCACTACTCTGCTTAGGGCTGCTTTGTTCTTCATCCTCACTACTTTGTTGAGTGCCAGTGACTTCCTTATCATTTGGTGAGCTTTCTTCATCATCACTAGTATACTCATGGTCACTGTTCTGTGGTTTGTCACTTGGTTCATGCTCACTACTTTTCTGAGTATCACTATGTTCCTCATCATCACTAACTTCATGTCTGCTTTCATAAGACTGCTCTTTTTCACTATCAATCATGGGTGATGTTTTCTTTTGAGGGGTAGATTGACTAGGTGAAGGAGAGACATAGTTAGTGGAGGGTGAGGAGGACATATGAGATGGGCCATGAGATGAAGAGGCAATAGTAAAATCCGGATGAGAAATGAAAGTCTCCCAAGAAACTCCTTTCTTTTCAAGCTGGTGAAGGATGATGATTTTGATGAGAGAATGATGGAAAATACTAGCCTTTTGCTAAGCAGGAGGTCTCTTTTGGACAAGGGAGGACATTTTTTCTATGCTTTTGTAGAGGAAGAAAGGGAGATTCAACAGCTAAGTCTGAGTGAAATGCATCAGAAGTCTGACATGGTAGGAATAAACTCGAGAATATCTCCCCTCACATGTGAAATATCTCATGATGGTTTTCATAAGGGGCACATAACTGTTCAATAGATGATAAAAGGTAAAAATAGCCTTGCATTCATTTTGGTAAGTTGGTTTCAAGAAGGGATTGTAGTGGTCTAGGTCCAAATAGGCTTGTTTGAACCATTTCTCACCAAGATAGGGAATCTCAGTGGCCCTTGACAGTGACCTAGGAGTGAGAAAAAAATCAAGGCATGCTATGTGAACATGTTCTCCTTGCAGCCTCATGGCAAACAATTGTGTCAAGGGAGGGTGATTGGTGACCTCTTGGATTTTTTGGCAAAAATTAAGGCACCCTACCTCCTGAAAATTAAAAAGAACTGAAGGGGAGTCATTTATTTCCTGAGTTGTAGTGGGCTCAAACCGGTTATGATACCCCCCTTTGTTGACCTTCTTTGGAGGCATAGTTTTTTAGACTTTACTTTACTCTCTTATCAAAATAGGTCTTTCAAATGAACTGAAAATAGATCTCTTCTTTAAGTACTGTATTTCTTTCTTAGCTAGCAAACAAGTTCCTTTTTTAATGAAAATAAGTTTCCTTCTTAAGAACTGTGTTTTTTTTCCTTGTTACTGAGTGGAAATAACTTCAAAATAAATCTGTCTTTTTCCTTTATGAGACTGTGTCCTCTTTCACCTATTAATTTAAAACAGGTCTTTAAACTGTAAATAGGCCTCCTTTCTCAACAACCACTGTCTTTTTGCCTTTTAGTAAACATGGTAGTTTTGAGAACAAACTGTGTTTTCTCCTTTGATAGACTGTGCCTTTTTCTTAACAAATTTGATTCTAACACCTCTTAAAATCAAATACTTAGGTGAGGAAAACAAGAAATGCCTCTTTAAAGGATGCCTCAGCTATTTTTGGAGATAACCTTTTGTGCAAAATTCTGATTTTTTGGCAATTTGAGGGTTCATGAGGATGGCAGCCACCTCCCTTTAGCATGGGCCAAGGTGGTCAAAACTCCGTTTAGAGGTGGCCTGGGGAAAAACGCGTCGTGTGTTGGTGACTCAATGTCAGGCGGTGGGCGATTTCACAGGTGCGTCGCGTCCAATGCAAAAATCTTCTGCAAACACCTACAGGTGCGTCGCAGCAACTTTCAGGCGCATCACATGTTTGGAAACCCGTATGAAAACTTGCCCGGGTTTTTACAACTTGACTTGCTCTCTCTACTGTTTGGAAATCAAGGTTGAAGTTTCCCAATGAGGCCTTTATGTGCCTTTTAGAGAATTTGAAAAGAACTTTTCCCTCTTTGAAAGTGATTTGACATTTTTCTCCTTTTAAAAGATGAAAAGTGGACTTTGCCCTTTTTGGAAGGAAGCTCTCTCTAAAACAACTATTTTATATCTTTTAAGCTGCCCTTCTCAAAATAGTGATGTGTTTATCTTTGCTCATTAGTGAAGGAGGTTCTTTCAAAACACTTTCTGGGCACTTTTTTGATACTTTTAGGTTTCAAATTTTATGCATCCAAGCTCTATCTATCAAGAAAGTTTTCCTCAAAATTGTGACCTTGTCCTTATCATCTGAAAAATGCTTACATAAACACCACTACTATCGCCTTTCAACACCATTATGTGAATCCTCTGTTTATGATGTGAAGGAGGTCTTTTCATATGTGTTTTCTCTATTGCTTTGAATAGACCATTAGGGGAAAAATTTGACCTTTTCCGTTTGTCACGCTTGAATATCTTAAAAAAAACTGTCCTTTTTTCTATGCGACATCTTATCTGTAACCTATGCCTTTATTTCACCATATCACTTTGAAACTGTAGACCAAAAAAAATGATTGGATTTATGATGAATGTTCTCTGTTTATCCTTAGGAGGATGTAATGCAAGATGCAATTACCTAGTTTTATTAATGCCACTATGTAGGCCCTCTACTTATCATGAATGGAGGTCCTTAAACAACTGTTCTTTTCCTTTATGGAAAACCTTTAAACCAACTGAGTGCCATCTTCTTATTAATGAAGGAGGCTTCTTGAAAACTTAGTGCTTTTGCCTTCTGCTAAAAAAGACACTATAAACACAAAGTTTTCTTTCATCCTGCTACCATTGAAAACTTTCTTTGAACCAGTTATCTATGGGCCCTCTACTTATCATGAAGGAGGCCTTAATACTTAACCTTAGCTTACCTTTAGTCTACTTTGCTTTGAGACATGCCTTTTTTTAGCTTTTCACTGTGAAAAACATGAGCAGGTAATGTAATTCCAACTGATAAATTTCTATTGTGCCTGTCTTGGAAATAACATTTTATTGGTATTGGCCTTTAGCTCTTTTGATGATGAAGTTGTCCTTGAATGTTTTTAAAGGCTAGGCTAAAGTAGGATAAAAAGGCAACGATTCCTTTTACACTTTTCATTCTGATGCCTAGTCTACTAGAGGCCTTTTTCCAAAATATTGTCACTCTTGGTTTTATGAGATTGATTTGGAGAGCTGGCCCATAATTTTGGGGACAAATTCCATTGTAATTGACCTGAAGCACTGGAGGCAGTATTTTCTAACTTTTGTACTCTTTTTTCCTTGATGGAGGTTTTTTGACATTCTTGGTGTTTTGACTTACAGGGATGGATCTTGTATGTGCTCTTCTCTCTAAAATCTATATTTCCCTTAGTCCTTAAAATAGTCAACTATTCTTTTTAATTGGAGTTGTTCCTTGAAATGTTCCCTTGCCCAAAACTAAATTGTGCCATTTATCATAGCACCCCTGTAGAGATGCATTGATGAAATGAATTTGATCACTGAAATCCTTTTTCTGATATAACATGATGATAATGCTTGAAAGTTCATTTGATCATCTTTCTTTAGACAGGGAAACTCTTTCTCTTTTCCTGATTTGAACATTTATGAGCACTGCTTAAAAGAGACAAAGCAAGATTTAGTGGTGTGTGACCTAAGGATAGGCCAGGGTTTTGTTTTTTGGGTGAGAAGAAAACGATGGCTGACACGATGATGACAAACAGGGTTTTTGGCTTAAAATAGTCTTGCCAAGGAGTTTTCCCTAAAACACCACCACCTAGACCTACATATTTTGTCACAGCTCTTGAAAGGCTTTTTAGGCATGGGTAGGTTATCATATGACAAGATGATCAGGGATTGAGGGGTAGTCGCTTTGTCAAATGTTGGACAGTGGGTTGTATGAAAAACAAAGGATTTTGATGGTAGAGAAACAAACTTATGACATCTATAGACAGGGAGGCTTTACTGAATTGTGATAAGTAGGGAAACTGAAGACTATTCTCATCATAGGCTGAAAAGAAGGGGTAGGAAGACAAAAATTTGTTTTAGGTGTTTTCTAGATGACAAATTGACAGATTGAGATTAGCTTCTAGAAAACTCAACCAAGGAATCTAGTCATCAAAGCATGCAAAAATACTGATGAATAACAGAAAAAAAACTTAAAAATTGAACTTACCCTACTTATTGATGGCAGTACATCACCAAGACTTGAGGGCTTCAAATACTGATGACAACCACCAGCCTTCTGAAGAAATATATACAATCATGTGAAGTGATCCTTCCAGTGTAACCAATCCAGGGGATGGCTACTTACTGAAGTTTCTCTCTCACTTTCCTTGAGCAGGCAGAATGATGTACATGTAGGCAACTCATAGTAAAAACTGAAACCAAGACTTATGCTAAAAAACGAGACAACATTCATCTTTTCCAGTGCTTGCGAAAGACCATTGAAGGGATCTTGAAAATCACGAAAATTTACCTCTCGCTGATCTAGAATAAACAAGATAGCTTTTTATCTTGAATCTGATCTCTTTTCATAATGTACCTCAACAAGAGTTTGTTCCTGGTCTTCAAAAAAATCTGAACAAGTAGGTGAGTATATTTCTTCTTGGAAAAACAACTCAAGCATGAAAAATGGGAAGAAGAATCTGAATGATAGTCCTCAATGCTCTGATCCTCTGCAATTTGAATATATTGTTGATCATCTTCATATGAAATGGCAACCATATTGTCATGTTTGTTATCACACTCATTAGTCATAAGAGGGAAAAATTCGGATTGTTCTTGAAACCCAAAAATGACATTTCTATCATCTACCACAGATTCATCCAAAGAAAATTTTTCACTTACTTGAACAAAGATCTCATCTTGGTTTTCATAAAGGGAGTGGATTACCTCCTCGTGAAGAATTTGTTCTAATGGGCTGAGAACACTTAGGTCTATAACTTTGTTTTCTTCATTCGAAGTGACCTCAACAATAGAGCTCTCCTTCATGGGATCCATACTAACATACTCTTCATCATCACAATTTGAATTTAGATCTAGATCAGCCAGCTTGACTTTACCACAATCTGAGATTGGAACCTCATTTTCCTGCATACCATCTTTTGTTGCAATTAGATCTAAAATAAGACCTCATATTCCATCATTTTCAACTGTACAAAGATCTTCAGCCTGCTGCAAAATTTCCTGAGCATCTTGATAAGTATCCTCTAAGATTTCTTTATGGTGCTGAAATGGATTTTCATACAAGGATTCCATGATCTCATCGTCCATGAATTCATCATCTCCCTAAAAATTCTCAATATTTTCAATAAAACTATCAACATGTTTACATCAGTTCTGAACTAATATTAAGGATGGACAATATTCTTTATACCTTTCAAAGAATATGGTATGAAAATCCTTTAAACAGTAAATACAAGCTAGCGACAAAATTTCATACCAAGATTGAGATTCATCTTCTAGAGTGGCCATGAATATCTTCATCAAGCAGTCTTTAGGAAAATCAATCTTTAATAAACTCACATGCATGTGAAATATCACCATTTGAAGAGCAGCATCATTAGCTTTCACATTTTTGAACATAGGAAAATTCCTTTGCCAATCTACCTTAGGCATTTTATTTGGGAAACCTGGAATGTGATCTCGGCTCATGGGAGCATACCTTCTAGCAACAATTTCCATCTTGAAAAATCTTGAAGCTATTGATCTTCATGCAGTGGAGTCACCATAAGGTGTTGATTTTATGGATCTTTCAGTGAATGGAGTTTCCAGGTGATTGTTTCAGTCTTCATATGTGTCCAACTGTTGTTCACCATCAACAATCAGATCTGAATTTGGATGATCTTTGCCAGGGAAGATCTGATCTTACTTTTTCTTCCCTAGTATGGTCTCCAAAATGTTATCACTTGGATTGAACCTCAGGCTGAGAGAGGCAATCCCGATGTAGCCTAAAACCAAAATTGGGACTTAGTATCTAGCCCTACCAAGTCAGAGAGATATCTCTTGATAGAATCACAGCCAAGAGGGCTGGATGAAAAATATTTTAGGCTAGCTAAGGAATACAAGGGGTTTTGATTTTGATTTTAGGGTTGGGATCACTGAACAAGGATTAGGTCAACGGGAATTGATAAGGGCTAAGAGGATGAAATTGTAGTCTTTTTTATGGGGCAAGGTAGTTAAAAGATTTAAAATTCAAAGAGGATTAAATGAGATGAAAAGACTGGTGAGGAGCTAGGGAAAGCATCTGAAATGTATTTTCCCTAAACTGAATAAAATGAACACATTATACTGAATTTCCCAAAACAGAGCATAAATAAATATGAATTTTGTCTTTAAAACTTGAAATCAAGTATATTATAGATGTAAAATGGTTTATTAATTAACAATACATCTAAAAAATCAACAACGGAGAGGAAACTATGTCTGAATCTCATACCACAGGGATCCCAAGAAAATAGCTGCAATTTTCCATTAATGTCCAAGCCAAAATGATACTTGATCAATACAATCTCTCCAACTGATGCCAACCATTACAAAGACTGAAAAACTACACCTTATAGACCTAAAAATCACTTCCTCTCATCCTCAGGGGTCGAATCCATGAGTTGAGGGAGTTGTTACATCAAAAGCTGAACTGAAAGCTAGAGTCTAGGATGAGAAATGTGACTCATTCCTATCTTTAAGAACATATACATTTGACTTCAAACTAATGATTTACCTAATGTATCTACCTTAGGTAAAAGTAAAATGTGATATTTATATTGGTAAATTTCTCATTTACCCAAGTAAAAAGTAAAACAGAGGTGAAACTTCAAAATTTACTGAAACTGGTGAAACTGTAAATTTCCTAGTAAATGCGCAGCGCCATGACAAAAAAATTGACCTGTTTTGTAAGCCACTTTTGGAGGCCTTCATCTTTTCCCAATCAGCTTCATGATAGCTCATTGGAAAGGTCTCTGAGTCTAGTTTCCAAATATTCTTTCTCTTTCCAAAATGATGCCCATCTGTTCTATCAAAAACCTGTTCTCCCAAGACTAGTAAATGCGCAGCGCCAAGGTGAAAAAGAGGGCAGAAACATTATTTTTTGGTGGTTTTTTGCCTCTTTGAGGGACCAATTCTGCTCCAAATCTCCTGAAAATTTTTCAGGTTTATGAATTCATAATTATGAACATGAGGATGCTGACCATTTTTCGATTGGATGTCCCAAAAAAGAGGGCAGCTCTAGTGGCGATGCATGTTTAGCAAATTTTCTGTGTGCTAAATTGTCCAAAAAATCAAAATTTATACAAGGTTGCCAAAATGTACCAAAATTGTGAATTTGCTTGCTGATTTAGAGGTTGTAGGTATGGAGTGACACCTCAACAATAATTTTCAACTCCTCCTTCTCCTTTGACTTGGTCAAAGCCTGAATATTTGCATGGGCTCGTTTGGTCTTGGCCCTTGCAATCTTGTTTCTCATGGCATAGTGTTTCGTCATCTTCCTCTGAATGTCAATGTATTTCTTTGCCTTCTCTATCAGGCCCTCCAGATGAAAATTGACTCTCTCAAGCCAAGATTCTCTGTCTCTGCTAATCTCTATGGAAATTAACTCACTTGGAAGGAGTTGCTCTACTAATTCAACCTCTTTTTTCCTTTCCTGAGCTAAAGCCTTATTTAGCCTAATTGTCCTCGGTCTCTGTCTCGAAAGCTAATATTCCTCATTATCACTATCATCACATCTACCCAAGGTTTCCTCCAGTAAGGCCTTAGCCTTTCCTGCCTCTCTCTGAGCTCTGATTTTCTTTACCTTACTGATGGTTTTCTTAGTCTTCAGTTGCTGATTCTCTAGCTCAAGAAAGTTAATCACGTACTGTGCTCTACCAAGATTAGCTTGAAGCTCACTAATCTTGGCCTCTTTGCCTCTGATCAATGCATTGGTGATTCTAACCTCATCCTCATCATCAAGGTCAATCAACTAAAACTCTTGCTCAGTTTCATGTTTGTCCTCCTGCTCAACAATGATAGGCTCTGTAGGCTTTTCCTTGCCCTTGTTTACCTGTTTTGTTGATGAATAAGGCATGGCCCTTTTCACACCATGTGAATCAAACACATGCCCTTGGCATCTCTGATATGTCAGGGGAAATGGATCAATATCACTCATTTTAGTGCAAGCTGCCTCAATGTCTCTTTCACTACTTGATGCTCCAGTATCATGATGTGATGGTGAAGGGTTATAGAAAGGTGATGAGGTAGGATCAACATGAGGTGAATGGATGTGAGTGGGTGGTGATGTGTGAACAATGGGATGTGATGGAGAAGTAGATATGGTAGGATGAGATGATGAAGGAATATCCTGCTCATGACGACTGGGTGGAGTAGTGAAAACCTCATTTTCAATGAATTCATCCCATGAAATGTTTTTCTGTTGAAGTTGATGCATGACCACCATCACGATGACTGAATGATGAAAAATACTCTGCATTTGACTACAGTGATCCCTCTTTTGCACAATATAGGCCGTCTTGTCAATGTTGCGGAAAAGATAGTAAGGTAAGTGTATCATTCTAACTCTAGTGAAATGCATGAGGAGTCGGATGTGGAATAAGTAGATACATGTAAAACTCCCCTCACAAGTGAAATACTTCATTATTATTTTCATCATAGGGGCATACCGATCAAGGAGATGAGAGAAAGGGAAAATTGATTTCTTGTCATCCTTATACCTAGGCTTGAGGTATGGTTCATAATAGCTCATATCCAATTTTGCTTGTTTAAAGCACCTCTCTCCCACACTAGATATCCTTGTAGTAGATGAAATGGCATTGGCGGACATTTCAAAGGTAACCCCAACAAGAGTAACCTATTTTTCATGTAGATTCGTGATGAACCGTCTTGTTAACTCCAGGTGATTTTGGACTTGTTGCACTCTCTCACAGAACTCAAAACAACCCACATGTTTGAAGCAAGAAATAGTGAGAGGAGAGGCCATAAGTTCTCTTGTAGTGATGGGTTCAAACCTATTTATTTTCCCTCCCTTATCATCATTTCTTCTTGGCCTTTGTGTCTCACAAACACCACTATCTTCTTCTTCTGACATATCTAAAATTTGACTTATGAAACCCTAGGGTACAAGTGAAATGAGATGAGGGGAAGAGGATGAGATGGCTAGCTTGAAAGGTGAAGGGAATGAGTGTAGGGAATGAGTGTAGGGAATGAGTGAAGGGGCAAAATAAATCAATGAGAACCCTAAATCAATGAAATTACCCTATCTATGACTGATATTCTATTTAGGAGGATGGAAGAAGTGTATAGATAGTGACCACAAACTGAAATTAGGGTTTCATTTAGGGTTCCACTTCAATTCATTCAAGAGTGAACAAATAGCTTAGAAACAAGGCTTATGATATTTACTTACTGCTTATAAGTGCTTGGAAGATTATAGGAGAAATTTGAAGTAGTCTTGAACTTGTTTGAATGGATTGAACACTCAACAAATTTCACTGTCTAGGTGTGCAGTGCTTGTCCAAACGCGCAGTGCCTTTGGGAAAGCACACAAAACCTTAAAAAATAACACTGTCTCCTCCTAGAAAGGGCACAACGACAATGTACTGGTGCACAATGTCAGTTTAAACACGCAACACCAACTTCCAAATGCGCAACGCCATTGCAATACCTTTTTGCATACCACATTTGGAGGCCTTCCCGGTGTCAAAAGTGGGCCCAGGATAGCTTGTTGGAATGATTATCCCGTATAATTTCCAAATATATATATTTTTTCTATTTGGAGTTTATTTGCCTTCTCAAATGTTGATTTTCCCAAAACTGGTTAAAAAGTGTTGAATGAGGGTACAAAAATGCAAAGTGTTGGTGCATGCAACTTGTGAAGGCCTTCCTCAACTCCACATTGAGCTCATGATAGCTCATTCGAAATATATATCTATATAGTTATCATTTTACTCATCAAGAAAATCATTTGGACACTCCAGCTAGGAGAAAACTTGATTTTCCCAAGGTCACTCCATAAATGCAGCAAACCTCGTGTAGCACCTGTAGTTTTAAAATTTCACAAAAACCATGATACTTGTGTAAAAACGGAAGGAGGGTTTTCTTCCTTGACCTATTATGAAAAACAACCTCTCTCACTTTTGTCAAAATCATCTCTTTTTGGTCAGAAACATAGTTTGAAGCGAAACTGACCCTATGTGTGGCAAATGATTTGTCCCTTAGAATGATTTCTTGAAAAATAATGGAGGCAAGATGTTTATGAGTTGAGATGGATTAATAATTGCAAAAACAACCTCCATTATACCTCCTCTACTCAGATGTCTTTGATTCCATAGCAAACCCTACCTCAGTAGGAAAAAAAATTAGGGTTTTGTGTAAGAAAAACAAGGGATTTTAGGACTGCCTTGTAGAGGGAGGGGAATGAAGGGGTTAGGGGCTGTCTAAATTCTTGGGGAAATTTTTGGGGATATGGATAGATGTTAGAGAGTAGGGTAAAGTGTAATTTCAAGGATTGAGTGAGGGGAAGGGGTCCAAAAAGGAAAAACACATGCCTAGTCTCCAAAAGTGTTAGATTGTAGCAATATGCTAGGGTTTGTGGAAAAATGATGATTTTGAGGGATAGGAGTGATGGGAAGTGTTTAGGAAGGTATATTAATGATAGGGGAAAGTGTAAGAGAATCAGGATACAAGTCTTGTTGATTATTTCACCATGGAAGTCATGAGACCAAGAAAAATGCCCTAAAAACCCTAGGAGAGGGAAATGAGCTTTCCAAGCTCAAATGAGAGACAAATATGGTAAACACAAAGCCACTTACTTGGAAATGATAGTTTAGAAATTGAAATGATTGAATACATTTGACTATTTCTACTTCTTCAAAAGATGAATTCGATGGTGAAATGACCAATTTTAATGATTTTGACCCTATGACCTAATGGGACTGCTTTTTGACCCGACTTTTTGAATGAGACTTTGACCTTTGTCTTTAAATAATTCCAAGTGAAAAGAGAATTTCCATAGGTGTTATTATGCTCAAGGAGACATGAGAATGAGTCAGCCAATATGATCGTTTAAGGGAGAAGGAAGCTTATTTGACTAGGAAAACCACCAGTGGAACAATTTTATATCATGACCTAATGGAATGATGAAAAATTTATTCAGAATGGGACACCTAAGATGCACATGAAAATGTGTTTTGATCCCTGGCGGAAGTATGAAAATACTGGCACTAACATCGAAATTGGCAGTGACCATGGGGACTTACAGTTTGACTGATCATTTCTTTGTGGTGGACATTCTAGACACCAATATGGTGCTAGGAGTGTAGTGGTTGATCATGTTGGGGAAGGTCACCACAGAATGGGAGACTCTGGAGATGGAGTGGACAGACAAGAAGAGCGGCAAGCATGTGATGATACAGGGCATGCACTCATACCCTTCATAGAAAATATCAGCACACCGGATGGAGGAATACTTCCAGAAGGGAGATATAGAGTGGACAGTGGAGCTGCGTATTCAGAGGCATGAGCTATAGGGTAGGAAGTTAACCCAAATGTACAGTCGATTTTGGACATATATGCTACAATTTTCGAGGATATACCTCCAAGACAGCCACTGGAGCGAGGGTTTTAGCACACCATTGAGCTTGAGCAGGGCATTCAAGCTGTGATTACTACACCCTATAGGCACCCCAAAGCCTACAGGGATGAGATTAAGAGAGCTATTAATGAGATCTTAGCGCAGAGACACACCCGACCCAACACTATCCCATTTGCTTCTTCTATTGTACTGGTGAAGAAGAAGGATGGCACACTGAGGATGTGCATCGATTATTAGTCTCTCAACAAGAAAACCATGAAGAAATGATATCCCATCCCGCGGATTGATGAGTTGATGGACGAGTTGAGGGGATCAAATTTCTTCTCAAAGATTGATATGAGCTCAGGTTACCATCAAATCCGATTGAGGGACTAGGATGTCCCCAAGATGAACTTCAGATGTCACTATGAACATTTTGAGTTTTTGGTGATGCCCTTTAGGCTAAACAATGCATCGACCACATTCGAGTCCTGTATGAACCACATCCTTTGTGGTTTTTTTTGAAAATGCAGCAAGATGATGGAGCTTAGTGAAATGAAGTCGCCTTCACTAAGTGGGCCCGCAGGCAAATTCTGGCGCAAAGTATATTTTTAGACTATGTCTATTTTTAGACATATGGAGCATGGTCCAGGGGTTGCAGTATGTTATTCTTGGAGTATTTGTCATGTTGGTAAAAATAGATGGACCTCTATTTTTTGACCTATAGGTCGATGTCTATTTTTAGACTGCCTATCCTAAAAATAGGGAAGTCAAATATTATTTACCCTTAATAATATTTGGACTCTAAACTTCAGTTTACTCTCTTGGAGCACTTCAGTTCGAGCCTTGGAAGTGGCTCATGCATCTGACAGAGGAATTACGCTATTTCTAAGGGTTTGGTGAGCTCATGCATGGTTGACTTCAGTTAGGACTTCAGTGGCAGAAGTTTGGTGGAGTTGATGAGACAGTTGGTGGAGTTGTGTTCGGTTTAACTTAGTTGAACTAGTTGAGATTAGTTTAACTAGATAATCAACTAGTAATGAGTGGAGTGAATTAAATATTATTTAATTCATTAATTAGTAACTCATTATTCAACTCAAGAACACATCAGTTCACTACAGTGCATGATCAGTTCAGTGGAGACCAGTGAAAGATGTAGATGAAAGGGTGGAGTTAGCTATCAGTGGCGACATCAGTTGTGCATGAGATTTGCACCACACTTGGAGGAATTTCCCATGATGATTGCGCTGTCAAGCCAAGGAGATTCGAACCTTGGATCTCTATATAGATAGGCCATGATTGTGCAATAGAGGCAAGGCAATTGGTGGTGAGTTTTGAACCAGTAACCTGTTCAAAACCAAGCTAGTTTGTGTGTAACTTTATGAGAAAGTACTGAGTACTTGTGAGGAGTATTGTACTGATTTTGTTACATGATTTCTCCATTCTAATATACACAATAGCTGTGGGGTTTTCAGCTATAATATTTCCCCATACATACTGTGTTAATGTGTATGATGAATTGATGTGTTATTGCTTGTTTTATTTCCGCATGTGTGATGATCCGAGTGGAAGAGATTATGTGTTGCATATAAATTCGAATTGTATGTGATCAGGATAGTCTCGGTGGATAATTGATCATTATTCAGAAAATTTCTACATGGTATCGGAGCTATTGAAGCAGAGATTGATCATCACAGTGATTACAAACTTATTTCGGTAGACAGAGTCTGCATGCGGGCCAGGTAGCCTCCGGATTCATCTTTCTTCAGAAAGTGAAAGGTCTGGTAAATTCCCCTTGCAATCAATCTTTGTGCTAGAAATAATTTGTTCTCACAGATCTAGAGCGGTTGAGCTTTGAGGTGGAATTCAAAATTTTGCATCAGTTTTGTTTTCTTGGTGCTGGTGTTGAAAATGTCTTTACACGGCTTGCGACTCGAATATGCTCTTGAAGGCAGTTCGAATTATGTTGCATGGAAGGATCACATGGAAGCAGTATTAGAAGATAATGGTCTAAAGGAGTTCGTAGATACGGATGTCCAAAAGCCCACTAATGCAGCTGAAGTCGATGCATGGCAAAAGAAGATGGCGAAGTGTCGAAGGATCCTGTTGGAGGGCGTCAAGGATCATATTGTATCCAGCCTGCATGGAAAGGCTACTCCATATTTAATGTGGAAAGCTTTGACGGATCTATTCCAAAGTAAGAGCGACCAAAGGAAGCTGGCGCTCAAAGATAAGCTCAGGAACATCAAGATGGAGAAGGGCGACAGTATCGCCAAATACCTCACGAAGTTCACTCAGTGCAGAGATGAGCTGGGAAGTGTGGGGGTGACTGTCGAAGACGAGGACATGGTCGACCTGGCTCTCCTTGGTCTTTCAAAGGCTTGGCACTCATATCAAGATAGTGTCAATGGTCGGGAGAAGCCGCCGGGATGGGAGCGCCTTTGGGCGGATCTCATGCAGGAGGAGATAAGGAGGACTACTCGAGATGGATCTTCATCAAAGGGAGATGATGAAGAAAATTGCGCTTTGGTGGCCAAAGCAAAGAAGGGGAAGGGTAAGAAAAAATCTCATTCTGGTGCAAAGGGCAAGAAGCAGGATATGGCAAAAGTGAAGTGTTTTCACTGCCATGATCACAGACATTATGCTACCAATTGTCCAAAGAAGAAGAAGAACAAGCAAGCAGGAAGATCTGCAGATGGAGAAGCTTTGGCTTCACAGTTCGAGCTTGATTTTTCACTGATCGCATGCTTGGTTTCAAGTGTGATGGGATCGGTATGGTTCTTGGACAGCGGTCGTCATTTCATATGACGGGAGATCGGGATTTGTTCTCAGATCTGGAGGACAAAGATCTGGGTGTGCACATCGAGATGGGCGATGATGGTAGATATAGTGCGACTGGTATCGGTACCATATCCTTTCAGAGGGAGTCTGGTAAACCCCTTGTATTGAAGGATGTCATGCATGTACCTGGATTGAAGAAGAACTTGATCTCTGTGGCGATGTTGGAGGATAAGGGGTATGATGTGGTCTTCAGCGAAGGAAAAGCCTTCCTGCGCAGTAAGACTACTGGAGAGACCCTGAAGATAGGGGTTCGAACCAAGAACCTTTATCAGTTGCAGGTAGATGGCTGCGCAGCTATGGCATGCAAGGCGGGAGAAGTGGTGAGCCGGGATGATGAGGGCGAACTGTGGCACAGGAGATTGGGCCACCTTCACCATGGAGATTTGAAGATCCTGCAGCAGATTTCTACTGGGCTTCCTAAGGGCACTCTTGCGCAGTCAGATCAGTGCAAGGGGTGTACCTTGGGGAAGTATGTGAAAGCCACTTTTCACGAGAAGGATAGTCGCGCCACGACGATCCTTGAGAGAGTTCACACAGACGTGTGTGGTCCTTTCTCAGTTGCTTCGACAGCAAAGCACAGGTATTATGTGATCTTTGTTGATGATTTCTCTTGAAAGTGTTGGATCTTCTTCATGCCGAAGAAGAGCGATACATTCGCGAAGTTTTGTGAGTTTAAAGCACTGGTCGAGAAGGAGTTGGGGAAGAAGGTGATTGCTCTAAGGAGTGATAACGGTGGTGAATTCATCTCGGCTGAATTCAAGGAGTTCTGCAGTGCAGAAGGGATTCGGAGAGAGCTCATCGCACCCCATAACCCACAGCAGAACGGGGTGGATGAGCGGAAGAACAGAACGATCGTGGGTGCTGCACGGGCGATGTTGCATGATCAGGGCCTACCCCTTCACTTGTGGGCTGAGGCATGCAATACAGCAGTGTATGTGCAGAACCGTTGTCCTCACAAGGTTCTCGGCATGAGTACACCAGAGGAGGCTTATTCTGGCAAGAGGCCTGATATTTCCCATTTGCGGATCTTTGGTTCTCCTGTCTACATGCATGTGACGAAGGATGCAAGAAGGAAGCTGGATCCAACCGTTGAGGTTGGAATATTTGTGGGGTACACTGATACACCTCACAACTATCGGGTGTATTTGTCAGACAGTCGCAAGACTGTTGTGCGACGGGATATAAAATTTCGGGAGGAGAAAGCCATGCAGTGTTCGCTTGAGAGGGAGCTACACTTGCATGCAGATGAGGAGCTGTTAGTTCCTAAGGAGGAGCTTCCGGATGTGGATCAGCCACAAGAGGAAGTTTAGGAGGTGGAAGAAACCACCCATGCAGCACCAACCATCAGAGGGCGCATGCGCACTACAGAAGCTGAGCGACTGGCTCGAGATGTAGAGAAGGTTGTAGGACCACCTACAGCACAGCGCAGACAGAGGCAGTCACCGGATCGGTACACTGGATACATGGCTCTTGTGAGTCAATGTGTCGTGACGGAGCCATCCTCTTTTGAGGAAGCTGTGGAGGAACCCGCATGGGTAGATGCCATGATCGAAGAATATGATTCGATTTTCAGAAACAGTGCATGGGAGATTGTCCCAAGACCGGAGGGGAAATCAGTGGTGGGTTCGCGATGGATCTACAAAGTGAAGCAGGCGGCTGACGGGAGTGTGGAGAAGTACAAGGCGAGATTTGTCACCCGTGGCTTTTCACAGATCGAGGGGATTGACTATGAGGAGACCTTTGCACCTGTCGCAAGGTACTCTTCCATACGTACGATCCTTGCTCTCTCAGCGCAGATGGGGTGGCACATTCATCAGATGGATGTGAAGACTGCGTTCCTCAATGGAGTTATTGAGGAAGAGGTGTACATAGAGCAGCCTGAAGGTTTTGAGATCTTCAGCAGTGAGTCGCATGTGTGCCGACTCAAGAGAGCACTGTATGGGCTGAAGCAAGCACCTCGTGCTTGGTACACCCGGATAGACAGCTACTTCACCGGGCTTGGATTCTCCAAGAGTGAGGCGGATCCAAACCTGTACCAGATTGTGGTGGAGGGGAAGCTGTTGATCATCATACTATATGTAGATGATCTGATTTTGACTGGCGATGAGCAGTTGATACTTTCATGCAAGGAGGATCTTGCACGAGAGTTTGAGATGAAGGACTTGGGCATCCTTCATTATTTCCCGGGATTGGAGATTTGGCAGCGCAGTGGAGGACTGTTTGTTTCTCAGGGCAAGTATGCCCGGGAGATTCTGGAGAGGTTCAACATGCAAGGCTGCAAGCCTGTTGACACTCCTCTTCCTGGTGGTTGGATGAAGGAGGATGCTACTTCAGCGGAGGTAGTGGATGCCACTGTCTATCGACAGTTGGTGGGGTCGCTTATGTATCTGGTCAATACACGACCCGATATATGCTATGCAGTTAACTAGCTTTCGCAAGCTATGGTTAAGCCTACCAAGCTCTTTTGGAAGGCAGGCAAACATGTATTGCGCTATATCAGAGGCACATCGGGATATGGTCTATGGTACAGACAGGAGGATGGAGCGAAGCTTTCTGGCTTCACTGATGCAGATTGGGCAGGGAGTCCAACGGACCAGAAGAGCACATCAGTTTTCAGCATTGGGTCGACAGCAGTTTCCTGGTACAGCAGGAAGCAGATATCCGTGGCACTCAGTTCAGCAGAGGCCGAGTACATGGCAGCTAGCTTGGCTGCATGCGAGGCTATTTGGATGAGGAAGATCCTCGCAGGATTGTTCAGGTTGCATTTGGAGCCTACAATGATCTACTATGATAACTAGAGCTGCATCAAGCTCTCGGCTAATCCAGCATTTCATGATAGGTCCAAACACATCGACATCAGGTACCATCATATCAGAGATTGTGTTCAGCGGAGAATCATGATGCTTTCATATGTTCCCACGGAGGATCAGGATGTCGACATCCTAACGAAGGCGCTCACCAAGAGCAAGTTCGAATTCCACAGAGGCAGGATAGGGGTTGCAGATAATCCATATCTTGCTGAGAGGGAGTGTTGAAAATGCAGCAAGATGATGGAGCTTAGTGAAATGAAGTCGCCTTCACTAAGTGGGCCCGCAGGCAAATTCTGGCGCAAAGTCTATTTTTAGACATATGGAGCATGGTCCAGGGGTTGCGGTATGTTATTCTTGGAGTATTGGTCATGTTGGTAAAAATAGATGGACCTCTATTTTTGGACCTATAGGTCGAAGTCTATTTTTAGACTGCCTATCCTAAAAATAGGGAAGTCAAATATTATTTACCCTTAATAATATTTGGACTTTAAACTTCAGTTTACTCTCTTGGAGCACTTCAGTTCGAGCCTTGGAAGTGGCTCATGCATCTGACAGAGGAATTATGCTATTCCTAGGGGTTTGGTGAGCTCATGCATGGTTGACTTCAGTTAGGACTTCAGTGGCAGAAGTTTGGTGGAGTTGATGAGACAGTTGGTGGAGTTGTGTTCGGTTTAACTTAGCTGAACTAGTTGAGATTAGTTTAACTAGCTAATCAACTAGTAATGAGTGGAGTGAATTAAATATTATTTAATTCATTAATTAGTAACTCATTATTCAACTCAAGAACACATCAGTTCACTACAGTGCATGATCAGTTCAGTGGAGACCAGTGAAAGAGGCAGATGAAAGGGTGGAGTTAGCTATCAGTGGCGACATCAGTTGTGCATGAGATTTGCACCACACTTGGAGGAATTGCCCATGATGATTGCGCTGTCAAGCCAAGGAGATTCGAACCTTGGATCTCTATATAGACAGGCCTGGATTGCGCAATAGAGGCAAGGCAATTGGCAGTGAGTTTTGAACCAGTAACATGTTCAAAACTAAGCTAGTTTGTGTGTAACTTTATGAGAAAGTACCGAGTACTTGTGAGGAGTATTGTACTGAGTTTGTTACATGATTTCTCCATTATAATATACACAATCGCTGTGGGGTTTTCAGCTATAAGCTTTCCCCATACATACTGTGTTAATGTGTATGATGATTTGATGTGTTATCGCTTGATTTTATTTCCGCATGTTTGATGATCTGAGTGGAAGAGATTATGTGTTGCATATAAATTCGAATTATATGTGATCAGGATAGTCTCGGCAGATAATTGATCATTATTCAAAAAATTTCTACAGTTAGTTGAGGAACTTCGTGTTGGTATTCTTCGACGATATTCTGATATTCAACCAGACATGGGAGGAGCACCTAAAACACATTGAGGTTGTATTGCGTATTTTGGAGGAGAAACATTTCTATGCTAAGCTCTCCAAATGCGATTTTGGGTTGACAGAGACACTCTATTTGGGGCATATCATTGGTGTGGATGGAGTGAGAGTCCACGAGGAGAAGATCGGGGCCATTCGGGAATGGCTGGAACTGAAGAATGTGACAGAGCTCCAGGGATTTGTAGGCATATGCACCTACTACCGGAAGTTCGTCAAGGGGTTTTCCCAACTTGTTGCACCCCTCACAGATCTCACCTGAAAGGGGGAATTCAATTGGAAGGACACATCGCATAGGGCCTTTGACAGGCTCAAGGAGGTGATGAGCAACTGTCCAGTCTTGGATTTTCATATTTCACGCAGCCCTTTGTTTTAGAGTGTGATTCCTTAGGAAAGGGGGTAGGCACAATCTTGATGCAGGGGGGCCACCCCATAGATTTCTAGAGCAGGAATCTATTTCCGCATGAGAGGTTTATCCCATATACGAAAAGGAAATGATAGCTATCATGCATGCACTGGCCAAGTTCCGGTAGTACTTGGTGGGGAATAGGTTCAGCGTGAGGACTGACCACAACAGCCTCCGGTTCTTTCTAGAGCAGAAGCAGTTGCAGGAGAGGAAGCATAATTGGGTTAGCAAGATCCAGGTGTATGACTTTGGCATTGAGTATGTCAAAGGGAAGAAAAACGTGGTGGTTGATGCTCTATCTCGTAGACCGGCAACGTTGTCTATGATGAGCATAGACATGGATTGTAGGGCTCAGTTACTAGTGGAGTACTCCAAGGAATGTTTTTCCTATGAGGTATTGGATGGTTAGATCATAGATGACAGGTATAGGGTGATGGATGAGGTGATATACTTCAAGGACATGATCTTCTTGACTAAGAGCTCTCAGCTCAAGGAGAAGATACTGCATGCCTCCCATGACTCACCACTATCAGGCCAGCACGGGTTCACCAAGACCTACAGGGCCATCACAGAGAGGTTCTCTTAGAAAGGCCTCAAGGAGGATGTACTCCAGCATGTTAGGGAGTGCGAAGTGTGTCAGCGGAACAAAGGAGAGGTGAGTCACCCAGCAGGACTACTACATCTGCTTCCCATTCCGGAGGGGAAATGGGAAAGCATATCGATAAACTTCATCACTGGGTTTCCCACGGTACAGGGAAAGGATTGCATCTTTGTGGTCATTGATCGGCTGATAAAGTATGCAAAATTCTTCGCTATATCAGCACAGTACATAGCAACACAGTTAGCGGAGTTGTTCTTCAGAGATATTTTCAGATTGCATGGTCTTCCGAAGACCATTGTTAGTGACAGGTATAGCCATTTCATGGACAGATTTTGGCAGGAGATTTTCAATTTGGTGGGTACAGAGTTGACTCCGAGAACCAGTTATCACCCTTAGATGGACAGGTAGACAAAGATAGTGAACAAGTGGCTGGAAGGTTACTTGCGAAACGATGTCACAGGGTAGTAGAAGGCGTGGCTACGCTGGTTGTATTTGGGAGCGTACTGCTACAACACCACTTTTCACATGTCCATCTATATGTATCCATTCTATGATTTGTATGGATACCATGCTTTGACTTTTGCTGATATGATGTTTGGTGCTAGCAGGGCCCCCAGGGCCAAGGACTGGATCCAAAAGAGTCAGGATATACTTCGGACTCTTAAGGATAACTTAGCTACAACTCAGAACCAACAGAAGCTGTATGCCAACAGGGGATGGGTTGAGAGGCAGTTTGAGGTAGGGGACTTGGTCTACCTATGAATTCAGTCATACCCACAGTCCACGCTGAAGGAGAAGCTCAAGCCCTACTTCTATGGACCTTACAGGGTGATCCGCAGGATTGGGAAGGTTGCATATGAGTTAGAGCTGCCCACAGGTAGCCGAATACACAACATCTTCCACATATCATGCTTGAAAAAGGCATTGGGGCAGCAAGTGATTGCAACAGAGGAGCTTCCACCTACAAATGATGAGGGGCATTTGGTGTTGCTGCCAGAAGCCATCATATACACCAGGGAGAGACAACTACGAAGCAGGAAAATTAGAGAGTACTTGGTGAGGTGTTGGAACTGGGCGGATGAGGATGCCACTTGGGAGAGTGAGAAGATTTTGCGGCATCTGCCCTTGTAGTTGCTTGAGGACAAGCAACGTTTTAGCGGGCAAGACTGTAATATTCCCAATTAGCAGCAACTAATTGGAAATATTAATTTTGGCCTATTTTTCTTTTCTAATGTTAAAGCCAATTAATAAAGTGGATGATGAGACACATAACCCACACTTAGGAAATAATTATTCCCTAAAGTCACTTGAGCCAATATTACTTGACATCATGGGGTCCATGAGGGTGAAGTGGCAACGTGAGGGAAGAGGCAGCATGGGAAGCGTGGGCCCATGACAGCGCAGTTGAGTGGGGATAGCGTAGGCCAAGAGGGACAACGCAGTTTGGTCGAGCCCGAGTGAGAGCAAGGCTCTCAAAGGATAAAAAGGGGAAGAGGCTCCTCATTCTCTCATTCTATTATGCATCTCTGATTTATGTCTTTTGACATTGAGCACGCTTTTGCTGTTGAGCGAAGTCTGCAAGTGTTGTTCAGCACACCGGGTGTCTCCGAGCAGAGGTCCAAACCTCAGCCTTAGGGGATTTTGAGTGCCTGCTCAGGTGAGGAGTTCCACCCATAATTTTGTAGGAGAGAGCCATAACATCTTCAGCCAAGATCACAAAATTTCTTGGATAACACAATCTCTTGGAGGGATTACATAGTTTGTGGTAGAGGCAGTTCCAGGAGTGAGGAGATATTAGGGATTTCAACCCGAGGATAGTGTGAAGGGAAAAACCCTTCATGAATCATCATTTTGTAGCAGGAGGAGGCCATCATTTGCATATTTATCATTCAGGGCCAACGTTCTCACTAGAAGTGCATTATTTTTCAAGGGATGTCAAATTATGGGGTTAGCCATTCTGAGATTCCTTCCTGGGTTTTTACGGGTTGTTGGAGGAGAGATCATTCCAGAGTTTCAAATTTTTCGGATTAGGGGAGCACACCCAAAAAATAATTCCATTCCAGTAGTAGCAAAAGTCTGGTAGCAACAACACCAACACCTGGAGATTAGACAATTCATGATAGAGAAACCATTCCTTGAGAATTTCTGAGAGTATTTCCAGCTTGCCTTGAGCAAGCCAAGGTGCCATCATTCTGATCACCTTCGTACTCATTGTTATCTTTCATTTATATAATAAAATGGCTTAGAGTTTCTCCATAATTGCATTATTTGTATGATATCTCTCTATTTGTTGTAGTTGCTTGTTTATCTTTCTTTGTATTACTATTTATTTCTATTCGGAATATTACATAAACACACTTTTTTTGAGCATAATGAAAAAGGCCCAACCATTGGAAGTTGGACCAGGAGATGTAGCCCAGGGGGGGTGAACTCCTTCATCATTTTCTATTTTGTGTATATTTTTATGGTATTTATGTCTTATTTATTTTATGAAAAACTAAGTTTTAAAGCATGTTAATTTGTTAATGAAATTGACGTAAGTGGTTAGAAACCCTAATCTCTTCACTTGCAAAATTTGACATAAATTTTCAAGCTTTCATATACAGATCAATTTTGTATCATAGATTTGGTTCTTTATTTCTTTGATGGTTTAATTTTTTTCCAAGTGTTTTTTATGCTTACAAGGTTGAATCTCAAGAGAGAATAAGGAAAGATTGTGGTTGCAAGTTCTCAAGTTAGGTCAAGGACAAGGAGAGCACTGTTGAAAATGCAGCAAGATGATGGAGCTTAGTGAAAATGAAGTCGCCTCTACTAAGGCTCCAGGCACTCGCGCAAAGTCTACGGACATATGGAGCATGGTTCGGGATTCCAGTCTTGAGATTCTGACATTGTCATGTTGGTAAAAATAGATGAGACTCTATTTTTTAGGTTGAAGAGGTCGAAGGCTATTTTTAGAGCTAGCTTCTCTCCTAAAATAGGGGAAGTCAAATATTATTTACCCTTAATAATATTTAGACTATAAACAACAGTTTACTCTCTTGGAGCACTTCGGTTCGAGCTACAGAAGTGGCGCATGAATCTGACAGAGGAATCACGTGGTTCCCAAGGGTTTGATGGCATGATGCATGGTTGACTTCAAATAGGAAAGAAAGTGCGTGTTTTGGTGGAAAAAATGAGACAACCTAGTGGAGTTGTGTTTCGTTTATTTTAGTTGAACTAGTTGAGATTAGCTTAACTAGCTAATCAATTAGTTATGAGTGGAGTGAATTAAATATTATTTAATCTAATAATTAGTAACTCATTATTCAACTCAAGAACACATCACTTCACTGACAACAGTTTTGATCGCCCAAAGGAGACCAAAGAAAGAGGTAGATGAAAGGGTGGAGTTAGCTATCACAAGACATCAGTGTGTGTGAGATTTGCACCACACTTGGAGGATTTTTCCATGACAATTGCGCAATCAAGCCAAGGAGATTCGAACCTTGGATCTCTATATAGACAGGCCTGGATTGCGCAATAGAGGCAAGGCAATTGGTGGTGAGTTTTGAACCAGTAACCTGTTCAAAACTGAGCTAGATTGTGTGTAACTTTATGAGAAAGTAGTGAGTACTTGTGAGAAGTATTGTACTGAGTTTGTTACATGATTTATCCATTATAATATACACAATATATGTGGGGTTTTCAGCTATAAGCTTTCCCCATACATACTGTGTTAATGTGTATGATGATTTGATGTGTTATCGCTTGATTTTATTTCTACATGTGTGATGATCCGAGTTGAGTGAAGAGATTATGTGTTGCAGTATAACGGAATTGTATGGGATTAGGGATAGTCTCATGGATGGATAATTATTATTCAGAAAATTTCACATGGTATTGGAGCTATTGAAGTTCAGATTGATCATCACAATGATTGCAAACTTATTCTTGCAGAGACGTAGCTCCGTATGCGGGCGTAGCTCCGTGATTCATCTTTCTTCGGAAAGTGAAAAGGTCTGGTAAATTCTCATGGGCCGATCTCATGCTAGAAATACCCTGTCTTGCCGCATTCAGAGCGACCGAGCTTTGAGGTGGAATTCGAAATTTTGCGCAGCTTTGTTTTCTTGGTGCCGTTGTTGAAAATGTCTTTCAACAGTTTGCGACTCGAATATGCTCTTGAAGGCAGTTCGAATTATGTTGCATGGAAGGATCGCATGGAAGCAGTATTAGAAGTTAATGGTCTCAAGGAGTTCGTAGATACGGATGTCCAAAAGCCCACTGATCCTACTGAAGTCGATGCATGGCAAAGGAAGATGGCGAAATGTCGAAGGATCCTGTTGGAGGGTGTCAAGGATCATATTGTATCCAGCCTGCATGGAAAGGCTACTCCATGTTTAATGTGGAAAGCTTTGACGGATCTATTCTAGAGTAAGAGTGACCAAAGGAAGCTGGCGCTCAAAGATAAGCTCAGGAACATCAAGATGGCGAAGGGCGACAGTATCGCCAAATACCCAATGGGTTCACTCAAAGGGGTAGATAGAGTCAAAGTGTGGGGGTGATCGTCGAAGACGAGGACATACACTCCGGCTCTCCTTGGTCTTTCAAGGCTTGGCAATCCGTCATATCAAGATAGTTTCCCACGGTCGGGAGAAGCCGCCGGATGAGCGTCTTTGGCGCATCTCTGCGGCAGGAGGAGATACTGAGACCACCAAGATGGATCTTCACTGTTGTCGATGAAGAAAACGACTTTGGTTGCCAAAGAAAAGAAGGGGAAGAGAAAGAAAGCTTCTCAATCTGGTGCGAAAGGCAAGAAGCAGGATATGTCCAAGGTGAAGTGCTTTCACCGCCATGAATTCCACTATGGTTATGCTACCACCTGTCCAAAGAAGGAAGAAGAACAAGCAAGCGAGAAGATTCCAGAAATGAGAGGCATTGGCTTCTCAATTCGAACTGGATTTTTCATTGATCGCATGCTTGGTTTCAAGTGTGATGGGATCAGTATGGTTCTTGGACAGTGGTGCGTCATTTCACATGACCGGAGATCGAGATCTGTTTTCAGATCTGGAGGAAAAAGATCTTGGAGTGCACATCGAGATGGGCGATGATGGTAGATACAGTGCGACTGGTATCGGTACCATTTTCTTTGAGAGGGAGTCTGGTAAACCTTTAATATTGAAGGAAGTTTTGCATGTTCTAGGATTGATGAAGAACTTGATCTCCGTGGCGATGTTGGAAGACAAGGGGTATGATGTGGTCTTCAGTGAAGGAAAAGCCTTCCTGCGCAGTAAGACTACTGGTGAGACCCGGAAGATAGGGGTTTGAGTCAAGAACCTCTATTAGTTGCAAGTAGATGACTGCGCAGCAATGGCATGCAAGGCGGGAGAAGTGAAATAACAAAGATGATGAGTGTGAACCGTGGCACAGGAGACTGGGGCCACCTTCACCATGGAGCTTTGGAAGACTTCCGGCATAAAAGATTTCTACCCAAGCCTTACGCGTCCTTGCGCAATGACGGCGGCAAGGTGTACTTTAGGGAAGTATGTGAAAGCCACCTTTCACGAGAAGGATAGTCGCGCCACGACGATCCTTGAGAGAGTTCACACAGACGTGTGTGGTCCTTTCTCGGTTGCTTCGACAGCAAAGCACAAGTATTATGTGATCTTTGTTGATGATTTCTCTCGAAAGTGCTGGATCTTCTTCATGCAGAAGAAGAGCGATACATTCGCGAAGTTCTGTGAGTTTAAAGCACTGGTCGAGAAGGAGTCGGGGAAGAAGGTGATTGCTCGAAGGAGTGATAACGGTGGTGAATTCATCTCGGCTGAATTCAAGGAGTTCTGCAGCGCAGAAGGGATTCGGAGAGAGCTCATCGCACCCCATAACCCACAGCAGAACGGGGTGGCTGAGCGGAAGAACAGAACGATCGTGGGTGCTGCACGGGCGATGTTGCATGATCAGGGCCTACCCCTTCACTTGTGGGCCGAGGCATGCAATACAGCAGTGTATGTGCAGAACCGTTGTCCTCACAAGGTTCTTGGCATGAGTACACCAGAGGAGGCTTATTCTGGCAAGAGGCCCGATATTTCCCATTTGCGGATTTTCGGATCTCCTGTCTACATGCATGTGACGAAGGATGCAAGAAGGAAGCTGGATCCAACTGCTGAAGTTGGAATATTTGTGGGGTACACCGATACACCTCACAACTATCGGGTGTATGTGCCAGACAGTCGCAAGACTGTTGTGCGACGGGATATAAAATTTCAGGAGGAGAAAGCCATGCAGTGTTCGCTTGAGAGGGAGCTACACTTGCATGCAGATGAGGAGCTGTTAGTTCCTAAGGAGGAGCTTCTGAATGTGGATCAGCCACAAGAGGAAGTTCAGGAGGTGGAAGAAACCACCCAGGCAGCGCCAACCATCAGAGGGCGCATGCGCACTACAGAAGCTGAGCGACTGGCTCGGGATGCAGAGAAGGTTGTAGGACCACCTACAGCACAGCGCAGACAGAGACAGTCACCGGATCGTTACACTGGATACATGGCTCTTATGAGTAAATGTGTTGTGACAGAGCCATCCTCTTTTGAGGAAGCCGTGGAGGAACCCGCATGGGTTGATGCCATGATCGAAGAATATGATTCGATCATCAGGAACAGTGCATGGGAGATTGTCCCAAGACCGGTTGGGAAATCAGTGGTGGGTTTGCGATGGATCTACAAGGTGAAGCAGGCGGCTGACGGGAGTGTGGAGAAGTACAAGGCGAGATTTGTCGCCCGTGGCTTCTCACAGATCGAGGGGATTGACTATGAGGAGACTTTTGCACCTGTCGCAAGGTACTCTTCCATACGAACGATCCTTGCTCTCTCAGCGCAGATGGGGTGGCACATTCATCAGATGGATGTGAAGACTGTGTTCCTCAATGGAGTTATTGAGGAAGAGGTGTACATAGAGCAGCCTGAAGGTTTTGAGATCTTCAACAATGAGTCGCATGTGTGCCGACTCAAGAGAGCACTGTACGGGCTGAAGCAAGCACCTCGTGCTTGGTACACTCGGATAGACAGCTACTTCACCGGGCTTGGATTCTCCAAGAGTGAGGCGGATCCAAACCTGTACCAGATTGTGGTGGAGGGGAAGCCGTTGATCATCGTACTGTATGTAGATGATCTGATTTTGACTGGCGACGAGCAGTTGATACTTTCATGCAAGGAGGATCTTGCACGAGAGTTTGAGATGAAGGACCTGGGCATCCTTCATTATTTCCTCGGATTGGAGATTTGGCAGCGCAGTGGAGGACTGTTTGTTTCTCAGGGCAAGTATGCCCGGGAGATTCTGGAGAGGTTCAACATGCAAGGCTGCAAGCCTGTTGACACTCCTCTTCCTGGTGGTTGGAGGAAGGAGGATGCTACTTCAGCGGAGGTAGTGAATGCCACTGTCTATCGACAGTTTGTGGGGTCGCTTATGTATCCGGTCAATACACGACCCGATATATGCTATGCAGTTAACCATCTTTCGCAAGCTATGGTTAAGCCTACCAAGCTCTTTTGGAAGGCAGGAAAGCATGTATTGCGCTATATTAGAGGCACATCGGGATATGGTCTATGGTACAAACAGGAGGATGGAGCGAAGCTTTCTGGCTTCACTGATGCAGATTGGGCAGGGAGTCCAACGGACCGGAAGAGCACTTCTGGAGGATTTTTCAGCATTGGGTCGACAACAGTTTCCTGGTACAGCAGGAAGCAGAGATCCGTGGCACTCAGTTCAGCAGAGGCCGAGTACATGGCAGCTAGTTTGGCTGCATGCGAGGCTATTTGGATGAGGAAGATCCTCGCAGGATTGTTCAGGTTGCATTTGGAACCTACAGTGATCTACTGTGATAACCAGAGTTGCATTAAACTCTCAGCTAATCCAGTATTTCATGATAGGTCCAAACACATCGACATCAGGTACCATCATATCAGAGATTGTGTTCAGCGGAGAATCATGATGTTTTCATATGTTCCCACGGAGGATCAGGATGCCGACATCCTGACGAAGGCACTCACCACGAGCAAGTTCGAATTCCACAGAGGCAGGATAGGGGTTGCAGATAATCCATATCTTGCCGAGAGGGAGTGTTGAGAATGCAGCAAGATGATGGAGCTTAGTGAAATGAAGTCGCCTTCACTAAGTGGGTCCGCAGGCAAATTCTGGCGCAAAGTTCCGTTCTTAGACATATAAGCATGGTTCCTGGGGATTCCGCTTGAGATTCTCTGGAGCATTGGTCATGTTGGTAAAAATAGATGAGACTCTATTTTTTAGGTCGAAGAGGGTCGAAGGCTATTTTTAGACCCGCCTCTCCTAAAATAGGGTTAAATATTATTTACCCATAATAATATTTGGACTCTAAACAAGCCGCTATTTCTCGAGCACTTCGCCCGAGCTAGCTGCATGGCTCATGCATCCTACGCAGGAACGGCTGTCATTCCCAAGGGTTTTATGGCATCATGCATGGTTGACTTCAGTTAGGAATTCAGTGGCAGAAGTTTGGTGGAGTTAATGAGCCAGCTAGTGGAGTTGTGTTATGTTTATTTTAGTTGAACTAGTTGAGATTAGTTTAACTAGATAATCAATTAGTTATGAGTGGAGTGAATTAAATATTTTTTAATTCATTAATTAGTAACTCATTATTCAACTCAAGAACACATCAGTTCACTACAGTGCATGATCAGTTTAGTGGAGACCAGTGAAAGAGGTAGATGAAAGGGTGGAGTTAGCTATCAGTGGCGACATCAGTTGTGCATGAGATTTGCACCACACTTGGAGGATTTTTCCATGATGATTGCGCTGTCAAGCCAAGGAGATTCAAACCTTGGATCTCTATATAGACAGGCCTGGATTGCGCAATAGAGGCAAGGCAATTGGCGGTGAGTTTTGAACCAGTAACCTGTTCAAAACTGAGCTAGATTGTGTGTAACTTCATGAGAAAGTACTGAGTACTTGTGAGGAGTATTGTACTGAGTTTGTTACTTGATTTCTCCATTATAATATACACAATAGCTACGGGGTTTTCAGCTATAAGCTTTCCCCATACATACCGTGTTAATGTGTATGATGATTTGATGTGTTATCGCTTGATTTTATTTCCGCATGTTTGATGATCTGAGTGGAAGAGATTATGTGTTGCATATAAATTTGAATTGTATGTGATCAGGATAGTCTCGGTGGATAATTAATTATTATTCAGCAAATTTCTACAAGCACAATTGCCACAATCTTCACCACAAATTTCACCTCAAGTTTCACCTGAAGCTTCAACAACCATGGTACATGATGGAGAACTTGACAATATGTCAGAGGATGAAAAGGATTTCAAAAAATCATTCCTTGATATGACACAAATGTTGAAATTTCTTGAAATTTCTCTATGAAGAGATAAACACAAGGTTGCAAGGTGAGAGCTCCAATCCTCAAAAGGGAGATAAATATTCAATAGGATATGGAGGATATGGGGACAAGACTCCAAAAGGTAATGGAGGGAATGGTGAAAAACCACCTTTGATGCCACCATTATTTTCACCTCCATCCTCACCGCCATATTCACCATCATCATATTCCACATCAACCCTTTCACAATCACCTCCACATTCTCCAAAGGGACATGGTAAAACTCCATTTTTTAAAATTTTCATAAAGTTTGATTTGCCTATGTATGATGGAGAGGTAAATGCTGAGAGATTAGATAATTGGGTTCATCAGCTTGAAGTGTATTGTAGGATACAAAGGATCAAGGATGATGAGACCAAAATTCAACTTGCTTCATTAAGGTTGGAAGGTGTAACACTTATTTGGTGGGAAGCCAAAACTCAAGGGGACATGAAGAAAAATGGTAAGGTCTTAACCTCTTGGAATTATTTTGTTGCTGCATTGAGAAGAAAATTCTATCTATTAGCGTACATGCAGAAAGATATAATGGATTGGAAAAACTTTAGGCAAGGAAAGGGACAAAGTGTGCAAAGCTATACTCGAGAGTTTAGAAGAAGAGAATTGATATTCGTTGTAGATTTGACATCTCAAGACACTTTGTTGAAAAACATTGGAGGTTGGCATAACTATTTAGGACACACTATTATCATGTTTAACCCTATAATTTTAGATGATGTTTGTGTACAAGCCACACATCCATAGGAAAGAGGGAAACATGTTTCAAATGAAACAAGTGAGAATACCTTTGAGTTTGGAGAAAAAGGAAATGGTAAGTTCAAGGGGAAAGGAAAGAAGAGTGCTTCCATAAAGGAGAAAGAAAAAATCACATGCAAACACTATTCCAAATATGGAAATAATGAAGATCATCGTTATAAATTTCATCTGGAGATGAGACCCAAAAATTTTAAAAACAAGGAGAAGGAGAGGAAAACTGCAAAAATTCAACATGATTTAGGTTATGATTCCGAAAATGAAGCAAACATCACAACGATGGGTTGAAAAGGTAAGGAAATTGCGAGTACTAGTTCTTAAAGTTGTCTCAATGATACTCAAGATGAAAACACAATAATTGAGATTTTCCATATTAGATTTATTTCAAAGCATACCAAGATAGAAACGTTGTTTGATAGTGGTTCACAAGCAAATATTATCTCAGAAGATATTGCCAAGAAGTTAAATTTAGAGACCATTCCACATCCTAGACCATATCCTTTAGGTTGGGTATGTGTTGAACCTTAGAATTACCCTCTCTTTGACAACTTTTCTCACCTCTTTCCCTCACTTTCTCATAAGATCACAGACCCCAATCAATGATAAATGCTAGGTTTTGTCTTAAGGATGCATTAAAATGATTTCCATATTATATTTTCATGTTCTTTCTATTTGGATAGATTTTTGCAATTTATATATAGAATGCAACCTATTCTGCAGCTAACTATGGATTTCGTAGCTACTCTCATGGTCTGGCAGGTTCCAGGTGTCAAATAAATAATTGAGCCACATGGGCATTTCTAGAATCATCTCTACATGGATTATATCCTATTCACTCAGTCCAGATTGACTGAAAAGCAGGCCTAATATCATGGTCAAAGGTGTGGTCAAAGTACGTTATCCAAAAGTAGCATGAATCTTGATTTGCTCTATCGTGGAAAATCAAGAGCCTAATAGTCCTATTGAAAGTCTAATTCGAATTAGCCACTTGTAGAAAGTTTATCTCACACACAGTTATGTTATTTTACTTTAAATATCGGTTGTAAAAGGCCAAGAAGACAGTTCAAAAATTAAGTGTTAATTTTAAGCTTTTTGTTGATACTTTGTATTCAAACTTCATTTTATCATAATACAATGTTCGTGTTTCCAATTACTATTTAAGTGCATATTTAGCCAACTAGAAGTTCAGCCAAATTAGTTGTAGAGGGCCCTACACTAGAAGAGGTTTTGTATGTTTTAACCTTGAACATAAATTATCTACAGACGAATCTTATAACAGAAAATAAACAATAGCGAGAGCATAAAACATAAAATAGATAAACACAGAGATTTTCCCCTGGATCCCAAATCGGGATGACCAGCTTGATTTTTAATTATGTTCCTTTTAGTGTTACAACACATATATATACATGTCGAAGCATACATAAACCCTAATCCATTAACCCTGGATTAGATCATAATTGTAGTTCCCTTGACCGGATCTAAAAAAATACCAGGGGCTGAAAACCATCATACCCCAAAACCATGTGCAAAACCATGCACAAAACCATGGGCGCGAACCACCCACCGGAAATTAAGGACCAAAAAGTTTCGATGGGGCACTGCCCCAGAACTTGACAGGGGGGGTTGCTTCCCCCCCTGTGACCCCCCCGTTGCGCCCAGTGCAAAGGGGGGAGCTATCGCCCCCCCGCGCGTGCTTAGTCGTGGAAACACTATAACACATACCCAACATTCTCCCACTTGTTGTTTTCTTTCTGCAGGGGGCCACAAGAGAGCTTAGTCATTGGCCCAATTCTTCAACACCCATTTTTTCTCTACACCAAGAGAACTTCTGAGTGCTCACAGACTTCGTCAATGCATCTGCAACATTCTTCAAAGTGTCCACCTTTACCAACAACACCCTTTTAGCCTCAACCATATTTCTAACAAAGTGATATTGAACATCAATGTGCTTTTTCTTTGAATGATAAGCAGGGTTCTTAGCCAAGAAAATTGCACTTTGGCTATCACAATCTATCCTTATAGCTTGCTGTACCAACCCCATACTTGAACATAATCTCTGCAACCAAACTACCTCCTTTCTTGCATGAGTGGCTGAATTGTATTCTGCCTCTGTAGTTGAAAGAGCCACTATAGACTGTCTTTTACTCATCCAACTGACTGCGCCTCCAAATAGGCTAAACACATACCCACTTGTAGTTCTTCTTTGGTCCAGATCTCCAACCCAGTCTGCATCAACAAAACCACGAATGTCCAACATTCTTCCAATCCTGGTCTTCCCTGGTAGCACAAGCCATAATCACTAGTGCCACGTAAATATCTGAAAACCCACTTCACTGTTGTCCAATGCTCCTTCCTTGGGTTTGACATAAAATTGCTCAATACTCCCACTGCATGTGCAATGTCTGGTCTAGTACAGACCATTGCATACATCAGGCTACCCACTGCACTGGCATATGGAACACAAGACATATCCTCCTCTTCTTCTTGTGTCTTGGGACACTATTCAGCAGACAAATTTACACCTACAGGAATAGGAGCATTCACCGGTTTACTATCCTGCATATTGAACCTCCACAATATAGTCTCGACATACTTCCTCTAGTTTAACCAGAGCTTCCTCTTTGCCCGATCTCTCTTAATTTCCATGCCCAAAATATAATTTGCAGCACCAAGATCCTTCATGTCGAATTTGGAGAACAGTTGGGTCTTCAAATCTTGGATAATTTCTTTGTCATTTCCAATAAACAACATATCATCCACATACAGGACCAAATAAATAACATGGTCACCATTTAGTTTAAAATAAACACAGTGATCCTCCTTGCTTCTGGTGAAGCCAAGTCCCCGTATATAGGTATCAAATTTCTGATACCACATCCTTGGTGACTGTTTTAACCCATACAGAGACTTCTTCAACCTGCATACCAGTTCTTTCTTACCCTTCACCATAAAGCCTTTAGGTTGCTTCATGTATATCTCCTCTTCTAGATCCCTGTGAAGAAATTTTGTCTTCACATTCATCTGTTCTATCTCAAAATCAAATGCAGCAGCAACAGATAAAAGTAATCTAATAGAAGTAACTTTCGTAATAGGAGTAAAAATATCACCAAAATCAATTCCCGACACCTGGCAATACCCTTTTGCTACCAACCGAGCTTTGTATTTCTCCACCTTGCCTTCTACATTCATCTTCTTCTTAAACACCCATTTTCTCTCGATGGGCTTCCTTCCAGCCAAAAACTCCACCAAATCCCATGCCTCATTTTTGTGCAAGGATGACATTTCATCAACCATGGCCTCCTTCCAGAGTTTTCCATCCTCTGAATCTACTGCCTCCTTGACAGTTCTGGGATCACCATCAGTTATACTTATGGCAAAACCTAACTAGAAAGCAGATGGACTATACCTTTTTGGTTGCCTTCTTTCCTGAACTAATCTTCTAATAGCTGGAGTTTGTGGCTCTTCATCTTCTGAGTCTTCTTCTGTTGTAGAGTCTGATTCATCCTCCTTTAGCTCAAACTCTATCTTCTTAGTTTCCTTTGGTAGGACTTCATGTTTAACAACATCTTTCACTTCTCTAAACGCCACATCTCAGCTATACACAACCTTCCTTGTTTCTGGGTTCCAAAGCTTGTAACCCTTTAAACCATCCTTATACCCAATAAAGATGCACCTTTCAGATTTATTATCCAGCTTGGTCCTTTTTTGCTTTGGAACATGTACATATGCATCACATCCAAATACCCTTAGATGTGAAAGAGAGGGTTTCTTACCAGTCCATACCTCATGTGGAGCCTTATCCTCTAACACTGATGAAGGTGATCTATTAACTAGATAGCATGCAGTCTTCACTGCCTCTACCCATAATTCTTTTCCTAACTCGGTACCACTGAGCATGCTTCTTGCCTTTTCCATCAGTGTTCTGTTCATTCTTTCTACAACTCCATTTTGCTGAGGTGTGTATGGAGTAGTCTTCTGCCATGTTATACCACACTTCTTACAGAACTCTTCAAATTCCTTCTTGTAGAACTCCCCACCATTATCTGTCCTTAGCGCCTTTATCTTCTTCTCTGTCTGGTTTTCCACCAGAGCCTTAAATTATTTAAATTTTTCAAAAACTTAAGATTTATTCCTCAAGAAATATATCCACGTATTCCTTGAGAAGTCATATATGAATGAAACATAGTACACAGAGTTTCCCAGTGATGGAACTAACACATGTCCAAACACATCACTGTGCACAAGTTCTAATATCTTGTTTGCCCTCTTAGCACTAGAAGGAAAACTCACTTGATTCTGCTTCCCATATACACAATGTTCACAAAAATGGAAATCCAGAGAGAAATTAGACATACCTTCTACCATACCATTTCTATGCAGTATCCGAAGGCCCTTCTCTCCAATATGTCCAAGCCTTTTATGCCATAGCATGGTCTTTTCTCCAGAGACAGCTAGGCTTTCCGCTCGACTTTCAGGAACCAAAAAACTGTTACACCCATAAATAATAGTGCTACCTTGTAGCTTGTACAGAGTTCCAGTCCGAATTCCCCGCATTAATACCAGTGCTACCCGAACCATTTTGCAGGCATCGTTCTCGAACATTGTTTTTACACCTGCATCATTCATCTTGCTTACAGAAATCAGATTTCTGGCCAATGCAGGAATATGTAGAACACTGGGAAGTGTTATAATCCTTCCACCTTGCAGCTTCAGCTTCACCTTTCCACATTCGATGATTCTGGCCTTCCTATCATCCCCTAGGAAGACATCACCGCCATCATATTTCTTATACTCGCAGAACCACTCCCGATGGGGAGTGAAGTGAAAGGATGCACCTGAGTCAATCAACCATGACTCATGATCTACATGTGTATTTGAAGAAGAAGCCAAATACACATCCCCACCTTCATCCGAGGTGGTTTTTTCCTTTGCAGAAGGAGCATCATCAGATCCCTTTCCTTTCTCAGGAGCTTTAGATCTGCAGTCCTTTTTGTAGTGCCCTTCCTTTCCGCATTTCCAGCATACCTTTACAAACTTTCGAGGAGATTTAGATCTCCCTCTAGATTTGGATCTCCCACTCGAAACCTTATTCTTGTTTCTGTTTTGGGACCTTCCTCGTACAGATAAGGCATCTCCATTCTGGCCCTCCATATTTCTCCATCTCATTTCCTCCGACAGCAAGGCTGAGACAATGTCATCAAAATTCAAGGTAGTTGTATTGCTACCTATTGCAATAACCAGACTGTCCCACGAGTCTGGTAGAGAACACAACAAACTGATGCACTTATCTTCATCTGAGATTTTAATATCAACAGATGACAGCTGACTTACCACAGTATTGAAGGCGTTCAGATGCTCTGTCACCGAGTCTCCATCCTTCATCCTTAGGTTATACATCTTTTTCCGCAGGAACAATTTATTCACCAGAGACTTAGTGTTACACCATTTTTTGGTCATCTAACCTACTATCATTAGATGGACCCAAGTACACCATGTAAAACCAATTTTACCCTAAGTAAAATTGCTCTCACTATGTCAAATAACTTAATAAACCACATTTATTAGGTTGTTTATGGTCTAAATAGGAAACCCCAAAAGGAAATATTAAACAAATCTATATTTGTTTGATTTTCCTCATGGAATAATTAATTAAAAAATAATTTAATTATTATTCCTCATCATGTTTAACCCAAAACAAAGAAATTAATTAGATAAATCTCTATTTATCTTATTATTTTCTAGGAATAATGATTTAAATCTTATTTAAATAATATTCCTTGTTAAATATGACTAAATCACCCACAAATAATTAAATAAATCATTATTTATTTAATTATCATTCAACCACTTCCTTAAAATAATAAATAAATCATTTATTTATTTATTATTTACAAATAAAGGGATTTGACCTAAGTCAAATACCTTTTCCCTCCAACAAATATAATAAAATATTCCATAAAAGGTGGATCTAGATTTGGTTAACGTTATTTTAATCATGCACCAAGATCTAGAATGACCCAATATTTTGTTATAAATAGGAGGGTTTTCCCTACCATTCTTCACCTTTTGTTGCCTATTAGATCACTCTAGATCTAAACTCTTGGTCTGACTTTGAGGCATTGTCATTGTCATATTTTCCATTATTTTCTGTGTGAGCTCCCTTTGAGTTCTATCTTTGTCTGGGTTTTCTACACCAACAGGAGAGAGAAATGCTAGATATGAAGTGCTAAGGACTTCCAAGAACCCATCCCATTGAGGAGAATTGGAAACATCTTCTTGTTTTCCTCCCAGGTGCCCTTAATACAAAAATTCTTTCAAAAAATTCTTCTTGTCTTGTCTATTGGATATATGGAGCAAACCCTTCTTTTTACTGCTTAATGTCTTTCTATGCATAGATCTGGTTTTTTGCAGCTCTTGTCTTGATCAACTAACTGCAGATCTTAAGATATTGGCAGCCACTTTTGATGTTAGGGCTATTAGTTATGCGTAGCTAAAGTGGTCTTTTTTCATACACATCAACAAAGGATTCATACTAACAATTGGCGACTCCACACAGGTTTTCAATTACGACCACTATCGTTTTTCATATTCCTGCATATCCAGCTACTTCAGACCCTAGGGTTTCTTTTCAAATTTTTGTTTTTCCTATTTTTATGTTGTTTTTCCCCTATAAAACCATAAAACATTAAAATTTCTAACTTCCGCGTGTTTCTGGCCCTATTGCGGAGGTGACAGTCATCAGTCGCAACTGAGACGACAAATTTTCCGGAAATCTGCTGCCGGGACTGTTAGCCACCTATAATATTTTGTTATACCAAAAGGTGGCTAAGACCTTTTTTAGCCTCCAAGGAACAAATTTTATCACTAAAAATTGTTGGCTCTTGAAGACTCCTTGAAGGCCTCATGCCTCTGTCCGAAATCTTCATTTACTATTTCCATTTCATGCTCTGAAATTCTGCTAATTTCATAAGAAAAGACTGCTGAAGAACCATCATTTTCGCCCTTCTCCCACTCAAAACTAACCTTCATCTGCTCCCCTTTTCCTCCATAAAATCCCCTTTGTTTTCATGATTTCTTCTCTTTCCCTCATGAAAAAACGCTTTTACAAAGTTAAAAGACTCACTCTTTAGCTTTTCCATAACCCCCATTTCCATTGAAAAACCATGAAAAATGCATAAAAAACCAAGCGCTAACTCTAGGAGTGCTCATCGCAAATTTCTGAAATGTAGATCGGTAGCGGTCATAAGCCTTAGTGAGTTTTTCATTAAAATTTCCTCGCGTTTTTCCTTTTTTCTGCGATTCTGTTGATCTCAGGTCACCTTAATGCGCCATTCGTTTTCCACCTGCGATTTAAAGCGCCATCATAAATATTCTTGTGCGATCCATCAGTTCCGCTTTATCATAATATCGTAACACCCTTGTCTCGCATTTTCTCTCCGTCACATAATCCACCATCGCGTTTTCCATTTTTGCGATTTGCGATCAGTCTCGCCGGACCCACCATATGATACCCCCGCCTTTCATACAAAAACGCTTTTTTCCTTTGTAAAGTCGAAAATGATATATTTTTTGGCTTACAAAGGTTTTGCCCATTACATCCCGCCGTTGCATTTCCGCCGTCAATCTGCACCCCCACTCCATGATCCAACGGTTACACTCCTTCCCCGCCTCCTAAGCAGTTTAAACCTAAAACGTAGGATTTCTTAAATCATTTTTGTGTTTTGCAGGTGTTTTAATGGTTTTCCATTTGTATAATGAAAGAGAGTAGAGGGCCGGGAGAGACGTTTCTTGCACCTTAGGACTTTTAAAGAGAATCATTTACGGGTTGGATTCAACGTTTTGTCAGTGTTCCATGGGCATTGATACCTTAAAAAGCCCCGCGCGACCTGCACATCGACAAGACACTGTTCTATTCAGAACACAGTTAAAGAGTATCGATTTTTGAAGAAGGAGCAGTAGATGAAGATTGAAGACAGTATTACGGGGATTACGACTGAGATGGTTATCAAAAGCCTAATCCCCGACTCAAAACATAGTTTAAAGAAAATCTAAAAGTGTTTTATCGGAGAGAAAGCCTCCACCGCCACATCCGAGGCGAATTGATTCCTCAGCAACCATAAAAGCCACCTGTTGCCTCAAACCATTCAAACAGAGGCCGAAGTTATTGAAGAAAATCTGATATTCGCCTCCAGCACAGCCAGGGAGTTACTCCACACAGCGTACAGAGCCTCAAAGTCAAATAAAGCTCCCACCGAGCTTTGATATTTATTAAAAAAGTTAGTACAGTGATCCACCTGTAAAATTTCTCCCTCGAGCCCCTCAAAGGGCCAAGAAGTCTCGAACCTGTATTAATTATCCTAAGAGATCTTTTCTCAGATCACCTCCTCTTTCTTCTATAAATACCTCAGAATAAGATGAGAAGTTGTTGGTTGCAGAACTTTGAAATACACTTGAGCTGGAGACTTCTATTTGTACATAGTGTTCGCCGGCCCTTGAAGCTCTGTTTATGCTAGAATAGTTAGGTTGAATAGTGAAGATGATTGCTGAACTGAAACATTGGACCTAAATATTGTAACTGGTTTGACATCAATATAAAAGTTGTTTCTTGGGATCCTGGTCTATATCACCGGTGAAGTGCTTCTTTCTTTGTTAAATTTTTTTCCTTCTATGTATGCCATATTGTTCATATTCCTCTATAAAGAACAATTTAAACAGGGTTAGGATCTACTGTATATCAGTAACCTTCTTTGGCTGAGAAATCTTTATCTTAATGTTTTCCTCAAGCTTGTTTATTTAAAAATGATTCAATACTGTTTAAACAGTTAGGAACGTTGGCGTTCCTTTCGTCCTTTTGTTTGCTTAAACATTGTTCTTGAATGTGATTTCCATTTTTTGCTATTAAAGTTAGACTAGAGAAGATATGGTCCGCCCTGATTCCTAGATTCTTTTCTCCAAAGGCAGATTTCGAAAGTTTCCCTTTGTGTCGACTGAAAGCAGACTAGGTTTAAAAGTACTTTATCTGATCTTAAGTCACACTTTGTTTCTCTTATATGTTTTCATACTTTCTGAAGGTAATTATGCAGATTACTAGATTTTTCGTCAATTAAGCTGCTTGAATACAGACTTGCTCAAGTAGTCAATGGTTAGCCCTGCACTTGGTTGGTTTTAAACAGTTACTTAAGAGGCTTTTCTTGTTTGGACTGACTATAAATCCTCTGAGAAATTATTATCATTTTCCACCCCTCCAACACTTTAATGTTTCCATTCCATCATTTTATCTCAATAATATTGTGGTATAGATGACTTTCCCCTTGGATCACACTCGTTGTTGTTGCTCAATTAAAGCCCAGATATGACTCCATAGCCCAATGGACTAAAAACCAACGTTATATCTATATGTTTAGCTTAGCTGTTCTATCCACTTGCAACTTCTCACTTTTGAAACTTTTGCACTTAGGACTTTCCCCTCAAGTAACATTTCATGCTCAACCATCCAAAACAAAATCTTTGGCCTTCACAACTAGCCTAATATCATTACCTTAAGCTTTCAAAGAAAATATCCATCTTTGTACATATTGGAGAGATCCCTCTCCGGATTTAGGAGGGCTAGATCCTAGAATCCCAAAGTTGGTTGAAACGATGTTGTTTCTGTAATTGGACTCTGCCAATCTTGCTAATAAATTACAGAGACCTAACATTTCTGGCGACTCCACTGGGGATCCTGAGTGTTTTTAATACCTTTTAGAGGCCTCAGAAAACCCTTTATTCAAGAACACTTTGAGAGTAAAAAGCAGCCTTTTCAAGCACTTCCTAGGATAGGTAGTTATGATGAAACTTGTTTGAATCAGTGACAAACTAGGTAAACCCTAGGTTTCTCTTAAGACTTCATCTAACCTTGAAAAATCAGCTGGCTTAGCCATAAGAGTAGACTGCCTTTGTCTCACAACCTTAGCTAAGTTTTGAAACAGAGTTAGGATATTCTTAAAAACCACTCAACTAAAAAATGACTCAAAAAAACCTAAAAATATTTCAGATTGGAATTAAATAAACATGGTGGTGGACCATAAGACCTTTTATCTCTGAAAGGAGCTAAAAATTTCCACTTGGCGACTCCACAATCCTTAAACAGACCTTAAGACTCCACTGGGAAGAACCCTTATCATTATAGTATCATTCAAACTCAGTTAGAGGACTGTAGGATTAAAATGTGAAAACAAATTAGTTAACCTCTCCCAGATTGTCATATCTGTTTGAACTTTTCTTGTTCGTTTGGGTCTAAACAAAACAACACAGTGGCTTCGAAAAAGATTCACACTAGAGCCCATCCAGACCCGAAACCACCTGAGATAGTTGATAATCCAGAAAGTATCCTTTGGAAGTCTCCTAAGGTTAAATTATTAACTGTTTTCAGATCACCCTTGAGAGCTAATTCAGTCCCTAAAAATCTTTCAGCTCTGCAACAATCACAAGCTGACTTAGTGAATCCATTTAGGACTAGGTCATTTGATGATATAATCCAGTTAGACTCTGAATCTTCACTTTCATCTCCTGAAACAAGTGAACATCCTGGTAGCAGAGAAACAACACCTCCTGATTTACATTTCCTTCACAATCTAGGTGTCTCTCATCCAAGATCAGCTCAACAGTCTATTCGTGGCCCATCCACTTCTGTTCATCCTTCATCCACTATTCAAACCACTTCTTTTCAGCCCACTCCACCTCTTGTAAATCCATCTCCACCACATATCATGGTGGCATGGTATGCTCCCTTAGTCCTTCCTGTACCATTAGTCAATCTTCCACAGGACTATCAGTCCAAAATTCCATTATATGATGCTAACAATACTACAACAACATCACAACATGTGGACAAGATGAATGACCACTTTGACAGAAATGAAATTGATGATGATTCTGTCAAACTCAGATTATTTGCTCAAAGCTTAGGGGGAGAAGTAAGAAAATGGTTTAAAGGCTTAGCCCCCCATAGTTTTAATGATCTCCAAGGCTTCCATCAAACATTCTTAAACAAATGGGAAGTGAGGAAGAATCCTCTCCAAGTCCTTGCTGACTATAACAATCTCCATAGGAACCCAGGGGAAAGTGTACAAGCTTATTGTACCATATTTAACAGTGTATATAACGCACTCTCCCCGGAACTAAAACCTCCACAAGTCTCTGCTTTAAACAAATTTCCTGAAGGCTTTGACGCTGATATGACCTATTCACTAAGAGAAAGAGATTTTGCAACCCTTGAAGACATGCAAAGGGGTGCTCTTTCTGTGGAAGTAAACTTGATGGAAAAGAGAGCAAGGACGAGAGCTGAAAAGAGGGTATCTTTTAAAGAGGAGTCTACTTCCAACTCGAATATGGAAAGGATGATGGAAGAGATGATGAAAGAGATGAGCATAATTAAGAGAGCACAAGCAAGCCAAAATCAAACTGCTCCTCAAAATAGAAACCAGAACCAGAATCATAATGTTAGAAGGAATCAACCTCCAAACAGACCCAGGGAAGATGATCAGCGGATCACTCCTCCCTTTCATAAAAATTATGTGAGTGAGGCTGAAGAAACAGAAGAAATAACAGAGGAAGAGGATATCAACATGTTTGGGGTAGAGGATGACGACTTGGAAGCTCATTATGATAGAAAACAAGGTCTTTACACACCTTATGATGAAAAAAGAGATAATAATGAAAATGATTATCAAAACATGGAAAATGTCATCATAGAACCTCAAAGAGAATATGACCTTCGAAGCAAGACCAGTCAACAAACTCCCAATACCAAAACCTCTGACAAATCTTCACAAAACAGCACTACAACCAAACCTAAACCGATTAAAAGGGACAAAACAGTGGTTGTAAATTCTAATAAAGATAAAGAGAAAGACACTCAAAATCTTGAAAAACAGAGTGCAGACTCCAGCAGTACTAACACTTCAGCTAGTACTCCTGTTAAAACAACCGTGTCAAGTGTAAATAAAACAAATCAGCAAGCTGATATTGCTGATAAAGTGATAGCTAATAAGGCTGAGATAAGCGCTTTGAAAAGTCAAATCCCTTTCAGCCTGGAACAGGAAATTTCCAAAATTAAAATCCCTGTTCCTTTGACTGAGTTAGCTGCCCAACATGTATATAGGACCCAAATTTTGAAGGCTTTGAATATTGAGGAAAACGGAGATACAGTCAATCTTAGTGACGACCATCCAGAGCTTATTTTTGGTCCAAAGATTGAAGGTAGATATCAAGAGGGGCATGTTCCTCCTTTCTACGTAATTTTAAACGTTCATGACAAAATTTTACACAACACTATGCATGATTCCGGGGCTTATCATAATTTAATGCCTAAAGATGTGATGGAGAGCCTTGGTTTAGAGATCACCAGACCTTACAAGGACCTATACTCCTTTGACTCCAGTAGAGTAAAATGTTTAGGACTAATCAAAGACCTCTACGTTAACTTAACCCAGATTCCAGCCAAATGCCTTGTTATGGATATTGTTGTGGCTGATGTTCCCCCAAAGTATGGAATGCTTTTATCAAGATCTTGGGGGGCTAAGTTACAGGGGACTATGCAAATGGACATGACCTATGCTACTATCCCTGTTTTCAATCAAACTAGAAGACTTTACAGGGAAGCTCATATGCAATACACCGTTACAAGTCAAGACAGACCTCAAAACTCCCCTATATACTCTGTGAGCACAAACTTAGATTCATTTATCCTTTTTAATGAAGAATCAATGGAGGAACAAGTAACCTTAGCAAAGTTTATGGTCGATAGGGAGGAAGAAAAACACAACAAAGAACTGTCAAAACAATGTGCTACTTTGGACAACATTAGCAAACAGAACACAGGTCTCGATTTAAAAGTCATAAGTCCATTGCTGATAAAATTTGACAGCAAAGAAAATAATCCTCAACCCGCTGAGAAACCTGGGGAATCGAAACAAATTCAACTAAGTGCTGATATTCAACAGCAATCAGATAGCAAGGTAGTTGAAAAGGACAGTAAACGTGATGAAACCAAGATCAGTCCTCTGTGGAGTATGTATTTCGATGGGTCATTCACTAGAAATAACGCTGGTGCAGGTTTCTGGATTACTAACACTGAAAACAACCACACAGAATGCATCTCATGCAAATTAAACTTTCAGTGTTCCAATAACATAGCAGAATATGAATCCCTTCTCTTAGGCTTGCATCTTTTGAAAAAGTTAGGAGCCAGAAGAATTAATGTGTATGGGGATTCTGAGTTAATCATTAGGCAAGTCAACAGAGAGTATAATGCAAATCATCCCAGACTTAGAGCCTATCGGAATGATGTCATGGACCTTTTGAAAACATTTGAGCAGTCCAAGCTGAGTTTCGTCCCAAGGAAAAGAAACATTGCGGCCCACAATTTAGCTTTTGCGGCCAGGACATGTCTAACGCCATATGAAACCGGATA
>JAXQQM020057943.1:0-10047 GCA_034641835.2 Pinus albicaulis
TGGGAGTCACTTGTTCTTCCGAGGAAGTCCAAGTGTACACTAGTCTCTTTCGCGAATTCCATGATGTTTTCACCTGGTCTTATGAAGAGATGCTTGGAATCGACCCCAGTATTGTGGTGCAAGATATTCCCACCTACCCATGTGTGAAGCCTGTTCACTAGCATCTTCGTCCCGTGCATCCTCGGAAATCCGACCCTATCAAAGCTGAAGTTGAAAAAATTCTCAAAGTAGGTTTCATTTATCCCATTCCTATGACAGAGTGGGTTTCTAACATTGTTCCTGTGGATAAGAATTAGGGAGAAATTCACGTCTGTGTTGATTATCGCAATATCAATCGGGCTTGTCCTAAGGATAACTATCCCACCCCTTTAATCAATCAGATCATTGACGATTTTGCGGGGAATGAAATATTCTCCCTTATGGACTGTTTTTCTAGCTATAATCAGATCAACATTCTCCCATCTAATCAACACAAGACTTCTTTTATCTATCCTTGGGGAACGTTTGCGTATAAGAAACTCCCTTTCAGCTTGAATAATGCTGGGGCTACGTTCCAGCGCGCAATGTCTTATGCCTTTCACGATATTCGGAATATTGTTCAACCATACCTGGATGACCTTCCAGCTCATTCAGCTGCGAGAAAAGACCACTCGGAACATATCCGCCAGATATTTCTTCATTGTCAACGCTACAACATTTGGTTCAATCCACATAAATGCGTCTTTTGCATCGATTCCAATAGACTTTTAGGGTTTATCGTATCTAAAGACGGAATTCACCTTGACCCTCTTAAGGTTGAGGCTATTGTTAATCTCCCCTCCCCATCCTTGTTACACCAGATCTAGATTCTCCAAGGGAAAGAAAATTTCCTATGTCATTTCATCCTGAACTACGCCGAAGTAGCCAAAGGATTTACACGACTTTTAAAGCAGGACGTCCCTTTCTGTTGGGATGAGATTTCTCAACAGTCTTTTGATAGGCTTAAGACGTTGCTTGTCAACGCTCCTCTATTACATCCTTTGAATTACCATCATGATTTCACCCTCTACCTAGCTGCCGCCTTTAGTATGATCGCTATGGTTTTGGTTCAAGATGATGATGATGGTAATGAGCATGTCATTTACTACTTGTCTCGGAACCTTCTTGACCCTGAGACATGTTACGCACATGTCGAGAAGTTAGCGTTGGCTGCAGTCCAGGCCATCCAGCATTTTCGTCATTACAACCTTTTACGCACGGTGACCATGATTTCTGATTGTAACCCCATGACTAATATTCTATCTTAGCAGTTGCTGGGGGGTAAATACTCGAAGTGGATCGTTATCCTCCAAGAGTTTGATTTGGATTTCACTACCGCCAAATCAAAGAAATCACTTGTTTTCGCTGATTTTCTTTGTTCTCTCCCCGTTGACCCTGCTTCTTCTTCTTCCGAGGATCATATTCCAGACGAAACTCTCTTCTTGATCAGCACCCTCGATCCGTGGTACAGTGATATCATTGTGTATCTCCAAACGTCTAATTTCAGGTCTGAATTAACGAAAGATGCCCGACGCCGCATTCGGCATCAATCACAACCTTATCGTATTGTTAGAGATACCCTTTATCATGTTGGAGTTGATTATGTACTCCGCCGATGTCTGAACCTCGAGGAAGCTGAGAAAGTTTTGAATGACTACCACAGTGGCACCTGTGGTGGTCACATGTCTGGTTATACCACCGCACAGAAGATCCTTCGTGTTGGCTATTTATGGCCCTCCATTTTTAAAGATTGCATTGTTGCAGTATGCAAATGCCATGTGTGCCATATATATGAATGCAAGATGCGTGCGCCGCCTGTTCCTTTACACCCTGTCATTACCATTGGTCCTTTTTCCAAATGGGGCATATATTTTACAACGTGTAACCCTCGTTCGGCAGAGGGGAATGCCTACATTATCGTTGCTGTCGATTATTTTATGAAATGGGCCGAAGCAATGCCTACACTGGCTGCAGACAGTAAGACAACGACACAGTTCATATTCAATCATGTTATTTCTCGGTTTGGTGTCCTTCAAGACATCGTTACTGACCATGGTTCTCATTTTCAGGATTATATGATGGCAGAGTTGACGTCTAAGTTGGGTCTGCGTCACGACAGCTCAACGCCTTATTATCCTCAAGCTAATGGCCAAGTTGAAGCTGTAAACAAAGTATTTGTTACAATGCTTCAATGACCAATCAGGATCCATAAATCAAACTGGCATCTCATGGTGTTTTCATCTCTATGGGCTTACCGAACATCAATCAAGAATGCAACCAGATTTACCTTGTTTTAATTGGTATACAGTCTGGAAGCCATGCTTCCGATTGAATGTGAAATCCCTTCACTTAAATTAGCTGTGGAATTACTTCCTAATACTTCGCCTGAATAAGAATGTCTCCTCTACTTAGAGAGATTGGACGAAACTCGTCGCGTAGCTACCTTGGTCATCGAAGCACAAAAGAAGCGTGTCAAAGCCCATTTTGACCAAATAGTTTCCCTGCGTTCTTTGATCGAAGGCGATCTTGTTCTCTTGTATGACCAAGCTGATGACAAGCTGGGGGCAGGAAAATTCCAACCCATGTGGCAAAGGCCCTACATCGTCAAACATGTGTTACATAATTGGGCTTATGAGCTTATTGAATATGAAGGTTACCCTTTATCGTAGCCCAGAAATGGGTTAGACAGTATTATGCTTGAGTCATTCATGCATGATATGTGTACATAGGTGAATTTTTTCATTTTTTGTGCATGATTTGGTTTGATGTGCTTTGTGAGATTTTTTTGCTTATTGGGTCTTGTTTTCTATGCAAGTGTCTATTTCCCCTTATGTCGGTTTCGCGGATAGTGCTTCCTGCAGTACCAGGAACTTGTCTTCGGCAACATGGGTAACTTATGATCCTTTTGGTGAGTTGATTACCTTACAAGGTATTTGTCTGGGACCAGATACAAACAATGTTGTTGAATATAGTGATGTTTTGGAACTATTAACCGAGGTAGTCAACCTTGGCATACACGCATTGTTTGTGAATTTGGATTCACAACTTGTTGTTCTTCAACTGAACGGTCATTATTTGGTTCGAAACCCATGCATTTTGAGATTTTATTTGTGTATTCGTTTACTTGAAAGACATTTTGATTTCATTACATATCAACATATAACAAGACAAATGGATACATTAACAGATACAGTAGCTAACATTGTGCTAGATAGACATTTGTGTAATTTATAAAAGCATCATCATATGTAAATAGACCCATGTAGAAAATAGATGTGTATATATATATATATATATATATATATATATATATATCGTTTGTTTGCAACATGTGCATAATAAAACCCAAAAACTAATATATGTCTGTTTTAGTTACATCGTGAGATGACATGTCTCTCAAAAATGTGCGGAAATAAAGCCTAAGTGCCTAATCGGCATGGTGCTCATGATAGCACGTCACCGCCTATACCAACTGCCTCAGCAAGCAGTGGATACGACTCGGAACCCCTACAGTTTGCCTCTGATAGGCCTGAGGCACATCATCCAAGTGAGCATAATCTGGGATCCTACGGGTGATCCTCTCCAAGTTTTACACTATCTCCTCCTCGCCACCCTCACCATGAGGATCAAAATAGTGAGGAATTTGCCTCGCTATCGGCGAAATACCTGCAGGATGCTCTGGGCCAACATCTGCATACATATAAGAATAACTGTCAGAACATGTATATATATCAAAAAATTATAAACTCATGAAAATAAAAAATGAGTCTTACCAAGTTCTTCGTCCCAATCCTCTCCCTCTGGGACTGGGAGGTTTGGATCTCCGATGAAGTCTGTGTCGGCGTAGGGCCAATCCTCCACGACAATCAGTTATCGTCAGAGAAAATTGAAAAACTCTCGCCTCCAAGACATCTGTTGGCCACCCCCTGTTCTAGGCATTAGTGCCACCCATCGAGCCATCCGTGGCTTGTTGGGTGGCGGCATTGGGACTATAACCTCCTGACGCTAGAATATGGGTAATCTTTCCAAGAAGAATGATACTAGAATTGACCCATACCCAAACTGCTTTATTTTGGTCTTCTTGCACTTAGTGAGCTGCCATTTGATGTTGACAGTCATGGCCTCGGCCCAGTTGAAAAGAGTCGGGTTCATACACTCTGAAGCAAGAAGAAGTTGTGTCTTCGTGGCCTCATGTTGTGCATGCGATCCCGCAGCTCGCGTGATAGTGCGCATCACTACTCTCAATGCCAAATCAGGGACGGTTTGGATATCCACTTTGCCGCTCCCTGTTCCTTTTCGTGCCCTGTTGCACACCCTGTCAATTACCATTGCCATGCTTTCTCCAGAATGTCGGGTACTGGTCAAGATAGGGACTGCACCCCTACGCGACAACCCAGTGATGAAATACACATCAGAAACTTCGAGTTCAAGCTCCTGATCCCAAAGTACGAACTTTTCTTGATATTCGTCCCAAATGCTTATTAAATATTGAAGCAATTTGGGTTGAGCCCGGAGACATGGTGTCAGGAAGAACTTCTTGAGCCCACAATTCATGAGGGAATTCATGCATTGTTCATTTTCCATGGCTTGTTTATCCTCCTCACTGTGTTCTATCTCTTTCCACTTGATTACCATCTTTTTTTTTCTTTGTACCTGCAAGAATTGATCATAGGAACATTGTAAGCCCCCTTGGGTATTAAAATTTGCAATCAATTGGTTGCATTTTCTTGAATTTAGAGTAGATTTTGAGTTGTTCGGTTGGCACAAATGTTTTGCTAACAGTGGCGCCACCTGGCGCGACCCTTGTGTAAAAAAGGGCCGATTGGCGTGGGTCCATTCCTGAAACCCGTGCCAACCATGGTGCCCTAAATTTTACTAATCCTCCCCTAAGGGATCAAAAATGACAATTAAATGCAATAAAATATAGCTCAAAAGATAGCAAATGGTGTCGGCTCTTACTTGAAAGAGACATAATTCGTATTGGTCCACTGGATTGTTCACAATCGCTGCCTGAAGATCGCAAGGGAAACAAGTCATTGCTGCTCTGCAAAGAGGTAAAAGTGAAAAGTAAATATTATTTACCACCTATGGTGTTTTATAAATTTTCAAAATCATAAAATATTTTTTAAAATATTTGTCGATATTTTTTCATATTACTTTTGAGGAATACGTTTTACACGCGTCTTTTTGTGTAGCGACAGGTTTTCACATGTTTATGAAGAAGAAACGAGTTGTATTTTATACTTTTTCGAACTCGATAAAAACACGAAAAATTCACCACTGGAGTCACCTTTCAGCTCTTTTCTGACTCTCTAAAACTAAAAAGATCGTCGAGTCGCTTGTCATTTTGAACTCACTAATTTGGCTGTGAAACGATATCTACCCAGTATACGTTTACCCCTTTTTCGGGTTGGGATAGATTATTTAAGAAAAAGGAATACCTTAGCTGATCACGACTAAGAGGTTTTATCAGACACAATTTTCTACCTTTTTGGATCTGTGATACTACCTATGAAAAGGGACTGCTGGAGTTTTCTTTTCCGCTTTCTTTTCAAACTCTCTAAATATGAAAAGATGCTGAGTTCTCCCTTTGTCAGACTTGTTAAAACTTGATGACATCGGATTCCATCGTCATGATGTTACTCGAGTTCCTCCTTCCTAGGGCTCGTAAAATGTACTAGGTTGGATTTTCCCGAAGGAAAAACTTACATCGCAAGCATATTTTATCCCCTTCAAGCTTGTTTTCAAAAATAATTGGGGTACTCACCAGAAATGGTGGGGGAAAATGGAACCAGATTGTAGTCGTGTTGGCAGTATGTCGCTCTTGAACATGGCACTTGTCTACATTCGTGTCGGGTTGGGGACATCTCATCTTGTTATTTGTTTGCCTCCATGGGTTTGAGTAATCTCTTTTGACCGCTCATCTGCTCTTTGCCATTTCACCATGACCTCAGATCCCTTGACATCAAATACTGCCAAATCCAGTGTCGTGTCGCTGATATATTCAAGAGAAGTTTGCCTCTGAAGTTTTCAACCTCCCTTTGATTCTCTATTGGTCTTGATTCACAAACATCATGTTCCTCCATCTCGTGTCGATGATTTGGGAAACATTATGGCCCACTTTCGATCAAGATCACTTTCTTTCGACTCCAGCTCATTATCCAGGAAGTTGATCTAGAGACTCCCTTCAGGTACCTTGGAGCCTACATGCCTCAATGGTAGGTTCTTCGCATTCGATGCAAGGTCCACATCATTGGCCTTCGATCGACTGACTCTGTGGGTGTTCGACGTCAGATCACTATTCACATTTCGTGGATTGTACCTTTTGTACCTTGAGAGCCATTTTCATTATTGGTGGTTTCTCTCGCATCTATTAATAACTTTCATCATTGGCTGGTAATCAGAAGATGTTCTTGCATGTTCGACTTTAGCTCGCATATTCGCATGCTCGAATTTGTACTTTGTTCGGGTCAAGATGGAGCGCAAGACCCTGGGTTTTGTCTTATTAAATCTAGGCTGGGGGTTCTTTGTGGATTACTATGACTTATTATATGACTCTTCTGATTGGATGGCTACGACCATACCTGATTCTATTTGTTGATCCTTGCTACTGGATGGCTGTTTCCATACCTTGGATCTCACTGTTTATGTACTCTATTATGGATGGCTGTGCCCATACAACATGTCATGTATCAGATGTATCAGTTTTATTTTTACTTGCAGGTTTTCCGACAGTAGTGTTTGGGTCAAAGGCGTTCTCATAAAGAATTTCACCCCTCCCTCTCTCTTGGACCTCATGCTTTAGGGGGCATTTGTTACACAGTAATTTGTCACTGTTCCTACAATCCCTCACCCCACATATTGGAGGGTCTTTCCCGTGACCTATGAGCAGTGTCATCCTCTACAAGCACCTTCTTTGCATCCTTCTATATAAGAACATCATTTCTCCTGTAGAACATTTTCTCAAAAAGCCCATAAAAACCTATTTTTTGGCATTGGCGCAGGTATCTAGTTCACCCCTCGTGCCAATGTGGAGGATGTACACTAGAGGCCACACCAGATGGCGCTCTATCTCTTTGTTGTGCCCACGCCAGCCTTTTTGGGAATGTTTTTTAACAAACTAGAGGCAAAATTTTCCTTCAACCACCTCAGGGATGAGTCATAGGAAGTGGTTAACTGGATGAACCACGGATCTCCCTCTTTAGGTAGTGGTTTCCTCCTCCCATGGGACACCCCTAGAAGATAGGTCTCCCTTCCATGATTATAGGGATCTTAACCTCTCCCTCTCCCCCTATATAAATGAGCTTTCTCCCATCATGAAAGCTAATTGAACAAAGAGGATTATACAACTGAAATGCTGAACTTTGAGAACTAAGCCATAGTTGAATAACTGAGAAGGTAGATCAAGAAGGAAGTCCATTGAGAGGTCCCTTTTCCCATCCGAATTCCCCGACGAGCTTTGAGACGTTCTTCGCCCGAGCCCCATTGGAGGAGACTGCAACGTCAGATCATGGTTGTATCTCTTCTTTATACCTATTAATATAAGTGACTATTGTCTGGTTCCCATCTTGTGTTTTGTCTTTATCGAATGAAATATGCTAGTCTTGTCTGATTGACTAGTAGATTTTGGATGGAATTAGTATATGGTGTGTGGTTATCGTTTTTTGATCTCTGTGCAGGTGTCCAAACACGATAGGCGGAAGGGTTGTGACTTGTCTTCAATCAGGAGGGAGCGACTTTCATCATTACTACAGGCATCGATGATAACTTTGGACCACAAATAGACAATATTATCGCATCCTCTTTCATTCAAGTATCTAGGAACCTACACTTTAGCATGATTCCTTATTTCTAGACCCACACTAGGGATAGTGGGATCGCCTTTGTCCGCAGAGGGGATTTACCTGAGTAACACTCCTGAAGGTCAAAACTGTCATTCATCCTATCTACGTGTTGTTCGGCAGTGATAGGTCCAATTCCATCAAATTGTGGGATTTGTGTTTGATAATCCTATGGCATGTTTTCCAAATGAGCTTGAAGGGAAAGGGGAGCATATCTAGTTTCCATTATGGGGATATGATAATGAAAAATATGATGTGGTTGGTGGGTGAAAGGTGGAGGTTGAACGGAAGGTAAAGGCTGAGTTGAAACTTGGGGCCTTGGTAGAGATGAAGGTTGGACTGTAGTTGAGGATTGGGAAGAAAAATGAGTTTGATTTTCTTGGTGAGATAGAATTGGAGTGGTTTGGGAAATTATAGAGGGAGTAGAGCTTACTGATTTATGGGAAAGTATTAGAGTAGTTGTGAAGACTATAGAAGGGGTAGGGCTTGTTGATCTAGGATGCACATATTGTGATGAGGTGGGTGATTCAGCATAAGAATTCAAAGCAGAAATGTCAACAGATTGATAGACATAAGATTTATGAACATAAAGGTATAATCATGAGACTAAACCTTGTAATTTGTCAAAATCTTGGAGGATTCGAATGTCTATGTCAGTAGGAGAAAATTGGGCTTCGAATGAATTACTTCTCAAGGTAGCTTGATCTACTACTATTTGGTCTTCCCAATTGGTTGATCTTGTTCTGAATAGGCTTTGTTCAAAGGCTAAATCAAACTCAATGTATTGCAGGGTTACAAAATATTTTGGGAGTGAATCTGCTTTAAGAGGAGGACTGGAACTTCCTTGGCTTTCAACTAAGCTCCTTCTTTTCAGTATTTTCTCAGGGTCACCTACAATATCTGCAGGCTTTGGATCAAGATGAGCTCTAGTATAGGCGCTTTTAGGAGCCAAATGTATAATCTAAATGCACACACATACTTTTTATTTACACTATTTGAAAAGAAAAACTAATCTTAAAATATTCTTATCATACAAATTTTTAACCAGGTTATGAATTCGAAAGAAATTACAATTTTTTCAATTCGTCCCCAGTATGGTCCCCACTATGTTTTCGTTCTATAATTTCTAATATTGGGAGAATAAATCACAAAAAGAAAACATCAAAACCACATTGGAAGTTGGGATCTAGTCTTGCGAGCTTTAGAGAGGGATCTCTCTTTAAGATTTAAATTTGTTTTGAATTGATATTAGGCTAGTTATGATTGTGTTTTATGATTATTTGATTTTCATTGATTTTGGTTGATTAAATATTTATCTTCCCATTTGGCAATGGAGTCAAACATAAAACTAGATTGTTTTTCCCAATTTTTAAAAGAGTTGTAACAGGGCAAGCTTGCATTTACTGGATTCTTTGAGATTTTATATGAATAATGAATATGGCAGAAGAGTGAATTTCAGTTGAGACTAAAAAGCATTTAAGTATTTTTCAATCCGAATTCAAGTAGAAAACATTTAAATTGTAAAAGCAACCAGAATAAGGTGTTTTATTTAACATGTCCTATTCATCACACTTTCTATTTTACAATTAAAAATTCTGATAAACAGAGAAAGGAAATAGCAGTGGGAAAACACAAAAACAGTAGAAACGCTTCACGAGTAATTACACCACATGAATCCTAAAAGATGTATTTGTATTATTGATGCTTCAACAAAAAACTTGGAATTTACACTTGGGCAGTACAAAAAAATATGTTCAAAAATCAACCCTTAATACTTCAAACAACGAAGTATTTATATTGAAAATTACAAAATTATTTACAATAAATGTTGTCTCAACAGACAGTGTATTATTAGCCTAAATATAACAATAAACTATAATTTCTACAAAACATAGGCTCGATGTGGGTGATCTGGCTTTCTGGAACTTTTTTCAAGGAATTAGTTGATGAGTAAGCCTATTGATAGGCTACACTGGCTGTAGTGTTGTCCTGTGAGCTTGCTGCAAATTACTACTCTTTATTACCTTTTAATCCTAGAACTCAGTCAACTTATCCTATCGCTCTTTATTTGGGATAGTTAATTTGATGAATTTCCTGTAGATTTCATCCACCTTGGTATATTTCTTTGCTTCTAAGGTCCACTTAACTCCATCTTCTCTTTTAAGCATATTTGTCATGTTTCTAAGGA
>JAXQQM020079450.1:0-152143 GCA_034641835.2 Pinus albicaulis
TATAAATTTCAGAATGCATTTATTGCAAACATAAAGAGTGCTACTATTTTTCACTTTCCTAACATCTGATAATTAACACAAAATTAAATTCAAACATTCAACACATAAGAGACACTTATTTTTGGTCAAGCTGACCCTGGAAAAACCTCACAGCTTCTTGGGAAAAACCGATCTTCAAAGGAGGATTTTATTGCTTGAGAAATTGTAAAATAAGTACATAAAAACACAGTAATTATCTCCCCTTTTTCTGTAGCATTAAATGTACAAATTCTGGAAATTTGTTCCCACTGACTAATCAGAGTTTCACAGATTTTTGTGCCCAGAATTTCTGCATTTTTTTCTCTGCTCAGCTCCTTGGAATTTGTGCCCAGAATCTGCCTCGAAATCTGTGCAAAAAGGTTGACTGTACCTCCTCGAAAAGCATTCCAAACAGCAGCTGAAACCTGTTTCGAAAATCATGCTGTCTGTAACTGACAGTCCCGAAATTCATGCCTCGAATTTCAGGAGACTGGCACTGTTCCTCCTTGAATTTTGTGCTGGTCTGCTTCTCGATTTTTGTGCCTCCTGCCTCGATTTCTGTGCTGCTATCCTTCTCAAAATTCATGCAGCCTCTGTCCTCAATTTCCGTGCCTCCACTCCTTGAAAATCATGCTGCCAGTACAGCTCTCCTCCTTGGAATTCGATCCCTCCTTTCTCTGCTGCAATTTCTCCTCATCCTTGAAGTTTTCTCCTCCTCTCTTCTCCTCATGCTCTCTCAACTGTGAAGTGAAGAATGGTTTCCCTTTTCCTCTTTTGTCTCCTTGGAAAAGATTAAATCCCTAAACCTAGGATCCAAAGGTTGAGATTTCATCCTCAAATCTCAAGATGTGTGGTTGAGATTATTTCTCCCAAATGATCCCCCTCATACATTGGCCCCATCACTTAAAAGTCTTCCAGTACCTTTTTCAAGTTGTGTACATTTTCTAATTTCTCTCAAAAACTGATTTTTCTCCTCACTTTAATATTAGAAAAGTAAACTTTGTACTTTTAACATAAAGGCACTTTATAAAGTACAAGTGACTTTAATATAAGAAAAATTACATGGCACAACACTTTTAAGCACCTTTTCCACCCATGACATTAATATAACTCATAAATGTCATTGAGACAAAAGTCATTAATGTGCTCACTAGGCTAAAAGGGATAAAAGCCTAGTAACACCTCTACTTGGTACTATTTTCAACAGTGGTTGCATGGTTCAAAAACCAATTTGTTGCAGATAGTTTATGGGCAGAAGATCAAGTCGAATGCTCCCAAGAATGCCTAGATGGATAGCCCACTGGAAGACCTTTCCAACAATATATCACACTTAGAAAATCTCTAAAGGGTCGAAGAGATATTGCAGGTTAAAGTTAGGCAGTCAGTTTTTGGTAAGAAGTTTGGAGGTCCAAGCCATTTGAGAATAAAATAATGAGTGTGGGGCAGAAAATGTCGAACTCCGCATTAGTTTGGGATCATCCAGCTATTCGGGCCAGTCAAGCCATTCAAGGTTGTAGGTGCAGAAGATGATTTCCTCAGCAACAGAAGGCAAAACGACTTCATCAGAGACTGGTTGGAGGCTTGATGTCATAGAGACTGCGTAGTGTGACGAAGAGGCTTCAGGGGGCCTTGTTTTCTATAGGCAAGTTGTGCCGAGATTGCTTGTGGAGGAAGGGTAATTCCCTTCAATAATTTTACCCAGATTTTTCATCTTGTGGATTGCCAGTTTCAGGCATCCATATTGTGCTCAGATTTTCACTGTTGCATAACAATAAAACCCTCATTGTTGCACCAGTTTTCCCAAGTTGGGGTTTTCTAGGGATATTTGTCCAAAAATAATTGTGTCATTTTTATTTTGTGCGCTAGTATTTTCTCAAATTCCAACGCTATTTTATTTCTGCAGTTTTATTTGTGAAGGTTGCATTGTGTTTATTTCGAAGTTGTCGTAGCAATAAACTAAATAATTAATTTATCAGTTAGAAGAAATAATACCAGTTGCTGCAATAGGATTTCAGTAGTGAAATTTTCACACATTCGACCCTCCTGAGAGACTTATTCTTGTGTTATTGAGCTATTTGATGGGCTTGTCACCAAAAGCATTGTTATTATGTACATTATTTTATTCTAGGGGCATTATTAGTCCAAGTTAGGCCATTTGAATCCCTTAGAGGATTGTATAAATAGAAGAGAGACTTCTTTCTCATACACCATCGCTTGAATTGGGTTATTAGCTCTTGTGAGATTTATGCTATCCCTTTTGGAGGACGAATTTGGATGATATGGATGAATTTTGATGTTTGGATTTCTCTCTCTTGTCTTGGAGCTTCATTATTGACATAATTTGATGATTGGATATACTCTTTTGTACATGTAAGTGCTCTTTTCATGCTTATTCTTGTTATTTACTTTTGTCACGTGAATGATGCTAGAATTTTCGCTATATAAGTCTGAAGTTTATTGCTTTTCTATATGAATTGGTGGAAATTGTGATCTTTTATAGCGTTGCATCATGTCATGGGCCATGTATGAATGAGTGAATGTTCCTAGAGACAATTTGTGTTAATTTCATCTCGATGAGTCATCAATTATTGCAAGTCGAAGTATAAAGACCTTGAAGCAACTACTCTCATGCCCTAATGCCATGCGAAGTTGTTTGAAGGCCTCCTTGATTGGGTCAACTCTTTCCAAACCATAAATTCTCCTTGACTCCATCTCTCTAAAAGGACAAGGCATTAATCCTCCATAGATGATCACTTTCAAAGCTTATTTCTCTCACCTTCCTCTCTTTTTCTAGGCCTAGTCTCCATAGGTCACCTAGGGCATCACTTTTCTCACGATTTAGCCATCAAAAGAATTTGCTCTCTTTCCCACAACTAATTGGTGTGTCCTCTAGAATCCCTCCAAATTTCATGAAATTTTGACAGTGGTATATTGGGATTTTTCAAGCCCTAGCCCAAAGATCGATTCTTCTCTTAGTTTCCCATTGGCTAGTGTCCTCATTGGGATCATTGCACTTTATTTCAAGATGACTTGTCCATTGCTTCTCTTCTCTTCCACAATTAGGTCAAGCCCCTCTTTGATTAATCAATTCCATACCCTTGACCTAGTTTTGGGTCTGCTTGGCCTCATGTGGTCCCACAACCTATTAAAGCTAATTTCACAAAGATCACATAAAAGCCAAGTCTACATAAAGATCTCTAGGTCTAGGAATCATCTTGACAAAGCATACTGTCACAACCTAGCCCTAAGGATCTTCTTGGCCCTTCCTAGAGAGCCCATCACCTTGCTCCTAAAACAAGCAACCCTTCTAATTGAGTTTCTCTTGTGAATAGGCCTAGGAACCACTTCCTTATTTTACCATTGGCTATATATTCTCGTGATTCCTCATCTACCGGGACTCCACCATTGGTGAAAGTTCGTAAAGAGCGGGGAACCTTAGCTGAGGTGACAGTGTGCTATCGCTTCATTGTTGCCCTCGACCTAGTAGTTACTCTTAGGAACCCTCCTAGGACCCCTGCTAGTTTGAGCGGTAACACAACCTTCCTCCTATGAAGATGCAGCTAAACATCAAGAATGGAGGAATGCAATGCAGGAAGAATATCAGTCAATCATGAAGAACCATGTCTGGGAAATTGTCCCTGGGCCAAGTGACAAATCTATAGTCACTTCAAAATGGATTTACAAGATAAAGCACGCTGCGAATGGGAGCAATGATAAATATAAAGCAAGGTTTGTAGCAAGAGGCTTCTCATAGAAAGAAAGGATTGATTACAAGCAAACCTTTGCTCCTACAATTAGATGTACAACAATAAGATCGCTTGTTTCTTTGGCTGCTACTATGGGATGGTACATTCATCAAATGGATGTTAAGACAACATTTTTGAATGGGACTACTGATGAGGAGTTTTACATCGAGCAGCCCCAAGGATTTGAAATAAATCAGAGGGAGACTCATGTTTGCAGGCTAAAGAAAGCTCTATATGGCCTAAAGCAAGCACCGAGAGCTTGGTATGCAAGAATGGATGCATACCTATTGAGACTTGGTTTTACCAAGAGTTCTGCGGATCCTAACCTATACATCAGGATGGTCCAAGGTGAATTAGTTATCATACTTTGGTATGTGGATGATCTACTAGTTACAAGAATAGAGCATCGAATTCAAGAATGTAAGAAGCAGTTAGCAGCCGAGTTTGATAAGAAGGATCTAGGAATTATGCATTACTACTTGGGACTAGAAGTTTGGCAGAAGACAGGAGAGATATCTCTTGGTCAAGGAAAATATGTGATCAAGATTCTTTAGAAGTTTGGCATGATGGACAGCAAGCCTATGATGACTCATTTGATTACAAACTTAAAAAAGTTGCGGAGTTCAAAATCTAGTCCGATGGATCCTACTTGCTACAGACAATTGATTGGGTCCTTGATGTATCTGCTAAATACAAGACCAGACATTTGTTTTGCAGTAAATGTCCTTAGTCAATTTCAAATGGAGCCAAAACACGATCATTGGATAGCAGCCAAGCATATCCTAAGAAATTTGCGAGGAACTATACATCACTGCCTCCAGTATACAAGGCATGAATTCAACGTGTGGGATATACAGATTCAGGTCGAGGTGACAGTGAGACAGATGGAAGAAGCACAACAGGTGGATGGTTCAACCTTGAATCCTAAATGGTCTCATGGATGAGTAGAAAGCAGGATACAGTTGCTTTAAGTAGTGTTGAAGTTGAGTATGTTGCTGCAAGTGAAGTCTGTCGGGAAGTTGTTTGGCTTAGGAAGTTATTAGCAAATCTGTTTGAAGGACTGATTAGCCCTACACATATACACTATGACAATGAAAGTTGTATCAGATTGACATAAGACTCAGTGTTTCATTCTAAGACGAAGCATATAAACAACAAGTACCACTACATCAGAAGCTTGGTACGAGACAGGGTCGTGGAGTTGCACTATATACCTACCAATGAACAGGTAGCAGATATATTGACTAAATCATTATCAAACAAGAAGTTGGAGTATTTGAGAGACGAGTTTGGTTTGGTATCTGAGAGACAAGTTTGGTTTGGAAGACATCGCTTCCCTAACTGAGAGGGAGAGATGTTGGATAGTTCTTGTCTTTATGGGTCAAGCACTAGACTAGAACTAACAGTCGTAAGTCTTAGTGAAGGCCATAAAGAAATAATGGAGTCTGAAGGATTAGATAAGCATCTTAGGTTAGAACTTCTTATGGATTGTCAAATCCAGGGAAAGAAGTTGTTGAGCAATTCTCTTTGAGGATGAGGTAGGGCATCCAAGATAAGAGTAGTTGAAGAGGATTGATATTCTTTGAGGTTCTAGGATTAGGGATCCAAGATAAGAAGAGTCCTGAAAGGAATACCTGGTGGACATCCGGATGGGGTATGTACCTTAGAGGTAGTGTGGTAGCTCACATAAAGCCTCCTAGCATCGCTCTCAAATAAGGATGAGCTTGTCTAGTTAAGGCCTTCAAGGAAAATGTTGGTTATGATATAGATGATTGACAAAGATGGCTTATCAATCTAACTCTTCTTATATATGCTTCAAGATTGAGATTCCTTGTAACATGTAACATACTGTTGAAAATTGTAGCTAGGTGTTGAAAAGTAACTAGGTTCGATCTGCATAATGACATGTGTAAATGTGATTTTATGTAATTGATGAAAAGAGGAAAAATAAAAATTTTGTAATGTTTGTCTCAAAGGTTTCATGAGCAAGGAAATTTATTTTAGTGATGACTCCCATTGTGAGCCTTTAGGATTTGTCATAAAAATCAATTTGAGTCTATGTCATGTATGAAGGACCCTTCTTGGGCATGTTATATATTTATATAAGTCCTTAACTAAGTTATAAAGCCCTGCAAGACCAAGACAAAGTCACCTCCTTCAAGCCGGTTGCAAAAGAAATAATAATATCTCTCCAGAAGACACGTCGTGTAAATTTTCGTAGATGTTCTATGCTTGATGCAACTTTACTTTAAACCCAATAGCAATCACATAAACATAAAAGTAAAATGTTGATAGAACATACCAATAGATCGACGGAAGACAAGCCAAAAATACACTTAACTTGTTCAACAAAATATGTGTTGTGGTGCGTTACAGCGGTCAACAGGATGCTTCAACCAGCAAAGTCTCCTAACGGTCAGCCAACAAGAAGTGCCACACAACCCTCACAAAAGTCAACCCAAAGTCAACAAAAGTCAACGATGTCTAGTGAACGCAAAACAGCAGCAGCAAAAAGTCAACGCAACATGATCAAAGGTCAATGTCCAGTCTCGGTTTTTGTGCCAAAAAATGCGAACTGCAGACATCAAAGTTTTGGGAGAGTTTGAGGTCAAGTTGACCAAGCATTGACCAAAGTCAACACTGGTCAAATCTGTGTTGAAACCCTAGGTCAAATCAGAAAACCCTAGCTGTTGTTTTCCCACATGTGAGTGAAGAGAAGCCTCCAAATGTGAGATCGAACCAATCAATGCAGAGAGAAATGTGATGAGTGATGGTGAAAATGACCTCCAACGTTGACCAATATATATCCATCTTGTGAGGGTGTGTGACACATCTGTTGGGGCTCCAAGCCTACATTACAATTATGTCCGACCTTGCACATAAGTGGATTTAATTCAAAATAAATGTTCTGCTCATCCGATCAAGATGATCTTTAGATCGATCTTGCACCTCTCCGAAAGAGGAATCCAATAAAAATATTGTCATCGTCATCTGAGCATCACGACATAGAGTTTGGACCTAGTTGCCCAAAATTAACACTCCCTCTCAACTAGGGAGAACTCCATCCACCTGTGCCATCCAAACATCGTGTGTCATCCCGCCATAACTTGCTTTGTTGGCTTCTTTATCTCAGAACAAAAGGTGAGTCACAAAGACATCACTCCCGGCTGACAAAATCAGCTCAGAGGTCCGAAAACTCTAGAGGACTCAAAGGAGTCACATACCAACCCGAAGTTGGTTTAACTGACCTGAAGTCAGTTGGAGGTCCGAAACCTCACTAGACTTGATCCCAGATCAAGTGGTTGGACACATGCCATCCTAGACATAGAGAGTACGACAATCTCCGATGCGTCCATCAGTCTTGCTACTGGTCTCTAGCTTTTCCCACCTCATTGGCCAAGATGAGAGGTACTTCCCATGAGTCCGGGACTCCATGGGTAGGATGCATACGGGGCACAGATCAAAGAGAGGTGAACCAACTCAATATCATAACGGTGGGGCAGAAGCACGCACCAACAAGGTTCGACAAGCCTAGCCCTGCGGTTGCTTATAGATCCAAGAAGCTATCCCCAAAGCCCCCTGGAGCTCCCAAAGCTCATCGTCCAACAGGACACTCAACATAGGGTCGTTCCACGATTCCAAGATTCTCACGGAAGGTTAGGAACTTGACCTTCCCCAAGGGCTTTGTGAGAATATCTGTGACTTGCTCATCAGTTCCTATATGATCGAACCTTACGGCGCCTCGATGTACCAAATCCCAGATAAAGTGGTACTTGATATCAATATGCTTGGATCGATCGTGGAACACGCGATTCTCTGACAAATGAATCCCACTCTGGTTATCACAAAGGATAATGATGGTACCTAGCACACTGAAGAGCTTTCGCAACCAAACAGCTTCACAACAGGCCATACTCGCTGTAATGTATTCGACCTCAGCAGTGCTCAAAGCCACCGACTTCTGCTTCCTACTCATCCAAGATATCTAAGCAGACCCAAGTGTGAAGCAGCATCCAGATGTGCTCTTGCGATCCACCACACTGCCAGCCCAATCGGCATCATTATATCCATGGAGTCTCAAACTCCTGGCAGTGTATCTCAGCCCATGGTTTATCGTGCCCTGAAGATATCTCAACAGATTCTTGGCACCAACCCAGTGAATGTGATGAGGATCAACCATGTGTTGACTCAAAGTATTCACTACAAAACATACGTCCGGACGGGTGTTCACTAAGAACATCAAGGCCCCTACGTGTTGACGATACTCGGTAGGATTTGCTAGCACAGGCCCAGCAGCGTTTCCACTCAACTTCTTAAAGTTGAGCTCCATCGGTGTCGACACGGACTTACAGTCCACCATTCCAAATCTTTCCAGCAGCTTCACAATGTTTTTTCCTTGAGAGAGGAAAATCTCGCCAAGTCTTTGCCAGACCTCCAAGCCTAGGAAGTAATGCATTGTTGAGATTTTGTGTATTTGGGGTAGCATCATTTGTGCTCTAGGTCGCAAATTTTGAAGAAGGACGAGAGTTCACCTGATCTACAAGACCCAGAAATGGATTTGGGAAATTTCATCTGGTTTAGGAGATATTAAACTAATTAATTATTTTAATGTATTTCCTAAGTTAAAACTTAGGAAAATAAAATAATTAAAGTGAATTTGATTAAAAATGTGATGAAATTATCTTAAGTCACATGGATCAAGCATTTTTTTAATCTTAGCCATTGATTCAAGATTTGATCATGATCGTTGATTTGTCAACGAGAAAAGTATAAAGGAAAGGCTTGGGGTCATTTGTAAAGACACACAAAGGCAGAGCACTGAAGCTAAGCTGAGATTCTAGGGCGCGGTTGCTAAAGATTCTCAAAAGTGTTTCAGCTGCAGAGAGGGGAATTTAGACCAAGGGGATGATTTGATCCCGAGGTCTAGAATACACAAGAGGCAGAGAAGAGATCGACTCAAGGATAACGCGGAGGAAGGCAGCAGCAACAGCAACAAGGACAATGTAATTTTCAGGAAACCCTTCAGGGGTTATGCAGAGACCCTTAGGGGCAGCGTAGTGACTGCGTCACCCATTCTGGGGTAATGCAGTCCCTTCTGGAGCAGCGCTGAGGGTTTTGAGGCCATCCAAGGCTGACGCAGAGGCTTTCAGGGGCTTCAAAGGCTGACGCAATGCATTTCAGGGACAATGCTAGGGCTTCTAGGCCTAGATCTGGCTGAGTTCTGTAAATCCCATTTGAGGGTGTGGATTAGTCAGTGTTTTTGGCCCTAGATCAGCCAGGAGCTGTGGATCTAGAGTTTTCTCTGTCAAGCTTTCCAGATCTGGAACCCAGAGTTGTGTATTCAGAAATATTCTTAATAATAGAACCCTCCAGCAGCCAGAGACCGGTTTCCCCACCTTGGGTTTTTCCAGGGACTATTTGTCCAGAAATAACTGTGTCACTTTGTCAATGTGTGCATGTGCTTATTCTAGATCTGGATTGGTAGAGATATGTTATGTGTTTTGCTTCGATTTTAACTTGAATTTATTCAGTTCATAACTTGTCTAAGTAGGAGGAGCATTATCGGCTTAACAGTAATAATTTTTGCATCAGATTTAAGATTCAGAAATTTTACATGGTTTCGGGGCAATTGCAGATCCAGAAGGGTCACCAGCCGGAGAGACTGAAGGATCTAGCTACAGAAAGTAGCGGGAAAAGCAGCAGAGAAGCAGATCTGAAGGGATGGCGCAGTTTTCAGGAGCAGATTCACGCAGAGGGAAGGGTGACGTTGTCCAGCGCTGTGTCCTAGCAAGCCCACGCAATTACTGCGCAAAGGCAGCTCAGAAACAGTGATGGTTGGGTCTGAAGCCAGCCAGTGTGATTCAAATCTGAATCTGTCAAATCCAGAAAAGACTGCAAAATTTCAGAAGAGCTGGTGGGGTTAAACTTCTGAAGGTTTCAGATTTTTAACCTTAGCACAAGTGACAAAGATTGGGAGGAGATCAGCTTCTCAGGAAGTTTCTTGCCAAAGGAAACTTAGAGTTTGATCAAAGGATCAAAGAAGCTGAATCGTAGTTGATTTGGTAGATTTCCAAGGAGGGAAATCAGTTGTTAAAGGGAGCAGAAGGTGCCTATTTCACCAAGGACCTTAGATCCATTTCTCTAGCAAAGAGAAAAGGAAGCTCCGACACTTTCTGAGCAAATGGCTCCTCATGGACTGCGTGATCAGGATAGGCTAGAGGGTTTCTCAAACTTTTCGGTTTGGAAAGCAAGGATCTTGATTGTCCTTGAGGGGTACAATCTAAGAGACCATGCAGAGCAGACTTTGGCCACACCGACAGATGCAAATCTCCTACGAAAGCATAGGGAAGTTGTTGGGCATGCCAAGCGGCTAATAATGGACAGTATCAAGGACCATATTGTACCACACATAGCTGAGAAGAAGACAGCTAACGAAATGTGGAAGGCCTTGACTTCCCTGTATGAGGGAAAATCAGTCCAAAGGAAAATGTTGTTGGAGACCCAAATGAGGTCATTCATGATGACCAAGGGAGAAGACATGGAACACTTCCTCTTCAGATTGCAAGCAATCAAGGATCAACTGACTGCAACGGGTGCATCCGTAGATGATGTTGTGATAGTCAGGACTGCCCTCAATGCAGTCACGGATGAGTGGGAAACCTTTGTCCAAAGTATCTTGGGCAGAGTGGACCTCCCAGATTGGGACAATTTGTGGTCAATCCTGTGGCAAGAAGAACTACGCAAATTCACCAAGAGGCAGCACAGCCCTGCATTGAGCAAATTAAAGAAGGAAGATGGGGAAGATGTAGCCTTGGCATCAAAGAAGAAACCGAAGAAGAAGAAGAACTTCAAAGATCAAGTGCTTCCAGTGTGGTGAAATGGGACATTTTGCCAACCATTGTCCAGAGAAGAAAAAGGACAAGGAAGCATCTTCTTCCAAAGCAACTGTGGCAGATGATGGGTAAGGAGATGATGCAGCCATGAGTGCTCATGAACCACAGAGGTGGGGTGACATGGACATGTAGAGAAGCTACATGGAAGAAAGGCGGGATCCTTGAGCAGCTCATCTCTAGGATCACAAACGAGCTACGACAGCCTTAAGACAGTGGCGGGACAAGTGAAGCAGTGGGTGCATAGATCATAGATGAGGCAAAGGCAGAGGCAGATCTGAAGACTGGGAGGAGCAAAGCAGCAGCAGCGTAGAAGCAGTAGCAGCACAGAGTCTGATGTGACTTCAGCAGCGCAGTGCAGTGCTGCTTACGCGGTGCAGAGCTGCAGCAGCGCAGAGAGATTCGAAGGGACAGCGCAGTGCAACAACAGCGCGATAGATTTCAGCACAAGGAGCTGATGTGACTTCAGTAGTGCAGAGGGAGTCTGATTACGCAGGAAGAGTTGTAGTTGTGCATCGTTCTTTAGATGCCAGCACAAATCTGTAGCCTATGGAGCTTAAGTGATGAGGATGTAGCCCATCAGACTTGTTTGTCAAACATCAAAAGAGATTCGTCGGGTGACCTCAACAACCGGGTTGCACGCAAGAGGCAGCGTTGCTGCGAGAGCGTACGTATGCAACATATTGAGGAGCGCACATGGCTGGCAAAAGGCGCAGTAATGGGAAACAAGACAAAATGCATACAGCCAAAGCAGAGGGCAAGAAAGGAGTGGTAGGAGGCCAAGCTTCAACAGCACAGAACCAGTGCCCAAAATCATGTAATGCATAAGTGTGATGTATTGCTAGAGCACACCCTTGATGCTAAGAGGGAGTGTTGAGATTTTGTGTATTTGGGGTAGCATCAGTTGTGCTCTAGGTCCCAAATTTTGAAGAGGGACTAGAGTTCACATGATCTACAAGACCCAGAAATGGATTTGGGAAATTTCATCTGGTTTAGGAAAGAATTAAATTAATTCATTATTTTAATGTATTTCCTAAGTTAAAACTTAGGAAAATAAAATAATTAAAGTGAATTTAATTAAACATGTGATGAAATTATCTTAAGTCACGCGGATCAAGCCTTTTTTAAATCTTAGCCATTGATTCAAGGTCTGATCATGGCCATTGATTTGTCAACGAGAAAAGTATAAAGGAAAGGCTTGGGGTCATTTGTAAAGACACACAGAGGCGGAGCACTGAAGCTAACCTGAGATTCTAGGGCAGGGTTGCTAAGAATTCTCAGAAGTGTTTCAGCTGCAGAGAGGGAAATTTAGACCAAGGGGATGATCTGATCCTGAGGTCTAGAATACACAAGAGGCAGAGAAGAGATCAGCTCAAGGACAGCGCAGAGGAAGGCAGCAGCAGCAAGGACAGCGTAATTTTCAGGAAACCCTTCAAGGGTTACGCAAAGACCCTTAGGGGCAGCATAGTGACTGCGTCACCCATTCTGGGGTAACGCAGTCACTTCCGGAGCAACGCTGAGGGTTTTGAGGCCATCCAAGGCTGACGCAGAGGCTTTCAGGGGCTTCAGAGGCTGACGTAGTGCATTTCAGGGACAGCGTTGGGGTTTCTAGGCCTAGATCTGGCTGAGTTGTGTAAATCTCGTTTGAGGGTGTGGATCAGTCAATATTTTTGGCCCTAGATCAGCCAGGAGTTGTAGATCTAGAGTTTTCTCTATTGGGTTTTCCAAATCTAGAACCCAGAGTTGTGTATTCAGAAATATTCTTAATAATAGAACCCTCCAGCAGCCAGAGACTGGTTTTCCCACCTTGGGTTTTTCCGGGGACTATTTGTCCAAAAATAACTGTGTCACTTTGTCAATGTGTGCATGTGCTTATTCTAGATCTGGATTGGTAGAGATCTATTATGTGTTTTGCTTCGATTTTAACTTGAATTTATTCAGTTAATAACTTGTCTAAGTAGGAGGAGCATTACCGAGTTAACAATAATAATTTCTGCATAAGATTTAAGATTCAAAAATTTCTACATGCATCAGTCCTAGGTCCTTCATCTTGAACTCAGAAGCGAGCTCCCTCTTACACTGATGAATGAGAGGGTCAGCACCTGTCAGGAAGAGATCGTCCACATAGAGAACCAGAATGAGAGGCTTTTTTCTCTATCAACCTTGAAGTAAAGGTTCGGATCAACATTACTACGAGTGAAGCCCAGCTTCATCAAGTAGCTATCTATCCTCTCGTACCAAGCCCTAGGGGCTTGCTTCAACCCATAGAGGGTTTTTTTCAACCTGCGTACATGAGTGTCTCTATCCTAGACTTCGAACCCCAGAGGTTGCTCCACATACACCTCTTCCTTTATCGAACCATGCACGGTCTTCACATCCATCTGATGAAGATTCCATCCTTGCGTAGCAGCAAGGGCAATAATAGATCGGATGGTGGTATATCGAGCCACAGGTGCAAATATATCATCATAGTCTACACCTTCCTTTTGAGAGAAGCCACGGGCAATGAATCTTGCCTTGAACTTTTCAGCACTACCATTAGGTCCATGCTTGATCTTTTAGAGCCTTTTCGAGGTGACAATGGCTTTGTCCTCTGGCTTCGGAACCACACCCCAAACATCATTCTTCATAATGGACTCGTACTCTTCGTGCATAGCATCCTTCCAGACTTGATGTTTTATGGCTTCTTCAAATGATCCAGGCTCAGATTGTACAATTGTACTCATGGCTGCTAGATACCCCCTTGGTATCTATTCGGCTTCTTACTTTCACGGAATGTCCCCCTTGGGGCCATATGTCTCTCGGCATATTCGAGAGTATCCTGGAGCCATGTGGGTCTTCTCTTCATTGAAGGACGTGGATCAATGGGGTCCATCGGTGCTTCAACATCAAGCATCATCTCATCCTTCAGTTCTTCCTGATTCCCAGATTTTACATAATGATCTTCCTCAGAGCTCGAAAGATTTATCACTTTCCTGAGGGAAGCATCTTCATCAAAGGTAACATCGTGGCAAATCTCCACTTCTCTTTGACCAGGCACATAGACTCTATAAGCCTTCGAAGTTTCACTGTAGCCCACAAACATTCCCTTCTTCCCAAAAGCATCCAGCTTGCTTCTCTTCTCTTTCGGCACATGAAAATAAACAGGACATCCAAAAACTCTAAAATGTGAAACATCAGGTTTCTTACCAGAGAAAACCTCTTCGGGAGTTTTGGAGTCCAGAGCGGAATGCAGGCATCGATTTTGTATGTACACAGCAGTGTTCGCAGCTTCTCCCCATATAAACTTCGGAAGACCTTGGTCACATAGCATGGCACGAGCAACTTCCACAATGGTCATGTTCTTTCTTTCAACAACGCCATTTTGCTCAGGAGTAGACACAGTTGTGATCTCCCTCTTAATGTCAGCTTCTCTGCAAAAGTTATTGAACTCATTCGTCTCATATTCAGTGCCATTATCGGTCCTCAAAATCTTGATCTTCTTCCCTGTTTGATTTTCCACCAAGGCTTTGAAAGTACGAAACCACATGAATGCTTCATCCTTCTTCTTCAAGAAGTATATCCAGGTCTTGCGAGAGAAGTCATCTATAAACGTCATGTAATAAGAACATCCTCCCAAAGATGTCACGGGTAGCATACCAGATAGATCAGAATGTATCAATTGCAAGACATCAGATGTCTTCGTGACACTTGAGGGGAAATGTCCCCTTGTATGCTTTCCTTCGACACAACCCTGACATACACCTTCATGATCTTTTTTGAATTCAGACATCCCTGTCACCACCTTCCTTGCTTCGGGAAGGGCTTTGTAATGAAGGTGTCCAAACCTTCGGTGCCATAGTTCGGTTTGACGAATAGTATCACATGTCATAGCTCCCAATGGACTTCCTCCAATCTGGTAGAGTGTGTCAACTCTAAACCCAATCGTAAGAGGTTCCTTGAGATTCTTCTTCCAGATGCGTACCTTTCCATCGACGAATGCCACCTTGAAACCTTTGTCTTCCATGGCTGAAATAGACACAAGGTTCTTCTTCAAATCAGGTACATAGAGTACATCTTGCAAGCGAAGGACTTGACCTTCAGATAGATGGAGGGTCACAGTCCCTGTCCCTTTCACGAGATAGGTGGCATTATCTCCAAGGATAACTTTCAGATTAGTATCCTTCACAATCAAATAAGAAAGCGCTTCTTTAAACCCAGTGAGGTGCCTTGAAGCACCATTATCAATCAACCAGACATCTATGGTGTCGGGTGGAGATGCAGCAGAGAGGGCAGATACAAGAATGAATTCATTTTTCTTATCATCAACAACATTAGATTCCTCATACCTGAAATTTCTTGACCTTTTGAAAGGTTGCCCATTTCCATTGCGACCAAAGGGAGTCTTCCTCTTTCCTTTGAAACTGTTGTTCCTTTAATTGCCATTCCTCGTGTTGTTGTTGTTATCATCATCCCCGGGAGAATCCTTTCTACTAGGGCATTCTCTAGCATAGTGGTCAGTCTTGTTACATGTGTAACATCTTCCTTTCTTTCCTTGGGCCCCTGCTCTTCCATGGTTCCTCAGACCACCATTGTTCTTCTTCTTAGCATGAGCGGTGAAGGCAACATTACCTTCATTTTGATATTCCATCATTCTTGTTTCCTCTTGAGTGCGACAATACTTCGTCAAAATCAGGAATCACATTATTATTGAGCATGGTAGTAATGAACATTGAATACATGCCATTCAAAGGGGAGACCTCCAAGTGCGGTGAGAACCATTTCTCGATCAGTTATTGTTTCCCCAATGGCAAGAAGATTATTCCTAATTTCAGTCAACTTCAGAAAATAGGATTGAATGGATTCATCCCTGCCTTTCTTGAGATTCTTCAATTGGTTCTTAAAGAAAAGAACTTGATTTGCATTGTTAGCCCTAAACATATTGACCAACTTGTCATACATCTCCTTGGATGTGCCCAGCTCAGAGATGTAGGCAACCAAACTCTTATGGATGGAATCCCGGATAATCAGCTTAGCTTTGATTTCCCCTTTCTTCTACTTTGTCTTGGTGTCAGCAGGTGCAGATGATGGAGGCTCTTGGATTTTACCCTGCACATAGTCCATGACATCTAGGTCTTCCAAGATTAGATCCAAAGACATCTTCCAAGCATGAAAGTCAGACTTGCCGGTCAACTTGTCATTAGCTTTGAAGCCATTATAATTTGTGGTACCCATGGGTCCTTGACAAATGCTACTTCTTCGGTGATTGCTCTCAATACGAACTTGGACTTTGTCTTCACCTTAGCTCTGATACCATGTAAATTTTCGTAGATGTTCTATGCTTGATGCAACTTTACTTTAAACCCGATAGCAATCACATAAACATAAAAGTAAAATGCTAATAGAACATACCAATAGATCGACGGAAGACAAGCCAAAAATACACTTAACTTGTTCAGCAAAATATGTGTTGTGGTGCGTTACGGCGGTCAACAGGATGCTTCAACCAGCAAAGTCTTCTCACGGTCAGCGAACCAGAAGTGTCACACAACCCTCAAGACAGCGCCACATAAGTCAACCCAAAGTCAACAAAAGTCAACGTTGTTCAGTCAACGGTCAATGCAGAATAGCGACAGCAAAAAGTCAACGCAGCACGGTCAAAGGTCAACGTCCAGCCTCGGTTTTTGTGCCAAAAAATGCAGACTGCAGAAATTGAAGTTTTGGGAGAGTTTGAGGTCAAATTGACCAAGCGTTGACCAAAGTCAACGTTGGTCAAATCTGCGCTGAAACCCTTGGTCAAATCAGAAAACCCTAGTTGTTGTTTTCCCATGTGCGAGTGAAGAGAAGCCTCCAAATGTGAGATCGAACCAATCAAATGCAGAGAGAAATGTGTGATGAGTGATGGTGAAAATGACCTCCAACGTTGACCGATATATATCCATCTTGTGAGGGTGTGTGACACATTTGTTGGGGCTCCAAGCCTACATTACAATTTTGGCCGACCTTGCACATAAGTGGATTTAATTCAAAATAAATGCTCTGCTCATCCGATCAAGATGATCTTTAGATCAATCTTGCACCTCTCCGAAAGAGGAATCCAATAAAAATATTGTCATCGTCATCTGAGCATCACAACATGGAGTTTGGACCTAGTTGCCCAAAATTAACACGTCGGCTCATCTCCAAGTCATGTGGGCTTATTACAGGCTCCAACAACTATAAATAGGACAGTGTGGATTTCATTTAGGTGCAGAATTTCAGAGCAGATTTCGTTGATCATACAGTATGAAGTAAAAGATGTGAAGTACAGCGAGGAAGGCTTATTATCAAGCGAAGGAGAAAGAGTATAATCTGAGTTCTCTTCTGGTATGTTTTTGGGTTTATATCCTCTACACGTATGAGGTAGCAAAGGATTTGTTGCAGCAACAAGAGCCGAGAAAAACAACAATCCTTAGGAAGGAGCAGAAGGTTGGAGTTGAAAGGAGTTCAAATCATAAGGGAAGGATGAGTCAAGCTAGTAGGAGACTCCATCCCAAGCAAAGGAAAGGCATAAGAAAAAGGTCTTATTAGGTCTTATTAGCAGTACGGGAGAGCAACATTAGCGCAGCGATGAAGGGCAACAAGTCCAGCATCAGCGTAGTGATGAAGGGCAACAGGTCCAGCATCAGCGCAGAGACCCACACCAAAGATCAGTGCAGAGCTTCGGGGTGAAGCAGCGTTGTGCTAGAGCACATTCCTCGCTAAAAGGGAGTGTTGATTTTTTTGAGTGTTGGGGTAGCATCAGATGTGCTCTAGCTCCCAAAATTTGTGGAGGGACTCGAGTACATGAGATCTCCAAGACCAAGAAAGGGATTGGGGAAATTCCATCTGGTTTGGGATATAATTAATTAATTAATATTTTTAATTAAGGACCCTAAGTCTAACTTAGGAAAATTAAAATATTAAAGGGAATTAATTTAAACATGTGATGGAAATGACTTAAGTCACACGGATCAAGCTTTCTTTTAATCTTAGCCATCGATTCAAGATTAGATCATGACCGTTGGTTTCCCAACAAGAAAAGTGTAAAGGAAAGGCTTGGGTCAGTTGGAGGACACACACACGGAGGCAGAGCACTGAGACTAAGCTGGAATTCTGGGGCGGGTTTGCTAAGAATTTCCGAAGTGTTTCAGCTGCAGCGAGGGGTAGTATTGGCTAAGGGGATGATCTGATCCTAGAGCCAAGGATCAGCAAGAGGCAGAGAAGCAGCAACCAGGAGCGGCGCAGAGGATACGCAACAACTGAGCAGCGTATAGGGTTTCAGCCACTACACAGGTGCTACGCAGGCCCAGAAAGGGCAGCGTTGAGGCAGCATGGGGCCATCAGGGTTACGCAGAGGCCATCCAGGGCAGCGTAAGGACTGTGTCACCCAGTCTGGGGTTACGCAACCCTCTCCTGAGCAATGCAGGGGCACACAAAGGCTAGCAGGGTTGACGTAGGCAGCTTCAGAGTAGCGTTGGGATTTCTAGAGGCAGAAAGGGGTTGAGTTCTTTAAATCCCATTTGAGGGTGTGAATCAGTCCAGTTTTCAGTCTCCGAAACAGCAGGTTAACTGCAGATCTTATTTTCTTTGTCGGGTTAACCAATAAGGTGCCCAGATTTGTTGTATTCATAATCTACTTAATAATATAAACCCTCCAACAACTAGAAGACCGGTTTTCCTGCATTGGGTTTTTCCAGGGACAGTTGTCCAGAAAATCTTGTGTGTCACTTTGTCTGTGTGCATGTATTTTTTCTTAGATCTAAATCGGTGAAGAACTGTTATGTGTTGACTTCGATGTTAATATGAATTTTCAGCATTAATAAATTGATAAGTAGGATAAGTATAACCAGATCTAACAGTAGGGTTTCTGCATAAAGTAATATTCAGAAATTTTCACAGACCCTTCATCAAATGGATGTGAAGACAGCGTTCCTTCATGGCATGTTACAAGAAGAATTCTACATTGAGTAGCCACAGGGATTTGAAGTAGATGACCAAAAGACACATGTTTGCAGGTTCAAGAAGGCATTGTATGGTTTGAAGCAAGCCCTCAGAGCATGGTACACCCGTATAGGCAGTTACTTGATGAAGCTAGGATTCATAAGAAGCAATGTCGATCCCAACCCCCACTTCAAGGTAGTCCAAGGTATGCCATTGATTTCGGTTTTATATGTTGATGATTTATTCTTAACAGGTAGTGAGCCCCTGATGATCAAGTGTTAGAGGGAGCTAGCCTTTGAATTTAAGATGAAGGACCTTGGACTCATGCACTACTTTCTAGGCCTTGAGGTGTGGCAAAGGCCTAGTGAGATTTTCCTTTCAAAAGGAAAATATGTTGTGAATTTGTTGGAGAGATTTAGAATGGCGGAAAGCAAGTCCCTACCCACACCGATGGAAATGAATTTCAAGAAGATATGTGGAGAAGTTGCAGGACCCGATTTGGCGAATCCATCCGAGTATAGACAGATGATTGGGGCTCTGATGTTCTTAGTGAACACCCGTCCGGACATATGTTATGCAGTGAACACGTTCAGTCAATTTATGACCAAACCTCTCCATGCACATTGGGTTGCTGCCAAACACATTTTGAGATATTGGCATGGGACGATCACCCTTGGTCTAAGATATTTTGTCGAAGATGTTCGACTTCGTGGATATACCGACGTTGTCTAGGCAAGAAACAATGTTGACTGGAAGAGTACGTTTGGATGTTGTTTTAGCCTTGGATCTGCCATGATATCTTGGATAAGCAAGAAACAGAAGTTTGTAACACTAAGAACCGTCGAGACAGAGTACATTGTTGCTAGCATGGCTAGATGCGAAACAATTTGGTTGAGGAAGCTCTTTGGAGAGCTATTTGAGCATGTCTTAGACACTACAGTGATATATTGTGACAACAAGAGTGGGATCTTATTGGCAAAGAATCTCATATTTCATGACAAGTCCAAGCACATAGAGATCCGATATCATTACATTCTAGACATTATGCAAAGATGAAGTGTTAGACTCCATCACATATCGACAGATGAGCAGATTGCAGATATTCTTACCAAGGCTTTGCCGAAAGGGAAGTTCTTGGTCTTCAGAGAGCAGCTTGGACTGACGAATATGACCCCTCCTGATAAGGGGCATCACTAATCAACTAAGTCACCTGATACGGGGATTCGGGATTCGATGGATATGGGGATTCGAGAATCGGATTCGAGATATGGTGACCCCCGGAACAGGACACTTCCGAGATACGATACGTTATATATTATTTTATTAAAAAAAAACATATATATATTTATATATATATATATATATTAATATATTAAAAATTAGATATTTTTTACACAAATTCATTGATTCAAACATAGATTTAAGATCTTAGATACTCATACATGATGCATTGAAATTTGATACATTGATACATCATACAATTGTCAAATTTACTCACAAAGACAAGATAGTAAGATACTGTAGTTTTCTCATTAAGTCATTAGAATCAAAATGTGTTACATAAGTACATTGCCAATGGCAAATAGAAATAGAAAATACAAAAAAACTACATTCTACAAGACTACAAGCCTCAAGCCTCAATGAGTCAGAGTCAATGAGTCATCAATCCTCATCATCATAATCAGCATCACTGTCCTCATCCTGATCATCATGCTCACCACTGCTCTCCTCTGTTGCATCCTCCTCCTCTGTCATCTCTGCATCTGCTGATGTGGAGGATGACGCCTCTACTATATCGGCATCATCAAATGTGACAAGATCTAGCACTGGCGCATTGAGAGCCAAGTTGGCCAATGCAAACTCAACATTGTTGTCCAAACCCATATCATCAGGAAAGACATCCCACATCTTTGTCTTTCCCTTCAACCAATCCTCCCTCTTCCTGTAGATGAGACGAAGGTTGGTGTGCACATACTCCAGTGTCTCTGCCCTGGACTGCTCAAGCTTGCTCTTCTTCACACTATACAAATTCACATATGTGCTCCAATTCCTCTCGCAACAAGAGGATGAAGTCACCTGAGAGAGGAGCCTCATGGCTAACTGCTGTAGAGGAGGGCTTGTTGCCCCATGAGTTGCCCACCAAGAATAGGGCTTCTTAGCCCCCCTGTCTCGAATCACATCATAGCCTGCAAATCACCCAGTGCCAGTGGAAAACTCTACAAAGGCATCCTCCACCTCATCAAGGGATGTCCTCTCCTGAAAAATCCTCCTCAATGCATCTTTCCTCCCCTGTGAGATTTCACCATCCATGTGAGGAGGGAATCTGCGGGAAGGTCCACCATTCAACCACTCATGGCTGTAGTATTTTGGGTTCAAGGAGTGAGCCAAACAATGTAAAGGTGTGCAATTCTTGTCCCATCTGCTGACAAGAATATCCTGTATGCCGGTGAAGAAGGCCTCTGGTGATGTCTCATACTCTGGGCACTGACTCTGTAAAACAATGGTCCTCACAGACTCAATCATGGAATCCCATCCCTCATAAACCTCTCCTAGGATGGGTTGGTCTGTATCTGCAAATCGAAGCAAGGAAATGATAGGCTCTGTGATCTGAATAACTAGATCTACCTTCTCCCACCATAGATCATCCAACAATGTGTCCTTCACTTTCTTTGAGGCTGCTTGATCCATCTTTCTCCAAAAAGAACAAAACTCTGAAATAACCATGGCCCCAAGAGCGGTCTTGACCTCCCTCAACCTCTTCAACATGATGAATGAAGAGGCAAACCGTGTATCCGCAATCTTCAACAATGATAGATTGTTGTACTCCTTGTAGATAGTGAGGACATTTGTATGGTTTTGTACAAAGTTGCGTATATGTCGTGCATCCTCAATAATGGCTCCAATCCAAAGCACATCAGAAGCAATAGATTTCAGTGCCAAGTTCAATGAATGGACAATGCAAGGTGTCCAAAATATTTGTGGATATTTTGCTTCCACAATCATGCCAGCAGGCTTGCAAACAGGTGCATTATCTGTAATGATTTGCACATAAGAATCGACACCTACATCTTCAATAATTTTAATCAATAACTCACCCATATATTGTGCATCCTTGTACTGTCCAAGTGCATCCACTGCGTTCAAGAAAACTGGACCATTCAAGGATGACACCATGAAGTTGATGAGTGGGTGGCGTGTTCGATCTATCCATCCATCAGAAACAATGCTAACCCCAAATGTTGGCCATGCTGAATTAATAGGCTCAAGCATTTTGTCCACCTATTTCTTTGCCTTTGTCAACAATGTGGTTTTGAGCTTCTCTGACCTAGGAGGCATATACCTTAATGGAGCCCCATGACTAAGAGCTCGACACATCTCAATAAATAGAGGTGACCGTGCAACATTAAAGGATATGAAGTTATAATAGAAAAAAAATGCAATGGTGAGATCAAGCTCTTCCCTCTTCTCTTTTGAAAAATCTTGTCCATTGAACCAACTGCAGTTGCCTTTCTCTTTGCTGATTGTCCCCTACTAAACCTCTCAAAAGGGAACTTGTTGTTGCTTTTCCTTAAGAATGGAAGGGGGTCATCATTCTTGTTTTGTTTTGATTTTGATGCCACAGTTTCCGCACCAACAAATTGCTCTTTCTCCAATTCCTTCCTCTGTGGCAATTCAATTGATGTACAAGATTGAATGCCACAACCTGGCAAACCCAACAAATGAGCTTTCACACGGAAATATGTGGAATTGAAATGGTCATTGCATATATTGCATTTCCATGAACAATTTCCTCCTCCCTTTCCCTTTTTGCCTGGCCCTGCCTCTCTTGTCACATATTTCCACAATGGGTATTTGGGGTCATGAGTTTGTTTTCCCTGCACATTTGAAGCTGTTGTTGCAGCCCCACTTCCAATGGATGGAATACTTGCAGACCCTGATGAAACAAGGACAAGAGGGGCATCTCCAATGGGGACATTCTTCCCCTTTCTTTGCCCCTTTCTTGCTGCCTTTGATTGAGCGATGAATACTGTAAAAAATAAACAAAAATAACCAAATATATAAAACATATGCACATGCAAACACTAACAGCAAACTAAATGCAAAATATAGAGGGACAGTGCACTTACCAAATGCTCGAATCTCTTTGAAAAAACTCCCTTTCTCCTTGCTAACCCTTTCTCCTTGCTAACACTTGCTCCTTTCTCATTTCACAAACAAATATCAGTGAGAAAGAATGAGAGAAATCCGACTTTTATAAGTCAAACTCGCATTTTTCGACAGCTCGAATCCGGCTGTACGAGATTCGGCTGTATCCGTACAGGGTACAGTCGGGATTCGACGTACCCTGTACAGATACGGTCGAATCCGGAGATTTGGGTACGAATCCCTCCGTATCGTATCAGATACGAGGGATTCGGGATTCTTACCCCCCCCCCGCCCCCCCAAAAACGAATCCGGTTACAGAGCTAATCAAGGACACCAAGCAAGCCCTTCCCCCCTGTCTGAGCTCCCAAGGTGAGGAATTGAGATGTAGGGATCCTAGGGTTGAGGGATCTCTGGACAATAGGGTATCATCCCTATTTGTCACCCATAGGGTCGTAGATGTAGCTCCCCTATCTTGGTCTAGTAGAGTATACCCCAATTGGCATCACACCCACAAGTTGGGCTTGTTGGGAAGGATCCCCATCTAGCCAACGGGTTGAGAAAAGCTTAGGAGTGGTATCTCACCCAAGCTTGATTATGATGCAGATGTTCTACCACATGGCTCTTAAGGGTCATTGTTGGGAAGATCAGTGGGCAATAGGATGGATGAGATATTGTATTGATCAACATAGGGTGGAAGATGTTTGCTCCCCTATGTGATGACTCCTATTGCTCGACATAGGGTCGAAGATGTTTGCTCCCCTATGAGATGACATCAGGTGACAGTGTCCCTTAGGACCTTCCTCACTGTCCTAAAAGGGTGGTACCTATTGCTCCCCGATGATTCTTCTTCTTTAGATTCAAGAATGTTTCCGGAGATAGAATTGAGCAGAGATGGAACATGATATGATGACGAGATACTTATGATAATTACATGATGCAGTTGGAATTTCTCCCTAGTTGAGAGGGAGTGTTAATTTTGGCAGCTCAGTGACAAATTCCAATCATGGGACTAAATACCTCTTTTCGAGAGGACCAATTTTGACCTTTGAAGCACCGGATTTGGACAAGGGAAAGTGTACCTTTGAAGTGAAACCCACATATGCACAAAATGTTAGGTCAACCCTAATTGGAAATTGGTCACCCTTGGAAGCCTATAAATACAAGTGACCTCAACCTCATTTGGACATAATCATCAAGTATCTTCTTCTCTCTTCTTTGGATTGGTTCACACAGGTCTAAAGTGAATTCACGGAATTTGGTTCGTACAAGTCTAAAATTGCAAGGCCCTAACCTCGCACATGTGATTAGGGCTCTAGTTTCCAACCGCAGGCTTGACACAAGGAATTTTCAGCGTCAGATGCAGCAAATACGAGAGATGCATCAAGAGGATGTGGAAGTCCAAATTCCACCATCTACAGTTGGCAGGAGGAACCAAGAGGTTCAACGGACACTTAGAGATGCTCAAGAGTCTGTGGGGACTCCTAGGACGGGCAAAAAAGAATGGAGACACCAAAAAAACACTAGCTACATCACAATGGTGAGTCAGATAGTGGATAGTGTGAAAATTCAGTGACGCGAATCCTATTGCAGCAACTGAAAATTATTCTCCTAATTGTTAATTTTATTTAACAATTTATTTGCAGTTTTCTACAGCAAATACTGAATAAATCACACTGCAACCTACACAAATAAACTGCGGAAGAAATAAATACTAGAAGAAATATTAGCACACGCACATAAAATAACACAGTTATTTTTGAACAAAAGTCTCAGGAAAAACCCAACTCAGGAAAACCATTGCAGCAGCTGAGGGTTTGAATATTATGCAGTAGTAAATCTGAGTACAAAACTATGGATACTAATCTATCAATCAAATACAGAGAAATGACTGGCAGTAAAACTAGTGAGGAAAATCTCACTTCCACAAGTGATCTGACACTAACCTCAACTCGAGTTGAGCTGCTCCTTATTGCCTCTGCACAGTCACTGTGTCCCACAACTCGGAACTGGTTCTCTTGCTCTCTGACCACCTGTTGTCTGGGAAATGGATCCTCCTGACCTTCGGACTCCTCCGGCTTCTGGCACTGAATCAATGCTTCTCCCCAGCAAAATACGGATTACCCATTGAAGCACTGCGCTGCCTCTCTGGGGCACTCACTGCCTCTCTGTAATGCACTCACCAGAACTAGAAAAGCTTCCTTCGGCCTTACTATCCCTGCCCCTCTCTCATTGCTTTGAGCTCACTAGCTCTTTCTCTGGCAACAAAACACTACTACTCTAGAAATCAAACTCTGCAAGTGTGTTCTCCAAGCCCCATCGAGTTTCTTCTAATAATCTTCCGTTGAGACTTCAACAGCGACGATTAAAACTTAATCGATGGCTAAGATTAACTAGAAATAGATCCAAGTCTTTTTCTAGAAGATTCTCCCCATGACTTTATTAATTCCTTTTAATTAATCATATTTCCTAAGTTTAGACATTAGGAAATATTAAAAACTGACTAATTAATTTAATTAAGTCGTCTCTAGGTGGAATTTCCAGAAACGATTTATGGGTATTGGAAAATACATGTATTCTAACCTCTCTACCAAATCTCAAGGCTAGAACACATCCGATGCTACAAAAACTAACAGATAGTAAGCCTTCCAGCTATCAGAAGTTCGTACAACAGCAGGTGTGGTAGGATGCTATGGTTGAGGAATATAACTAGATCATGCAGAAAGATGTGTGGGAGGTGATGCCTAGATCGACAGACAGAGTGGTGGTTGGATCACATTGGATCTATAAGATCAGGCATGGTGTAGATGGTAACATCAAGAAATACAAGGCAAGGCTTGTGGCCAAGGGGTTCTCTCAGAAGGAGGGAATAGATTATGAGGAGACATTCACTCATGTGGCCAGGTATACCTCTATCAGGGCCATGATCTCACTTGCAGCACAGATGGGATAGCAGATCCATCAAATGGATGTCAAGACAGCGTTCCTTAATGATGAGTTGGAAGAGAAAGTATACATTGAACAACTAGAAGGCCTTATGGCACACAGCAGTGAGACCCACATGTGCAAATTAAAGAGAGCTTTGTACGGGCTCAAGCAAGCTCCAGAGCATGGTATGAGTGCATCAACAGATACTTGCAGGGGATGGGCTTCGTGAAGAGAGAGACAGATGCGAACCTCTACTATTTGATGGTTGGGGATGAGGCACTCATTCTTGTCCTATATGTGCACAACTTGTTCTTAACAAGCTCATCGGGGCTCATAGAAGAATGTAAGAGGGACCTTGCAGCGAAGTTCAAGATGAAAGACTTGGGGTTAATGCACTACTTTCGAATGGAGGTGTGGCAGACAGATGGGGAGATTTTCCTTAGGCAAGGGAAATACTACATCAAGAGCTTGAGGAGATTCAGGAAGGAAGATTGCAGAGCCATGTCTACACCCATGATAATCAATTGGAGGAAGGTAGACACATCCAAGGAGAAGGATGTGGACCCCATGCTCTATAGGCAGTTGATTAGCTCGCTTATGTATTTGGTCAACACCAAGCCAGATATATCCTTTGCGGTAAACACTCTGAGTTACTGAGGACAGTAGTGTAGCATGTGTTGCGTTATTTGTGAGGTACAATTAAGTATGGGATCAAATATACTCGAGGTGATGGTATCAAGTTGATGGGTTTTACTGATGCAAACTGGGCAGGCAGTACAGTGGACAAGAAGAGCACTTAAGGGTGTTGCTTCAGCATGGGATCGAGAGTTGTCTATTGGTATAGTAGGAAGCAGAAGTCCATGGCACTGAACTCTGAAGAAGTAGAGTATATTGTAGTGAGCATGGCGACATGTGAGGCCATTTGGCTTCAGAAGCTGTTAGTAGCTTTGTTTGGTCAAAGGATGGAGACGATAGTGATGCACTGCGACAATCAGAGTTGCATCAAGCTATCTGAGAATCTAGTGTTTCATGACAAGTCTAAGCACATAGACATCATATATCATTTCATCAAGCATTATGTATAGTGCGAGACATTTCAGCTACAGTATATACCTATAGATCAGCAGGTAGCAGACATCCTCATGAAAGCCTTGGGGAAGGTGAGATTCACCTTCTTCAGAGATAAGATGGGTGTTGTGCAGAACACCTTCCTCACTAAGAGGGAGTGTTAGATCTTGTAGCTCGAACAGGTGCTCTAGTCTCAAGAGGTGTCAATGAGGCTAAGAACACAAGTGTATTTATTATCTCCAAGCCAAGTTTATTTTTCTAAGTGGAAATGCCCTTATTAGATTATTAACCAGTTTTTAATTATTTTCCTAAGTCTAACTTACGAAAACAGGTTAATTAATCAGTATTAATAGAGACAAATTGATTTCTCTCTATTGACTTCTAAGAAAGTGACTTGATGGAGTCAAGATGATCTTAGCCATCAATGGTGATTAGATCTTGGTCGTCGATTGCTCAACGAGAGATTATAAGAGGAATTCAATGGGGCATCTTGGAGACATGATTTGATTGAGCGAAGGCGCAATGATAGCATGGGACACCAGCAGAGGGTTTCAGCAATGATTGAGGAGAGATTTGTCAGAGAGATTTCTTCACAGTGATCTCCAGTTTCTCAATGACAGAGGGAGGTCAAATTATTTTGCAGATGATCAAAGTTCTCCAAATGTTGTGAATTACCAAAAGGAGGCCGATTTGCCAGACAAAGGACTTTGCCAAAGAGGTCAATTTGTAGGAGGAAAGTAGAGTTTGCCAATAGAGATCGATTTTCTAGTGGAGGCCGAATTATTTCTCCAAGAGGTGCAAGTTGACAGTGGAGGTCGAATTATTCTCTAGGCCACACCTGTGGGTTGAATTGAGGCCATATAGGAGGGCCAAATTGATTCTTAGAGGCCGAATAGCTTCCAGAGGTCGAATTAGCTTGCAAAAGTGAAGAAAATAATTTACTGCAACATTGTCATTTTACAGCAAGCAGTTTATGTATTTTCAATTACAGATTTGTTGAAGAATAATAAAACCCTCATCTACAGAACTAGTTTACCCCACATTGGGGTTTTTCCAGGGAAAATTTGTCCAAAAATCTTGTTCTCTATTTTCTGTGTTTGGTTTTCTCAGTTCTTGTGCTTTATTTAATTGGTGAAATTTGTAGTTGTGTTTTTATTCAGTCTTTGTAGTAAATTAATATGCTGGGACAAATAATCGTTGAAAGATAAGTGAATAATTACCAGATTAACTGCAATAGTATTTTCACAGAATCATCTTATTAGTTGTTCGACTCCAGTCCATCTTGCACAGCTGGTGATTTGTGCTTGTACCTTAAGGCCCATTAGCCTCATTGGTGGGTTCTTTCATGCTTGCAGGTGTTTTCCTCATTGATATTTGACCAGGTGGCTGTCTCTCATGTGTCAAAATTCAACACACCATCCACTGCGGGTAGCGTACAGGTTATGTGGTTGCAGGGTACACTTAAAGATGAGCATGTGTATGGATTAGACCAACTTTTAGCCGATTAGCTGGGAATCCATAGTTTTAGCCGATTAGCCCTCAGACGCGTTTTAGCAAGTCTTATCTAAGCCGATGGAGGTCTTCCTTTTACGGTGCAGCCTATGGGGTTGTATTTCATGAAGCATTTCCAAAAAGAAGGTAAACATAATTGGTTCCCTGAAACCAAAAGGAACTGGAAATTGTCACAGTGACTGTGAACATACTAACAGTTACTTTCAGTAAAGCGATAGGTGCTTGGAGCCCGTGTCACAGAATTCCTAGAACACAGAAACAAATTATGTAATCCAAGCAATTAAATACATTTGTAGTATAAAGAGACGCAGGTGACCCTTTTGGGACAGATGAAAATCCACTTTTGCTAACTGTTTTGAGTTTTAGATACCATTAATTAGCAAAATCACATTCATATTGCAATCAGTGCTATACTGTACCGCGAACCAATTCTTGTCAATACTGAAATTGTCTACATCATTATGAAAGTGCACAATACATGTTTCTTCGATAGGTAGTCCCAACTGGACTCGCGGACATTCTCCAAAAGCCAGTGGGTTGCATTTGACAAGCAGTGGTGAGGGGATCAAGTCTCATAAAGCTCATCGAAACTACAGATAAAAATGATAGGACTGCGCGCAATAAGCGATTCAAATATTAGGCCGAATCAGCTGGACAATGAAAGAATAATGAAAAAGTACCTTGATACCAAAAGTTCTCGCCCAAAATAATTATCTTCCGTTACGACATTAATTCGCCCTCCTCTGTGGTCATCGGTATCAGTTGATCCCGAAACTCAAAACCCATAACCTGGAGAGCCTAACGGAGCCCTGATACGTTGTCTCTAACACGACAATGCATGTCGAGTACAAGAGCCATACATATCAGTAGCAGTAACGAATGATCCTCGCACAATGACCTGAGAGCATGTTCAAGTTTTTAATTTGTATTTCTGTGATTCCTCGCTTTTACAATGCATGTCGAGTACAAGAGGCATACATATCAGCAGCAGTAACGGATGATCCGCGCACAATGACGCCCTAGCATGTTCAAGTTTTTAATTTGTATGTCTGTGATTCCTCGCTTTTACACCGCGAGGGCTGAGATTGATTATTACGAGATTTATTTACTACCATTTGTACTAAAAAGGTGTAAAGACATGTAGGTTAAATGAATGTAGAGTGAAATCGAAGTAGCACTTAGAAAAGAAGCATGTGAATGTGGAAGATATGAAAAGAAAGAAAGTATTTTTAATGTCCACAAGGCTAAAAATAATTTATGGAGCAGATTGTTTCTCCATCTTGCTCTTGTATTCGGCTCTTTTCTTGACAAACTCTTCGTTGAATAGATTATTTCAAGAGCTAGCTGTCAGAATACCTACATAATTTTCCCTGTTGCCTTTGAAGGCCTTGCATTCTAAAATGAAATGTTTTTCTGTTTCCACTTTTCCGGAAGAGCAAAAAATACATACTCTTTCCTGCCACAATTCTTTTGGCCTTTTTCAGCGCCCTGTTTCACAACGGAGTTGATGAGAATTAGTCCTTAGTTGAGCAATAAGAATTTTAGATCTCCACGAAACATTGGCCCCTATGTACGCTTTTTGCTGATGATTATGAGTGGGGTTAAACTCTTCAATATAGTACTTCTTCTTTCTCACTAGCTTTTTTTCCCAAGTAATTTTGTGGAACTTATCCATAACAAAAGTTTTTATCTCTTTATTGTTTGTATGACACGTGCTCAAACAAATACCCCATTTACTAAACCATTTGTTATTTTGCCGCATCCAAGTCTTCTTTCTTTTGCACAATCTGTCATTAAATACAATCTTAAGCCATCTACCCTCTTCATTTGCTCATTTTTTTTCAAATACCTTATGACTCGCACCATAGCATTTGCTTCAATAGGAATTTAGAGGCTAAAGTATTGGTAAAATAGAGGTAGCACTGCACGAAAGAAGCATGTGGATGTGGAAGACATGGGGAATTAGAAGGCTAAAGTATTGATAAAGTAGAGCTTTCCAAATAGGTAAAAGTGCATTATAGAAACTTCAATATATCATATTTCTATCATCAGACTCATAACTAAACTGGGAGCAATCTTTGAGGAGACAACAAGTATGCTGGAAAAACTAGGTATGTGCATAAGTTTAAATTAGGATGTTCAGTTATAAAATTGAAGAGGTATAATCTGCTAGAAATGAATTTACAATGAAAGGCATATACTACTAGAAATGTAATTACAATCACAAGCTTTACACATGGTATCAAAGATAAGACATTCTTTGTATTTTTAATACGAGATTTGTAAAGTGGTGATGATAAATTGTATAATAATCTGGAGGAAGGATAAAGCTATAAAACCCAAAAAATGGACTTAATGAGTTCATTTCCATCCAATCTTAGGGTAGGCCCTACACATGGATCGATAAAAAGTTGCAATTTCTTTTTAAGCGTTAGCCTTCATCAAACCTTCTGTGTAGTTTTATTTTCTAGTATAGACAATGTTCTTGCTCATTTTGTTTTTTAAGCTTTAGCCTTCATCAAACTTTTGTGTACATTTTATTTTCTAGTATAGGCAATGTTCTTGCTCATTTTGTGGTTTGCACATATACGTCAATCCTTTACATACAAATAACTATTTGAATTATAATAAGGATAGTCCAAAAAAGGATATGAGGGCATTACTAAATGAGTGAGCTAGATTACTCCTTATTTTTAAAGACTAATAATAATGACGAGGTCATTAGATTGTTGAGGTTATTGAGCTTTCTTTGGAAAAGAGTCTCCTCTCCTTGATGCCATTGCTTACTTTCTATGGTGCAATTATGGTTCATTATTGAGGTTGTTGAGCTTGCTCTGCCAAAGGGTCTCGACTCCTTGATGGCATTGCTTACTTTCTATAGTTTACTCCTCGAAAGTGTTGAAACAAGAAACTTACCAACAATATATGACAACAAATTCTTTAAACTTAAAAAAATTCATTTTCATAACCATTCAATTACATTCCTAAATATTTTATACACAAATTTAATTTATTTGATTGATTATTTCTCTTTATATATATTAACTTGACTCTTTCATTACATTCTTGAACTTCTATCTCTTCCTTCCCACTTTCTCCCACAATCATAAGTCAATCATCAAATTAAAAATAACTCCAAAACACGTCATTTTTAAACATATCTAACTTATTTTATTAAATATTTTTAACAAAATAATGTGAAAAAAGGTATCCTAAGAGTTTCATCAAAACCTAACGGATCCTTCAAGATTATAAAAGTGAAAAACTAATAAACTTCCATACTGAGTATGACACTTTGCAAAGGGGTAAGTAAATTCCAAATATTAAATCCCCAATGTAATGTGACTTAATCTTCCACTATATAGTTGTTGAACCATAAACAGTTAAGTCCAAGAGATACCAGTCTACTGGCTTGTTCTTTTTTATTTTTTAGTTTTATGGTAAGGAGTGTTTAACAACTAATTGCTCCGAGAGGCGCATCTACAGCCCAGTATGACCCCGATGTCAGGTGGGTCACGTCCTCATATAAAATGTCGGCTTAAGTTTTAAATTAAAAATAAAAATCTCATTGTGCTAGAACGTATATCAATTTCTAATACAATTATGTATTATTGATATAATTTGAATGGATAGTAAATTATATACGTGAATTTGAATGGATCATAAATTTACCTTTAACAAAAAAAATTACCACATTGAATTTCCAAATTAAGTAAAATTTTAAGCATCTTTACTCTTTACTAAAGTCAATACCATTTCCTAAATCAAAGGAAAAGAGTTAATTCAACACAAACAATCAAAATCCAAAATCTTTTAATATTTCTCTTAATTAAATATTTGTAAAATGAATTTATACTTACTCCAGAGCTATGGTAAATAAATAAATAAATATATAAACTAGATGTATGGTAAATAAATAAAAATTCTTTTTATATTTAAAAAAAAAACTTTAAAAAGAGGTTTAATTTAGATGAAGCCTATGAGACGAATACCATGGGCCAAATACCATGGGTAAATAAATAAATAAATATAAAAGAGTTATAAACAAGTATGATAAATAAATAAATAAATATAAAATAGATATAAAGAGGTATGGTAAATAAATAAATATAAAAGAGGCATAAAGAGGTAAGGTAAATAAATAACAATATATCAAATAGGATTATAAATAAAAATCTAATTATATAACAAGCCTATGGGCCAAATACCATAGTAAAGAAAAGGGGTATGGTAAATAAATAAAAATGTAAATAAACTAGAGGTATGGTAAGTAAATAAAACCTCTTTTCATATTTACTCCATAATCTGCTTTATATTTACGAATATTTATGTTCATTAGTTTACCTAACTAAGAAGAAATAGAGAGAGAGAGAGAGAGAGAGATAAGGGAGAGATGGAGACAGAGTGTGTATGTTTAGGGGTGAGATAAAGAGACAAAGTAAGATTTATGGAAAGAAGGAGGGAGAGAAGAAGTGAGAAGGAGAGAGGGAGGGATATAGTAATGTAGTTGGAGAGAGAGAGGGGTGGAAAGTGAGAGAGAAAGAAAGGGATGGGGGAAGAGAGAGGATTAGAGAGAGAGAGAGATGGGGGAAGAGAGAGGATTGGAGGGAAAAGAGAGAGAGAGAGAGGTGGGAGAGAAAGGGAGAGAGAGGAAGGATGAGATAGAGGAGGAGAGTGATGGGGGAAGAGAGAGTATTGGAGAGAGAGAGAGAGAGAGAGAGAGAGAGAAAGAGAGATCAGGGAAGAGAGAGGGATTTAGGGGAGAGAGAGAGAGATGAAGGACGAGAGAGAGGACTTGAGAGAGAGGAGGAGAGAGGGATCGATAAGAGAGATGGAGTTGGAGGGGGAGAGATGTAGGAAATAAGAAATATAGAGAGTGAGAAGTGGAGAGAGAGAAGGATTGACAAGGGAGAGACAGAGAGAGAGCATGTATGTTTGGGGCTGAGATAAAGAGACAAATAAGGAGAGATGGAGATAAGGGGGGAGACGGAGATTTAAGGAGAGAGGGAGGGATATAGTAACATAGTTGGTGGGTGAAGAGAGAGAGAGAGGGAGAGAGAGATGGGAGAGAAAGGGAAAGAGAGGAAGGAAGAGAGAGGATGTGAGAGAGTGGACAAAGGGAGGGAAAGAGAGATGGACTTGGAGGGGGAGGAGGGAGAAAGGTAAGAAAAATAAATAGAGAGAAAAGGAGTGGAGAGAGAGAGAGAGAAAGAGAGTGAGTGAGTGATAAGGAAGATGGAGAGAGAGGGAGAGAGAGGGAAGATAGAGATATAGATGGAAGGTGAAGAGAGGGAAGAAGAGAGAGATGGGGAGAGGAGGGGATTGACAAAGAGATTGATATATATGGATTGTGAGAGTGTGTGTGTTTAGGGGGGTGAGATAGAGAGACAGAAAAGAAGATATGGAGGGAGATATAGATATGGATGGAGGGTGGCGAGAGGGAAGAATATTTCTCACACTAGATGGATTGATATAAGTGGAGATGGTGATTTATAATCCTATTTGATTATTTGCACTATATGCATCGATTTTAGTGTAGATATTTATTTCTAATGATATTTGATTACTTGCACTAGATGCATTGATTTCAGTGTAGGTGGTGATTTCTAATAGAATTTGATTGCTTGCACTAAATTTGTTGATTTCAATTTAGATGTCTATTTATAATTATATTTGATTACTTGCACTAGATGAATTGGTTTCAATGTATATGATTTCTAATCCTATTTGATTGTTTGCACTAAATGCATTGATTTCAGTGTATATGGCGATTTCTAATCCTATTTGATTTATTTGAGTAAATTCATTGATTTCAGCGTAGATGTTGGTTTCTAGAGAGAGAGAGAGAGAGTGATAAGGAAGATGGAGAGAGAGGGAGAGAGGAAAAAAGGAAGAAAGAGAGATATTAATGGGGGAGAGGGAGAGAAGGGGAAGATAGAGATATACATGGAAGGTGAAGAGAGGGAAGAAGAGAGAGATGGGGAGAGGGGGTGATTGAAAAAGAGATTCATATATATGGAGTACGAGAGTGCGTGTGTTTAGGGGGGTGAGATAGAGAGACAAAAAAGAATAGATGGAGGGAGATATAGATATGGATGGAGGGTGGAGAGAGGGAGGAATATTTCTCGCACTAGATGGATTGATATAAGTGGAGATGGTGATTTCTAATCCTATTTGATTATTTGCACTAGATGCATCGATTTTAGTGTAGATATTTAATCCTATTTGATTATTTTCACTAGATGCATCAATTTTAGTGTAGATATTTATTTCTAATGATATTTGATTACTTGCACTAGATGCATTGATTTCAGCGTAGGTGGTGATTTCTAATACAATTTGATTGCTTGCACTGAATGTATTGATTTCAATTTAGATGTCGATTTATAATTATATTTGATTACTTGCACTAGATGACTTAATTTCAATGTAGATGATTTCTAATCCTATTTGATTGTTTGCACTAAATGCATTGATTTTAGTGTAGATGGTGATTTCTAATCCTATTTGGTTTCTTTGATTAAATGCATTGATTTCAATGTAGATGTTGGTTCCTAGAGAGAGAGAGAGTGAGTGATAAGGAAGATGGAGAGAGAGAGAGGAAAAAAGGAGGAAAGAGAGATATTAGCGGGGGAGAGGGAGAGAAGGGGAAGAGAGGGAAGAAGAGAGAGACGGGGAGAGAGGGTGATCGACAAAGAGAATGATATATATGGAGTGAGAGAGCGTGTGTGTTTAGGGGGGTGAGATAGAGACCAAAAAAAAAGAGATGGATGGTGGAGATGGTGATTTATAATCCTATTTGATTTCTTTGATTAAATGCATTGATTTCAATGTAGATGTTGGTTCCTAGAGAGAGAGAGAGTGAGTGATAAGGAAGATGGAGAGAGAGAGAGAGAGAGAGAGAGAGAGTGAGAGAGAGAGAGGACAAAAGGAGGAAAGAGAGATATTAGCGGGGGAGAGGGAGAGAAGGGGAAGAGAGGGAAGAAGAGAGAGACGGGGAGAGAGGGTGATTGACAAAGAGAATGATATATATGGAGTGCGAGAGCGTGTGTGTTTAGGGGGGTGAGATAGAGACAAAAAAAAGAGATGGATGGGGATATAGATATGGATGGAGGGTGGAGAGAGGGAAGAATATTTCTTGCACTAGATGGATTGATTTAAGTGGAGATGGTGATTTATAATCCTATTTGATTATTTGCACTATATGCATCGATTTTAGTGTAGATATTTATTTCTAATGATATTTGATTACTTGCACTAGATGCATTGATTTCAGTGTAGGTGGTGATTTCTAATAGAATTTGATTGCTTGAACTAAATTTGTTGATTTCAATTTAGATGTCTATTTATAATTATATTTGATTACTTGCACTAGATGAATTGGTTTCAATGTATATGATTTCTAATCCTATTTGATTGTTTGCACTAAATGCATTGATTTCAGTGTATATGGCGATTTCTAATCCTATTTGATTTATTTGAGTAAATTCATTGATTTCAGCGTAGATGTTGGTTTCTAGAGAGAGAGAGAGAGAGTGATAAGGAAGATGGAGAGAGAGGGAGAGAGGAAAAAAGGAAGAAAGAGAGATATTAATGGGGGAGAGGGAGAGAAGGGGAAGATAGAGATATACATGGAAGGTGAAGAGAGGGAAGAAGAGAGAGATGGGGAGAGGGGGTGATTGAAAAAGAGATTCATATATATGGAGTACGAGAGTGCGTGTGTTTAGGGGGGTGAGATAGAGAGACAAAAAAGAATAGATGGAGGGAGATATAGATATGGATGGAGGGTGGAGAGAGGGAGGAATATTTCTCGCACTAGATGGATTGATATAAGTGGAGATGGTTATTTCTAATCCTATTTGATTATTTGCACTGGATGCATCGATTTTAGTGTAGATATTTAATCCTATTTGATTATTTGCACTAGATGCATCAATTTTAGTGTAGATATTTATTTCTAATGATATTTGATTACTTGCACTAGATGCATTGATTTCAGTGTGGGTGGTGATTTCTAATACAATTTGATTGCTTGCACTGAATGTGTTGATTTCAATTTAGATGTCGATTTATAATTATATTTGATTACTTGCACTAGATGACTTAATTTCAATGTAGATGATTTCTAATCCTATTTGATTGTTCGCACTAAATGCATTGATTTTAGTGTAGATGGTGATTTCTAATCCTATTTGATTTCTTTGATTAAATTCATTGATTTTAGTGTAGATGTTGGTTCCTAGAGAGAGAGAGAGTGAGTGATAAGGAAGATGGAGAGAGAGAGAGAGAGAGAGAGAGAGAGAGAGAGAGGACAAAAGGAGGAAAGAGAGATATTAGTGCGGAGAGGGAGAGAAGGGGAAGAGAGGGAAGAAGAGAGAGACGAGAGGGTGTGATCGACAAAGAGAATGATATATAGAGTACAGACGTGTGTAAGCTAGGGGGGTGAGATAGAGACAAAAAGAGAGATGGATGGGGATATAGATATGGATGGGAGGGTGGAGAGAGGGAAGAATATTTCTGGGATTGGGGATGGGATTGATTTCATGGAGATGGTGATTTATAATCCTATTTGATTTTCTTTGATTAAATGAATATCAATGTAGATGTTGGTTCCTTGTGAGAGAGAGAGAGTGAGTGATAAGGAAGATGGAGAGAGAGAGAGAGAGAGGACAAAAGGAGGAAAGAGAGATATTAGTGGGGGAGAGGGAGAGAAGGGGAAGAGAGGGAAGAAGAGAGAGATGGGGAGAGAGGGTGATTGACAAAGAGAATGATATATATGGAGTGCGAGAGCGTGTGTGGTTAGGGGGGTGAGATAGACACGAAAAAAAAGAGATGGATGGGGATATAGATATGGATGGAGGGTGGAGAAAGGGAAGAATATTTCTTGGACTAGATGGATTAATTTAAGTGGAGATGGTGATTTATAATCCTATTTGATTATTTGCACTAGATGCATCGATTTTAGTGTAGATATTTATTTCTAATGATATATGATTACTTGCACTAGATGCATTGATTTCAATGTAGGTGATGATTCCTAATACTATTTGATTGCTTGCACTGGATGTGTTGATTTCAATTTAGACGTCAATTTATAATTATATTTGATTGCTTGCACTAGATGCATTGATTTCAATGTAGATTATTCCTAATACTATTTGATTGTTTGCACTAAATGCATTGATTTCAGTGTAGATGGTGATTTCTAATCCTATTTGATTGCTCTGAGTAAATGCATTGATTTCAGTGTAGATGTTGGTTTCTAATCTTATTTGATTGATTGCATTGGGTGCATTGATTTCAATGTAGAAGTTATTTTCTAATCTTATTTGATTGCTTGCATTAAATGCATTGATTTCAATGTATATGTTGATTTATGATTTGATGTAATTGGATATATGACGGTACATTAATATTAAAGTGATTGGATTAACAATATGCATTGATTTTAGTGTAAGCACAAAAAGTTATTAACAATGTAGATTGATTTTTGTGTTATATTAGTTTAAGCTATTAATATTGGAGAGCAAGAGAGACAAGGTATCATGTTTACTACAACAGACCGAGCTAAAGATTTAAATGGTTTACGATTTAAATTTTCTTTTTCATATAATTGATATGAAAAGATAACAAAACTAACAAGGGAGGAAATAAGAATAGTAGAAGAAAATAGTTTGAGATTGATTGTAACATGTGTACGTTCCTATTATTCACATTTTCTATCTTTCAACACTATTATTGTCACTTTGCATTTAAAAAAAATATTTCATCATTTTTCATCATTATAGTTATTAACAATAAGTATCATCTCAACGAACTGAGTTAACTAAGAAAATTTAAAATTAAAATGACCAAGTTAATCTCAGAAATATTTAGCATATTTAAAATTATTATATTAATATTTGATATATTTACATAAAAGAGTTTTTCACCTTGAGAGATTTGATCCCTCTCGCGCTCGATGATCCGAGTTAAGATGGACGAGGCCTTGCTTTTTCACACTTCATGGTGATAGGTGATGCGGATACCTAAAGGTCATGTGGTGTGTTGTCACCGGTGAGGGTGGAAAATTAAGATGATGTGTGTAACCCATATAGTTCTAGAGTCTAGGTGGTCAAAGGAGTAATCGACAAGTTCTTCCACCATAACGGTCGAGAAATATTAGGATCAAAGATGTATTGAGGAGGGTCTCGAGAGCGTGGAGTTCGAACGTTGGAGAAGGAATATGTTGATGATCGTCGTGATCTATGTGGAATGTCGTTTTAGCTTAGTTGAAAAGTCACCGCAAATGCCTCAATCAAACCCTACCCGATGTTGATTCGCTCACAACCGCAAAAATTTAGGAGCGTATTTCCTCTCAAACCCAATCTTCACTTCATTGCTTAACTATGAACATCCCCAATTCGTGCATGTAAATCATAAGCTCTTTCATTCAATCATAAAGGATACATGATGTCAATTTGTGACTTTTGTTAAGAATATTCAATATCCATAAATAAGTTTCTCATAAAAAGAATCGAAAATTTTGTCTATGCAACACAAATGGATGGCATTTGGGAGGAAATAACAATAACCGGAAGCCTTTATATACGTAACTACAATTTCTATTAATACTATTTTTTTATATATGGTGTGCATAAAAATTTTGTTGCATTAATGGTTTGAATAACAAACTCTCAACACTTATGCTTCCTTTCCAAGTTAGTTCATCATGTCTCTCACATATTAACATGAGATTAGATCATAAATCGAAGGATGGGGAACTTGGTTTTTTTTTGTTTGAGTGCTTTTCCAAGAATGATAGGAATTTAGTTATTGATCCGAATGGAAATGGTATCAACCCATGGTATTCATCTACCCATTATCCATCCACGCATGGAATTTACCCATGTATTGTAATGGTATCAACTCCATGGTACTCATCCACCCATGATATTTATTCGCCCATGGTATTGTAAGTGACCCATGGTATGTATCCACCCATGGTATTCATCCACATGGGATTTACTTCATGGTATTGGTAAGTGCATCATGGTATTGGCCTATGTATCTACACATGGTATTGTAACTCAAAAAGGCTATAAATAACAAGCCTCAGCTTGTAAAAGGACATTGTCTCGCCACAATGTAGCTTCTACAAATATCTTCATTTTAATAAAACAAGTTTCTTTGTGGTTTTATTTTCTTTGTGTTCTCTTTTTTTGGCATTCTAATTTTGCAGATCTCGGGGTTCATCCATTTCAACTTTTTAGATCTTGGGGCTCTCCAAGATCTCAGATTGTGTGGTAATTGATTCAGGTTACGCTCTTCCATGGGAATGAGGGCTTGAAACATATCTCGCTTTCAATGTTTTTGCGTTAATCTTCAAAGAAATCCATGATTTTTTTTGGGCGATGAAGTTTTCGTATCAGATATGAAAATTTTGGTGAAAATTACAAAAAAAAAGACCAAAGCTGGATTCCTTTTGCAAAAAAATACTCAAATTCAAAAAAAAATCGAATTAAAATTGGAGTTCGGATGAGGGGAGATAGCGCCGATTCAAAATCAAAGTTAGTCGTTGGCAAAATAATTTTTTTGACAACAATTCATGGACGGCGGTTCTCCCGTCATTTTTCGCATTTTTCAAAATTTCAGAATAATGGATATAGATCTGAGCTCCTCTTGAAAAATCACCCAAGTTCAAAACAACCTACGACCTGAGTCCTGGATAGAGTTATCGTTGATTTAAAATCAACTATTTTTTCAGAAATTTTCATGGGATTCGGCGAGATGCCCAAACACGAATCTAAGAGTCTAGGAGTGCCCCTGTGATAGTGGTTTCAAATACATGAGAAGATGTAGAATTATCATTCCATTTCCAAAACAGTTAGTAATAAATATTCCGAGCTATAATACCGAGTTATGCTCATTTTAAATCAGAGCAAGATTCGAGCAGTTCCCCTTTGGAGACGTGCCCTCCCACCCCCGCTTTAGTAGGCACCCGCTTCACATTCATCAGCTTCAAAGATAAAATAAGCTCGGCTTGGGTTATTTGGAGATGTGCCCTCCCACCCCAAGCTATGTAGCACTGCTATTTCATCAACAAATAGCATCACTATGGGTCAACCGCACAAAATCATTTTCTATCGAAGTCCATTTGCTAGGCCGCACACTATTAGTGCAACACAAGCTTGGTCGCTAAGAATTATTGTGGTATCTCTATCCTCTGATTCTCGTTTGTCATGGTTTTGTCTATCCACAAACCCACACTTCATCGAAGTCCATTTGCTGTGCCGCACACCGTCAATATCACAAGTACGCTGCATTACAGGTATCTCTATCCTCTCTGGGATCTTCGTTCATCACGGTTAAGGGCTAACTACACAAAACCCTTCTCTTCAAAGGGTTTCCTTTCATATTCAACAAAGGCTTCTCAAAGAGGGAACTTCACGCAATGGGGATCTATCATTTTTTAAGGAGGGAGGAATGATCCGAATGGAAAATGGCATCAACCCATGGTATTCATCTACCCATATTATCCATCCACCCATGGAATTTAATGCATGGTATTGTAAATGGCATCAACCCATGGTATTCATCCACCCATGATATTTAATCGCCATGGTATTGTGCGACCCATGGTATGTATCCACCATGTATTCATCCACACATGGGATTTACTCATGGTATTATAAGTGGTATCTACCTACAGGATGACTCTATGGTATCTACACATGGTATCAGAATCAAAAAGGCTATAAATAATGTTTCGCCTTGTAAAAGGATGACACACACAATGTAGCTTCTATACTTATTCTCTCGTTTTAATAAAAACAAGTTTCTTTGTGGTTTATTTTCTTTGTGTTCTCTTTTTCTCTCCGCATTGTAATTTTCTGCGCATCTTGTCGATCTATTTCAATCCTTTTAGGATTCAAATTTCCTGAAGATCCTGATCAAGCATGGACTCTATGGAATCCATTCTTATTGCTGCTATGATCATGGAATCTAATCCATTAACAATCACCTGTGGTAATGCTTGTCCTATCCACATGAAACAGCTCTCAGAGTCTATCAACCTACGAGCGGCAAGGCATGTGACAAGTGGATTTAATTCCATATGGGGAGGATTACAACATCTCCTTTTAGCCATCCGTGCCGTATCTTAATGACACAGAGAATATAATTTGGCTTCCATATAATTATAAATGATACAAACCAAATATCAATGCTGTGGGGAACATAATTTGGCTTCCCCACATAATTATCAATGATAAATTACATTTTTTGTATTTTTGATTCGTGTTTTGCAAATGATTTTGCTCTTAACTTTGAATTTAATGGAAATTCTTGTAACTAAATGTTAGAGTTGTGTTGCCGAATAATATAAGCTTTCGTGCTTATTTTCTATGGGTATATTTTCATTTTATACATTGATAAGGTATATATTCTATACTTATACAATTTTTCATCAATGATTATTTGTTCTTTTGAACTTTTGGATAATCTTGTAGTTAGACTAAGGTTTGTGATATATTGAGGAGTGAAAATGTGAAGTCAAGCTATAATTTTTTCCTCTTTTTGATAAAAAATTTCTAGTTTTTTTCGTTCTTCAACTTTCTGCAAACTATAACAATTTATTTGTTTAGATCATTTTGCGATAAAAATAAAGTTGTCGAAATTTTGTTAGCTTTTCTAAATTACTTATTTTTTGAAATTTTTTATGCGTATTTGATATGTCAACTTAGCGTTTCTTTGAGTGTGTGTTTCTAACAATCAAAGGATTCATATGAAGTCATGTTATGACGCAATGTTGTATTCATTGAAAATTTGTGTTTTTGAGAAAACAAAATGTGTTACAACAAACTTCAGACAGAGTCTACTTTGGTTTTGGCCATTTACAAAGCCAATGGATAATATCATAATTACTGGGTTTTTGAACCGGTCCAATACGAAAAACCGCATATTTTAGATATGTTTCTGCGACGCAACAAATTTCTTAACATTTAAGTTATAAAAACTAAAATCTAAAAGCTACACATTAGAGACGACGACCAATGTAATGTCCCCCATAATTTTTTCAATTTTTTTTTACAATGTATTTTGGGAGATACAAAATTTTGATTTCACCGAATCACAATGACCCTCGAAATTGTTTGCACCCATTTTATTAGAAAATTAATTAAAATTAGTAAACGTTTATGAAATTCCATAAAAGTTATATTTCGAAAGTAGATTCAATTCTCGAAAATGCTTGTCTCTGCCCGACAAGCATCAGTAAAAACCTTTCATGGAGTTTAATCGGCCCAAAGTCAGTGTAAACGTATTCAGAGACTCGGTTTTTACGTAATCAGACGCGTTGTCTCTACCGAATTATGTTTTGCGCCGACGGCTCGTTAAGTCTAACGAATTAATAGTTTGGACGAACTTTTGATCAAAATTTTGGCCGAACTTTTTGCTAATTTTCCGTCGGCCGGAAAATTTCGTCATGGGCTCCCTACTAAAAACACATTTCACGGCAATATAAAATTGCCACGAAACTGATTCATAATTTCCGCACATTTCGCATGAGTGTTACCTAACTTTTACTCATCATCAAACACCCTCTTCAATTATATGTAATATGTATGAGATTTAAGGCAGATCAACCATGAAAAATTGTTGATGTTTTTTTTTTCGCTTTGCATTTAACTCTAGTAAATACAATAAAGATGCATAGTTTGATTAGAATGCCAAAATATTTACTCGATAGATTTACGTTCTTTGACTCTTATCGTAGAAAATATTTTCCTCTCTGCAACAGTTAAAATTTAAATATTAAGCTTATGATGCGCTAATCACGATCATTCAACCTATAGAACTTTATGCAAATTTAAAATATTACACAAAATAATGTACGAACGTCGTCTTCCACATTCCCCCTGCATTTCTCCTATCAACATTCCTTCGCACCTCTTGGTGCAATTTGCTAGTTTATATCATTTACGAGATAAAGTGGAAAATTATGGTAGTCATATTAATTCTTGTCAACTCTAGTGAAAAAAAAAATTAGGGTCCTACAAGCCACCATATGGACTATCAAGGCTTCGTGATTCACAAGTTTCCAAAGCCACACTGAAGATTGAGATATTTGACCAAGCCTAAACCTGCAGAAATGTGGAAATTTATGGTCAATTGTTATTGACTCCGTCAACCCTCGTGCTAAAAAATTTGAATGTCCCACAAGCCGCCAAATGGACTATCAAGGTTTTGCGATTAACAAGATGCCTGAAGGCACAATGAAGATTGAGTTATTTTCCTGGAATTAAGAACCTAAATAAAATCGTCGAGTGCTTTCTCTTTCTTCCATCTTAATTTGAAATGGATACCTAACCAGCAATAACCAAGAAAAGAGGATGAGCAAAATGTTGAAGAAGAGATGTAAGGTAGTTATGGCTGCTTTACCATGTAGGAAACTTTCTTGCAAAGAAACTTTTGTCACATTTTAGAAACTACTCTAAATTTCTACAAGATTTTTGTCAAATTTGTGATTAGAAAGAGGGCTCATTTCTTACATGATTAGCTAATTTTTTGAAAAATCATGTTTGTACACATAAGAACTAATTGACAAGAAGGTTCCACTTAGAAAAGACTAAAAAAAAAACTATATCATAATTAGTGTGTTTTCATTAAACTTTAATCTACTTTACTGATTATATTTGGCATTGTCTAAGTATTATATGTTTTGGAGTTTTTGACTTGAAATGGACAATTTTTTTTTAGTCGTAACGTGATCTTTGTTGTTGTTTAAAATAATTTTTTGACTATATATATGGATTCAACACTTAAAAATCTAGGGGCATTCAGATTGTAGAGAGTTCACAACTCAAAATTGTGATTCCAACAAATTCATGTGGGATTCAAGGCAAATTCAATTCGAAAAAATATATTTGAGAAAACTCTAAATCATATAGCAGGCAACTACTATTATGATTATTACTTATATAATAATGCATAATTTATTACCATAATAACATATTCATATATTGGAATTTTATTTAATATTAATATAGTTTTTCAAATATGGGTGTTGAATTCAAGTAATATTAATAATAATATAAAACAAGTGTTGCAATAGCGTAGTCTCGCCATTTAGGATATGTAAGTATGTATGTATGTTGATGTGGATAAACAATTGAGCATGTAATAGGATAGGTAGATAATTGAATCCTTCAATTATTTCCCTTAACCCTTTAATACCCATCGACACATGCAAGTTTATTTCTTTAGTATGAAAATTCTTCAAGAATTGTGGCAAGAAACCTCTTGACCTAAAACTTGTATCCAACCTATCCGTACCAAAGATACTCATAAAGTTTTTGAGTCTTTCTAGGTTAAAAGATACAACGAAGAAAATGAGATACTCATAAAGTTTTTGAGTCTTTATGATTTAAAAGATATTAAGAGAAGAAAATTAATAAGTAGGGGCAATTATATAAGTAAAAATTAATAAGTAAAGACAATCAAATAAGTAACCAAGTCGTTTTGTATGTAACAATTTAAAATTTATATTTTGAATTTTTGTGATGACCAAGAAAATGGTAGAGAATGGTTGGTTATGCTAGAAAGAAGAACTAGTTATTAAGTATAAGATGTCAAACACATTACATATTTGTAATTATATTTAGAAAATATTTAAATCACAAAATTAACTTTAAAATGTGTAAAAATTTTGGGAAATTTTATTATCATGAATATAAGAACTATTTTTGTAAAATATTCAAAATTTTAATATTTTTACATCATTTAAATCTATAGAAAATTGATGATAATAAAATTAAGTTATTATTATCATATAAAATTTTGATTATTTTTTTGAAAAATAAAAATAAAACCATCTATAAAACTGAATTTTATTTTTTTAAATAAAAAAATTAAATCATTTATACAAATTTAATTCTTAAAAAAATCTCCAATATTTTTTTTTTATTAATGGACAAACAATTTTTAATTCAAAACTGCAAAACATATATATATTATTTTAAAAATGAAATTTACTTTATTCCACACATATAGATGAGAAACTAAGTTTTATTTAAAAATGACATTTATCTAATACCCTTTGTATAATTGACAAATGATTTTTCATTTAAAATCTGAGATTTATTTAGTACCCTTTACATAATAACAAACATCACATGTTGCCTTTCAAATTTTATACGTGAGTGCTGGGTCCAAATACAAAAACTAATTATAACATTGCACAACAATGTGTGTTACTAAGAGCCAGTTAATGCAAAACTAATTATAACATTGCACAACAAAGTGTTACTACACCATTAACGCAACACCTCGGAGGGCACTTCATTCTAGGCCACTCGTTCGAATAAGATCTCTGATGTGCTCTTAATTTCCATATCATGTGTAAGTGTGAAATCATCTCTCCTTGTAAAATACTTGCATCGACCTTGCATTGTCAAAAACCAGTGTTGCATTTGTCTGACACATCTTTTGTACCCTTGAAATTTGCGAGGGTGTTTTCCAGAGACTATAAACATGTTTGATAGCTTCTTCCTCTCGAGAATTTGGGGATGGTCCTTCATGTAACATTGTATGGTAGAAGTCATCTCACCTTCACCTCTCTCCACCTACATTAATAGTTAGCAACAATTCAAGAATATTAGAAGCATCTAAGGACATGGATTATATATTGGACTATAAGAGATTGAGTGCCCTACCTGGTGAGTTCTGGTATCATTCACCAAACATCTTTGTCAAACTCACTCAAATATGCAAATTTGGATCGATAATCAATTTGGGAGAGCATGTGATTTTCTTGCTATTGAAAATATCAAACAAATTACAAAATCAAAACAATTTAAGGAATAGAAAATCTAAAAAATTGTTGTGATACAAAGAAATAAAAATTAAAACAACACATGAAATTCTATAAAATACTTTGTACATATATTTCAGCCATGAATGAAAGAACCCAAGATGTTTACAAGATTTTTTCAAAGAAAACCTTCAAAAAACCATAATGGCATACTCATATCAATACTTACTATCAATGAAGAATATGATGTCTTATAGTGATAATGACATTAAGAAAAAATCTGCATCCAAAAACGATTAGGGCAACCGTTTAGATTCTAAAATTGTAAGGCTATGGTTGTTGGAGCAATTGTCTCAACTAGTCATGTTGTATATGTGTTGAATTTATTTGTTTGAGGGAAGTTTTTTGTTTGTCGTGTTGTTTTAAATATATGAACAAATTATTATTATATTTCATATCCTTAAAAACATTATATAAAATAAACAAAATTGTTTATGTCTAAACTTGAAAAGCTTTCATCCTTAATTATCTATTGTGACTTTTAATAAATTCTGAGATAGTAACCAATGCTAGTTTGCACATTTACACTTTCACTCCTACATGTTAAAGTGTCCAAGAAAACATAAATAATGGTAGGTATATTTATTTTCTCTTCTTGTTCCTATTCATTTTTTATGTAAATAATTGCTTAAATTATGGTGGACAGAACTTATGGTAAATAGGTTAGTTCCCCGAGTATGAGCTATTTTTAAGGATTTTATTTTTAGGTTGTTTCTCTTATGAAGTTTAACAATGAAAAATCATCATGACAAATATTTAAAAATCATGGTATAAATATTGCAACTACATCCAAAAATTATCACAAAAAAAAAAAACCGAGGCGTTTATCCACATGGCAAACTTAAAAAACTGCACAATACCTTAAAAGTTATGGTCCAATCAAATGTTTGAAAATTATTTTTTAAAACTACAATAAATATCTTAAAAGTTATGATTCAATAAAATGTTTGAAAATTATTTTTTTTAATAATATTAAAAAATAAAATTTATTTTTCAAAGTTAAACATCATATTTCGTATTGTTCAATGCTAAACTAATAAAACTAATAATACTCAACAAGCAAAATCGCATTGCAAATGATTTGGAGTCCTACCTTAACATGGACTAAAAATAAAGATACATTTAATAACTAAAATGAAAAAATTATAACATTATCATTTCTATTAGACTTCACAATATGACCGTGAGTAATTTAATCATTTACTACTTAATTCACCAATTTCAAAATGCATTATAATATCTTAATATTCTATAATGTTTCACAATGTTAACATGGACTAATATAATCATTTACTACTAAATTCACCATTTTCAAAATGTATTATAATATCAAAATATTTTTACAATATTTGAACATTAGAATGAATATTTAATCTCATTTTCATAAATAAATATGAGAATAAGGTGTCATCTACAGAGGTAGAAGATTTTTCGATCGCTCAAAAAGTGATCGTAATCTAGCAAAAATTAAAATATCGAGTACTGCTATGTTTGAATCATATTTTTTACGGAGAAAATGGATTCAAAGACCATCAAAAACCTCTCAAGCACTCCAAAACCTTAAAGTATGACAACTGTAACCTAGATTTACAAAATCCCTTCCATATTTTATCAAAATCTCGTTAAAATTTCCATAATTTTCAAAACAAATTCCCATATTAGTTAACCTGCAGCTAAGAATAACACCAAATTCAAAATATACCATCATCACCTCAAACACTAAATCTCATGTATACCAATAGCCATATCCATATGACTTGCCACGACACGTAGACCTTAAAAAATCATAAAAAACATAAAATTACTCCTCCGTATTTCACAATGTCAGCCTCCTGCACGTTTCGCTGGCATGAATCATACCTAGCGATAAATTTTGCGGATTTAATTGAATTTCACAATGTCAGCCTCTGCACGTTTCGCTGGCATGAATCATACTCTAGCTATATGGTTTGGATTTAATTGTCTCTGACGGTGTTCGATTATTCCCCTCCCTTTCCTTTCCTGACCTCTGAGCTTCATTGCAAATATATGGGCGGTGAAACAAGGTTACAAGGTCATCTAACAAAATAATGTCCTTCACTCCTTTACCTCTTTTATATATATATATATATATATATATTATTATTTTTTATTGTTTAAATTATATTTTTTAATGGATAAATGGATTCACACTTTTTTTTTAGCTACTTGGATTGTGTAGATTATACAACTTAAGTTTTTATTGTTGATTTCATACAAAATTGACAATGTTCAGTTTAGCACTCTTCATATCATTTATCTAACCTATTTGTAGTTGAAGATGTGAAGTTTTTAACTCAGTGAGACAATTACAACGTGGAATGACATAGTGTTCCAAAAGTTTCCTTATTATCATAAGATTTTAATTATTTCAATTGCTTTATATAACAAGTGTAGTATCCAATTTTTATAAAAAAATAATTGATAATTTTAAATAATATATATTTTTATTTATATTATTTTAAAATTAAGTAGGTTATATATATATATATATAACCTACTTAATATTATAATTTTAAATATTATAATTTTAAATAATATAATGTTAAAAAATAATATAAAATTTAAAATAATAAAAGCTAATAAACTTTATATTGTACTTTAATTAAATAATATTCAACACTTCAATGTGAAGGCAATGTGTAAGTATGTTTGTCTCTCTTACAACAAAAATAAAAATTTTGAGCCGATTCTAGTGTGAAGACTCGCTTGTAAAATAAAATAAAATATCCTTAAATAGAAAACAAACATTGTGATTTATAATAAAAAGAAAAAAAAATGCTATGATATTTAATTAGTTGTCCATATAATTCAATATAATTTAATCTAAAGTAATTAGAAGTACAGTGTGAATAAGATGTTTAAACCTTATATTTTTCAAAAATATTTTAACAAGTGATATCAACTTTATATATATCTATATATAGAAAAAAATGCTAAAAAAGAAAATATTTTAATGTTATATAGAATAAAATATCAAATGTGAGTTAAGTAAAATATTTTAATATGAATTAATATTAACATATATTTAAAAATATAGTAATAATTAAAAAATCAGCTTTAATGTGTTGATAAAAATGCCTTAATATTAGTTTCCATACTCGCCTTACATTTTGATACTATTTATTCTTTGGTGCAACTACTTGTTTAAATTATGGTGGACAACTATCTACATGACATTGTGATGTGCAATAATAATTATTATTATGACACTTCGCAAATAGAATTTTTTTTTTTAGATTTTTTTTAATATAATTTTTATATCTCACAATTCAATTTAAAACCACATAAAATTAGTCATCAACCAATTAGAAAACATAATTTATATTTTATTTTTTGTATTTTTATTTTTTTTAGTTTTCAAAATATTCAATTTAATATTTACTTTTTTCAAAACTTTAATAAACTTCATAGAATTTGCTTTAAAATTTTCAAACCGATTGAAAGTCATAACTTTTTGACCAAAATAAGAACCATATAACCTACTTTCAAATATAATAAATATTTTTTTTTTTCTTTTAACTATTCCGCTCACACATAATGACATTGAAATATTTTATCTATGATCCACATTAAATTTTTTTTAATTATTAGCTATATTTTTTAAATGTCACATATTAATTTTATATTGAGAATTAAATGAATTACACATCTCACTCGTTTTAGTTTTTTTTTTTGACAAAAATAAGTATTTATTTGTATTAAATATGCGCTCGGTTGCGGCAAATACCCAATAAATTACATGACCATCTTGTTTTGAGACATCTCGAATGTCAAATTATATCTAACTACCCTTGCCCAAATAACAAAAAACCCTACCCCACCATACTCTTATTTTCTCGAACTAAAACATATGACACAATTGGAGAAAAAAACGTATGCATATGAAACCAATCATTATAGTCAGGTATCATCTAAAGGTTTAGTTGGACTATTGAGGTTGATGTTACAGAATACTTTGTAAGTTCACTCATTGTTTGAACATTCTAAAGCTAGAGACACATGATAATATTTGTCAATGCATCCACTTCATCTTCTATACAAGAAATTTGTTTCTATAAGGTTGCAATTATATCCAAGAAATTGCATTCGAAGGCCTATCGTTGATACATCATGACATAAAAATCATATATTTTTAAATTAATTACTTCATGCTCTTTCTTGTAAAGTCTACACGCCGAAGAGGACGAAGAGTCAAAGGCCGAGGAGACCAAGTCCATCGAAGCAAGAGAATTTTCTGAACCGTGCACAAAACACTCGTAATTCAAGACTACTAAAGGGAGAAGGCCAAGGATAACTAAAGAGAAGGCTCTATGATGTTATCTTCCCAACATGTGCTCACAATTACACTAACAAACAGCAAGATAATTGATATCAAGGACAAAGGGAACAAACCAATACCAAACTAAGAGCCAAAATGAGTGCACATGAGAGGGTCATAGTATATCTTGATTTTTCTAAAATAAAACCTCCTCCAGAGTCGATGATGAACGAAATTGGAAAGCTTACCTCGCCCCAGAGAGTCCGAATCGCCATAGAACCCAACTATAATGATGTTGCACCCACACAATGTTTCCATTGCAAATGTATGCCTTCACCCGAAAGTCATCTCTAAGCTTCTAACTTCCCCAATGCCCAGAGGCTACCGGAAATAGAGGAAACCTTTTGCAAAATCCACCTCGTAAATTTTGTGAGCAAGACAAACTTTAACCTTCAATTCGGATCAAATTAAATCCTCCAAGTCTAATTTATTCTCTTGCCATGGGAATTGCAACTAGGCTATCATTTCATCATTATTGCGCCTAGTACCTGCTGCGTACAGAATACATCATGAGATAATTCAATGTTGTACAACTATAACTATTTGAAGCTCGAACTTGCAAGCAAGTCCCTTTCACATAGAGCGAACAAGGCGGTGTGCATACGCTTGCATGAAGCATGAGCCCCGGCATCAATGATGTATGCCTAACAATGAACCATCATTAATGAGAATGGGAGCAAGTTAGTAACCTCTGATATGATTAATTCTAAGGAGAGGAGACGGAAAGGAGTGAGATGGGGCTAAAGGGGTTCCCGCGGGGGGAATATACGAGATGGAGAAATAAGGGGAAGAGTATTATTTATTTCTTTAGGGGATTAAGGCAAAATTCTTAAACCATAAATTTCGCATTGTCCTTCATCCAAAAGAGAAGATTTTTAGGCTTGGTCATTTGCTTCCAAATTCTAAGCTCTCTATAATATGAAAGAATGAAGTGCTAGTGAAGGAGAGTAGGTTTTGTTTGATACGATGATGTACAAAAGGATGAGGGTGTTATCTTTGGGATGGGTATTAGATCGAAAAACAACATATGCTTGGGAAAGAGTCTCCAAGAATGATAATGTCTCTATTACCACGATCTTGGGCTAGAGATACCCAAGAAAGATATTATACATTTCTCGCCTAATTATTAGATTTTTGGAGGTCTCATGAAAATTTATCCATAATGATTCCTTGGGGATTTATTAATATCTCTCTCCTCCCTACGCTCTCTTCACTCATTTTAGTTTTATTAGTAAATAAATGACTTTTTATTTTCTAATTTTACTTTTTATTTGTAGTAACATTGAAATATTTTATTATGGTTAACATTAATTATTTTTTTTTATTTATTAATTGTTTTATACTTTTTCTCCCTATATATATATATAAAATTGATTTGAAATAAATTAGTTAGAGTAAATATTCAAATAGTCTATTCAAGTGTTGTGTTAAAATATTTTTTAAAAAGTATAAAAAGTATACATCTTGTTCACACTCAAAAGTGAAAATGTCGTGGTTTTTTTCACTTTTAGTTATTTGAACTTTATAAAGTTAATATAAATTTATGTTTCTTCCCATGAATAGAAATATTTTATTTATGGTTAAGAGTGAGTGAAATATTTTCACACATCTCCTTTTCTTTGCTTCTTCTTCTTCTTCTTTTTATAATTTATTTAGAGAATATTTTAATTTTTTTAAGGAGACATGTCAACTCCACCTTGAGTAAAGACAAAATCACCCTCATACTAAGTTGTAGAATGGGAATTTCCTACACAATAATAGGGAGACACTTTATTGTCTAATAAAATAAACTAGCACAATTATATAAATTAAAATGGTTGATAAATGTTAATAATTATCAAAAATATTTATGTATCATTTGTAACTTTCAGAATTTGTAATGTCACGAGTGGGGGAGTGAAGGTAGGAAATGGAAAAACAATTTAGAAACCCTTGATTTTATCCATTAGATAGTGTATATGATGAAGAATATTCACACTATTAAATCTAGACCATAATCGATTTGCATTGAGGAGCAACTTTGCAATAATCCAAATTGTACACCTTGAGTAAATCCAACCATTCCATATGTTGTTGATATTTCCATGTCCTCGATGGTTTCAGTTTAACTTAAGGGTTTTCTATTTCATTTGAATTTATCATTACTTTAGCATTTCTTGTATAATGCTTGCATAATAAAGTCTCAGTCAAAAATATTTTGTATTATATCTTTTAGTATATAAACATTTAAAACAAAAACATTAATTTTTATTTATCTGTATTGCAATCTAACCAATCACAACAAAAATATTTTAATATTATATAATTTAGTATCAATTTAATAAAAAAAATTTATTTGTCAAAAATAAATAAATAAATTATGAAATACATTATTAAAATATAATTTTTAAATGATTAAAAGATGTTTTCCATATAAATTATTTGATATTTTAAATGAATGAGATTTATAACTTTTTACAACTAATTTATTTAGAACTTAAAATAAATTTCACTTTATTATTTTAAAATTTTAATAAATAATTTATATTTTTTAAGCATTGATTGATTTACTGTTTTTTTTAAACATTGATTGGTTTATTTTTCTCATTTTGAATTTATGATATGTTTTTCTAATATTCTTATACCTGATATAGGTATTTGGTCACATATTATAAATGACATGAGATAAAATATCTTATCATTTATTAACTTTGCTAAGACATGACTTTAGCAATTAATTTTCTTTGCTTTTGACTATCTATTAGTCGAATCTATCTATCTATATATATATATATATATATATAATTGTCACATTGATTTATATTTTGAAGGTCTATATTCAATTCTTATGAATAATCAGCTCAAATGTTGGTGAATACGCTCATAGACACTCACCTACTGTTGATCCAAATAATGACTTGGAAGGAATTGGGTCTACTTTCGTCTTTGTTGTCACTGTTGGAAAATGAGAATCTAGAAGCTCTTTTTGCTCAAACATATTTAATGACATAAAAATGTTTCACATCATTTGTGTGAAGCGTAAATTTGTTGTGCAGATCTTAGTAAATATTTGTTTTGATTGGTTAGCAACTTATTGTTTGCATAACTGTAAATGTGTGTTTGTTGAATCAATCATTGTGAACATCAAAGTTGGACACAGATGATCTCCATTCAAAGCTCTACAATGTTGTTACATTTTTCTCCTTTACTCACATTTAATAAATAAAACAATAATTATGTTTACCTAAAGCAGATCATTGGAATGGTCATTGACACATGTGATATTTATGCAGAGAAACATGTATATTTTGGAATAGTGTTTTCAAAGTTTTGATTCAATTATCAATCATTTTTTATAGAATATTTTTATGTATGTAGTATTGCCAAAGTAGTTATGCATTTTATACCCTTTTAATTAAATTTATTAATTAAAAAAATGTCATAAACCTATGTTTATGAATGTTATGTTTATTGGACCACACTTTTCATTATATCTAAGGTTTAATTTTAAAATGAGATATTTTTTTATTTTTTAACCTTATATATATATATATATATGATTGATCCATAAAACAAACTTTTGATTTACGTTACATATAGACTCTAAGAATCGATTTTATCGACAATTATTTACAAATTATTGTTGAATGGTTTTGAGATGCTTGACTAAGTTTAGTGGTTTCTAACTATGCAACCATCATCTAAATTCACCCACCTTCACCATCAACTTGATTTTATTAATCTTGTATACTTTCAAGAATCTACAAAATGTAGGTAATAATTTATAAAGAAGGAAAGTAATTATTTAAAACATGTTTCTATTTTTAATAAATCTTTGGTTTAATTAATAGAAAAAATAGAAACTAATTTATCATTTGATGGAATTAAGTAAAATATTTATATGTAATGTAATAGAAACTACATATCATAGAAGTACAAACTCAACATAATAAGAGAGTAGAGTAATCATTTTGCATAATACTCCGTCATCCATGGATCTGGTGCAAAGATTTAGACAGATGTTTATTAGGCTATCATAATAATTTTATGAGTAATTATTACATCATTCATGGTTCATGGTCATTTAGTTGTATGTAAATCAATTACACAAAATCATTAATATAAGGTCATAAAGATTCTCAATTCATTAACTTCATGCTGTCTGAATTAAATGCATTTGTAAATACCTAGTCAAGCTAATAATTAAGAAATATATTTTTGCAAAGGTGTAAATCAACTACACAAACACAGATAAGATCATAAATATTCAATTAATGTCATCATACATAAACGGAATAATCGAATTGAATACATCTTTTTGTGCAAATGTGTGATAGGAATTACAAAGGTAAGACAAGTGCAAGACAACGCTTGTTTTATATATAATATATATTCCTTCTTTCATGATAAATTACATCCTTACCTACTCATTTGTTAAGTTTTTAAAGATTTTTGTTTTACAATGATTTTTAATATTAATAAATTTAATTAAAATATTAATACATTTGTTTAGCATATGCCATTTGGGTATAGTTTTACTAAGATAATAATATTTTATTTATTTTTTATATTTTTGTTTTTATATAAATATTTATATTTGAATTTTTTTTTAATATAAAATTTATAATTTAAAATATAAAAAGTATTATTTCTTTTTATTCTCATGATTAATGTGTGCCTTTTTGCATTATCGTGTTTGATATGAGATATGGAACTAAGATTTTTAGTTGTTTTTAAGGTAATTACGTATTTCTATTTTGTATGTAGGGAGTTTTGTTACAATTTTTTTAGAATGGTTATGCTTTTGTATTTGTGCATTGTCTTACCTAGTGTAAAATGTGGAGTCCAAAGGCAGTGTTAGTTGTTTTTTCTTTATCTACATTTCACATCTTTCTATTCTACGTGATCTTATGTGCATTTATATATTTCTACATTTTGGAATGAATATTGTTGCTCTTTGTCTTCTTGTTGTTTTTCCTCTTCTCCTCGCATTGTCACATTGTCACATAATTGCACCAAACCATTATTTGCCTCATAAACACTCTAAGTAATTAAGACTTAACTTATTGTTTGTAGTTAATTTAATTAAAAACATTAATTTGGTTTGGTGAGTGGTTGATCAATCATCTTGTTTATTGAATTCACATATTGATATAAAGAATGCAACTTAGGATTATCAATTGGCTTGTCTCAAATGAGAGTTTCAATTATGTTTCTCTGGGTGTTTGGGAGGAATGATGGTTATCCTTTTACCTACATTTACTCCCACTCAAATAAAATGCTTCAAACCTATAATCCTTATCCCTATACAATATCTTACCTTTACTATAATATAAAATAGATAATTTATTAATTATAATAGATAATTATTATTTGTTAAATAAATATAAATATTAAGTCATTAACATTACTTTTAAAAAATAAACCAATTCATTTGAGAAAAAAATTCACTTTTCCTAAATACTTTAATATCTTATATTATTCCTTACATTTAAAAAACAAATTCTTAACTAATTAATTTTATTTTTTATAAATATTATTCCTAAAACTAAAACATAATTCAAATACAACAATGCAAAGTAAGTAATAAAACCAATATTCCCATTATTGTTGCCAATAATTAACACCTAGCATTTGCACCAAAAGGTTGCAAAGATATGCCGATACAAAGCAGATGAGTAAAATGATGTAGAGGTAGCATTGCAAGAAACAAGGATATGGGCCTGACAACATAGATAAAATTATTAATGAAATTGATTGCTTTGGATGGCTTATTAATCTCAAAAGCAAAACCCAAGATATCCCATTGTCAAAGAATATAATTTGAGATGAGTTATTTTCAACATCTAAAATGTTAAAAAGATTTTTTATTGTTTTTTTTTATGATGGTGAATTGGATCTTTTATTTAAAATTTTGGGATTGCTATACGTATTACTAATTCTTGTCATTATAGTGTGATATGTTCTTATCATATTCCATGTCATTATGTTATGATTTGAGGTTTCTCATGTCGGTTTTATTTTTGTTGAATTGTGTATAATTTTCTTGGCATTGTTCATGTCTGTTATATGGAACCTAATGCACCGAAGATAAAGCAATCTAAGCTTGTATTCGTATATATAGTTTTCAGAGTTCATAATCCCTCGTTTTTCATATTGCATTTGATATATAGGATATCATCATACTTATAAATTTGTTCTTCTCTAGAAAAAGCAAGCCTCTCCTAGGCTATCTATGTTTGAAATATAAGATTTTGGTAGTTAGTGTGTTGATATTCACCTTTTCGCTATATCACTAAAAATGATATGTAAATATGGTGAATCCGATTTCTTCGCGTACGTACAAAGTGTGGGATAGAACCTATATACTTTGTGTTTTTTATTTAAGACATTGAGATTTTACACCATGTAGAAGAGATGCAATAGACATGCCTGTATAGCGATTCCACAAATCTTTGAATGTAAGGTTTTATAGTAACTATAAAACAAAGTAAAAAATAACTGCAACATGTAAGTATTTAATAATTGCACTTACTAATCAATAACTAATTTTAACCATAATTTTTAACTAACAACTTTTTTAGTAAAAAACACCTGTATTATTTTAATTTGAAAATTTTATATCCAACTACTTAAAGGTTAAAAATATCATGGTCTCACTTGAACAAACAAAATAACTAGACTACAATGGTAAAATATTCAAGCTCATTACTAATGTCATGAAATGATTGAATTTCCAAGATATTTTTAAAATCATAATGGACATAAGTTCACCAAACAAATATTTGATTTCTCACCCAAAAGTGGAGTCTAGTCATAACAGACATGGTACATAATAAAATCTACAATAAACATAAGTTCACCAACAAAAATACTTGATTTCTTACCCAAACCGAGTCCTATATGATACATGTATGATACAAAATCAAAATACATTAATTTTGTGTAGAATTGAAATAACCGGATTAGATTATGATCAAAATATTATTAAACCTAGAATTGAATATTTGAGTGATTTGATTTTGATTTAATATTAGTTAAAGATTGCCTATGTGTTAATAAAACATTTTCACAATTTCGAAATATTCTTAAAAATCTTATAATTAATATAATTCACCAATTTAAAATATTAGAATTTTTTATCTAGTCCTTAGATGTTGTACATATACAAATAACTGACCAGGAAAATCAAAATACATGAATTTTGAATGAAATTGCGAATACATGAATTTTGAATGAAATTGTTCATCTCATGGAGAATCAAAATACATGAATTTTGAACAAATGAATACACAGAATTTAAATGAAATTGTCTGTTCCAAACGTTCTCTGCTTTCTGCAACACACTTTTTTTCCTCATTATTCAAAATTGTTTTTTTGATAGATATAAATCCAGAAGTTTTTCCTTCTACCTTTAAGAACTAAATAGTAGGAAAAAGTCCCTAAGACATTAGATAGCTCTTTGTTTATAAGGTTGCTTTAATACAATGCTATAAATTACATTTTTTTGTTGGTTGCTACATTATATGGGTATCCACATGCCGTGTTCTTTGAGGACATTTATAAGCATTATAGATACTATCTTATTAGGTGTCATAATCCAAAATATGTCAATCCACTATATATTTGTCAACTCGTTGAACTATTTTATGGGAATTAATTGTACTTCCTTGAAGTATCTTTGAAATGGTTTTAAACTATTCTATGGGGAGTTAATGTACTTTGAAATCGTATATTTGAAATGATTTTTTCTTTTAGTCAATCTAGCCTTCTTCAAAGTTTAATCCCATAACAAAATAAGGAACTTTCCATAGCCATGGCACAAATGATACTATACAAATATGTTGTTGTTTTTCTTCCTACCATAATTTTGGAGGTTTTGTATGTGATGATAAAGGGAACAAAGAGTCCATGTTTTGTAATAGACCCATGCACATTTTCTCCTCTAATAACTAAGTTAATTTCAACTAAGCAACAAAAGTTGCAATAATATAAGTAAAATCTTAAAAATAATATAAGTAAAATCTAAAAAAACTATAGTCAGCACATATTAACCATAGCATAAAAGATAACATATGAATAATTCATTTTTTTTTTTTTTTTTTTTTTTTTTTTTTTTTTTTTTCACCATACCAAGTTGTTGGAACTAAATTTGCATCGGGTAAAAAGAGAACATAAAATCATTAAAAATAACTAGTCAATTAATTTAAAAATATCTAATCAATTAATTTACAGTTAAAGATCATAAATAGTTACAGACCACACTGTGTTGTTTTTCGTTTCCACCATAGCCCTTTTCAAATCATGCCTCCTGAGGTACCACCTTCTTTGAATGCAGGTAGCTCCTCCCATATCAACAGATATGTAAGGCCAACGTTTGCCCAACTGTGACATGTTCCCCTTTTAAGCTACTCTCCATTTCCTGTTTTGGGCCCTGAGGTATCCACAAACCGGGTGAGGAAGTTACAAAGCTAAGCTAAAGAAAATGATAGTTTCTAGATATCTGTAATCCTTTTGACTTTCAGTGAACAATCTGGTTCGAATTAAAACATTCACTTCATCAGATTCCATGATCAAAGCTTCTCAAGCTCGACTTGATACCAGAGCCGTAGTACTGGGCTTCATTAATTATCCATTACATTGATGAATAATATAATTGAAAACTGAAAGCATCATTTATAGTTGTGATTTGAAGGGATTTTCAACAAATTTAAAATGTTAGTTAATTTAACCAATAACAAGGGTTCTCACTGGCGAAGGAGCTGAACTGCAAATGGAAAATTGCCTTTTAATTGTTAAATAAATGGATTAATGTGACCTTCACCGATACAAAAGAGAAAAAAAGCAAAGCATTGTTGCCAGTTCCTCAGCCATAAAATCCTCCTGCCAAACCAACCCCGAAAACGCCCGTCTCAAATGCTAATTTTATTTCTGCACGGAACGATTAATTCGATGATGAGCAGATTGGTGAAGGTCTATGGGAAGCCGCAAAATCTCCTGAATGCTGAATGGTTTTATCGGCTATACTTAAATTGTTGCGAGATTCGAACTTCCTAGACACTGAGCTTCACTGGAGACGGGTTTTATGAAGAGTTCTGTTACCCTGAAAATGCCCGGAGTCTTATCAGAGGAGCGGCAGACTTTTCGTTGATTCCTTCATGCCTGGACTTCTTTCTTCAGTGATGCCAATGGCTGTCATTAATGTCAGTTACTTTGTAAGCAGCGTCGAGTTCCAAGGGCCGGATTTGTTGATAGAACAGTCGCAACCAGGCTCTGAAGGTAACTCGAAATAGTAGAAGTGATATGGCTCACTCTGAGGGAAAGATAACTTCGTTTACACTGGAGGAAAAGTTTTCAAAACCAATCAATTCTTTCCAACAAGAATGTGAAGACAGGGTCTTTCAATATTGTATCACTTCAATCCGTAACCTCTGTAGCTGCTAAGGATTTGGGGATTGTATCACTTCAATCTGCAACCTCTGTAGCTGCTAAGTATTTCCAGAGAGATGACCAGCTGTCTGCAATATCCAGTCAGAAGCGAATCTTCAATGATCAATATTGTTTTCCTAGGGAGGATTCATTGTTTCAAAACAAGAATGTAAAGGTCTGGAACTGTGAAGCTTTCAGATTTTAAATATTTGTGTGCTGAGATTTTGTTTTCTGCATCTGCTAGCTCACTCTCAAGGAGTACACCTTTTCAAAAACCTTATCCAACTTAGTGGCTAGTATGTTAGCTTCTCCTTTGAATTTTGTAGCTTCTTGTTCAGAAAAACCTATTTTGCTGTAGTTTATTGACTGATTTACCAAGAAAATCATCTTGACCGGATCCTGGTATAAACTTCACCTGTAAAGTCAATAGTGTTTAATGTCTTCATTATACTCTGTGCTGTACTGTTGCTATCAAGTACTTTTTCTCTAGTTTTCGGCACAATGATTTTTTAAGGAAAAAAATCTGTCTCTAGACTGTCAAAGCGCTCCAGCTAACTTGACAACTCGCTGATTCTCTGCCCATGTTCATTAATCACAGAGTCACGTAATTGTAACTCCGTTTTTAGCTGCTCAAGTTCTACTACTTTTTCATCCAAAGATTGTTTCAAATTTTCTCGTTGTTGAGCTAACTCCTTTCCTTTTTTCACTGCCATAGCCAGTTTCTCCCTATTACTGATGATCTCTCTTCTGCCTCCTCAAACTGTACCTATAAAGCATCCTTTGTTTTTTCATTGTCTCTAGCTCTTCACACATTCTATTTTGTTGTTAATGACTTCTATCTCTGCTCTATGATGCCACTGCTAAACATACTTTCTCTTGGTTTTTAGTTATTTCTGTTCTGTATTTTTTGCAGTCATTGCAGCCTGGAGACCCTGAAGCTCCATCATCTTTGCATCACCACTTTCCTTGAGCTTTTCTAGCTTCTTCGGATAATTCATTTAGCTTTGGCAGGAGTTTCCTCATTACATCCTTCAAGATACTCCCATTATTGCAGAATAAAGATAACTCTTGAATATCTTGATCTTTCAATGTTTCAATAACCATATCCAATAGTCTCTTCATACAGTCTTCTGTAATTAAACTCCTATCAGCAATGCTTGATTCCACAGCAGACTCACTCATCGGTTGATCAACAATATCATCACATAAACTCTCTTTCCTGGGATGCATCTTTAGAACTGGTTGCTCGTTTAGAGATTCAAATTTAGAATTAAGCTCCTAAAGGCTTTTCACATATTCCTGTTTTTCATGGTTTACTTTCAAGAGACTTTCCTCTAGGCTTTCTACTCTCCTTTTCGAGTCCTCCAGTTCAAAGGCATATAGGTCAGCAATTCTTTGAGCATTCTCAATTTCCATACTTAAAACGAGCTGCACCTGTTGGACCTGAGTTAGTGATCTGCTGAGCCATTCAATCTGAAATTCTGATCAGTTGATCGCATAGATGTTGGCATATCAACATTCTCAGGGATTTGTTCCCATCTTTGAATAAGATGGTTCCTTCAACAAAGACTTCTACAGTATATCTGACTGCTCAACTACACTACGGTATTTATTTTGTAGTTCCTGTACTCTTCTTTTAGATCTTAAAGATGACTTCTCCCAGTTTTGTCATCATCCACACTTGTTTCAGACATAGTGCGTTTACTCCAAGAGATGATTCTGCAAGCCACTCAACTTTATCAATTATTTCTTTGGAGTGGATTGCCTCTGGCAAATCTATCTCCCCAAAGACATTTTCTATTTTCTGAAGAAGTGAATCCTTGTTAGAAACGATTCTCTAAAAGCACTTGCAGAATTCTGAATATCTTCTAGCTCTAATTCCAGTACTTTAACACGCTTAGAAGCTTTCATTTCAGTTTCATGCAATGTATCATTTTTCTTCTGCAATTCCTGCAAACACTTTTCTAGCTCATTGGACTTGTCCACTAATGATTGTCTTATAATGTATTACGTTCCTGAACCAGTCCTTTCCCTTTACCGATGGCCAGACTGCTTTTCCTCTGACTGATGACAATTTTCTTTCTGTCTGCTCAAGATCGGTTCTTACTTTGCTGTTATCCATGCTCATTTCTTAAGATTCTCATCAAATTTACATAAACGGTCCTTCAGTTCCCTAATTTCTTCATGCTGAGTTTTAATTGAATTCATTACATTTACTTCTTCATTTAACTGAGCCATTTCCTTTCTTTGTAACTGAAGACTTCTCGTGTAGGTTCTTTTTCCAACAAGTTTCCATAATTAGAAGCAAGCTCAAGTAAGCATTTATGAACCAGGTTCACTTTGTGAAAAAGCTACCTTGTACTTCTCAATAAGCAAAAGGAGGCTTGTTTCCAGATAAGACATTCTCTCCGGAGCAAGGAACAGCTGCCAAAGTCTCATCTTGAATGACTTCCTCAATGGCAGTTATTAACTTTCTATGGTAGTGTCAAACTGGTGTTTCAAGTCAGAATGAAATTCTGAAGAGGCTTACTAATGTTTTTCTGGAAAGAGATTTCCCAAGGGCATCTACCTCCAAATGTAAGGCATCTCTTTCATTTTCATTTTGAGCTGCTTGAAAAGCCATTTCAGAGCATTTTTCATCCAGTACTGTGCACTTACCACTAATCTCCTCAAGTTGTGCACATTTCTGAGATAGCTCATCGAACTTAACATTCATATCTTGAATATCTTGTCCTTTGAAAAACAAAAACAGACTCAAGTTCTCTTATAGTGGGCTAAAACTGGTGATCTTTCATCCAATGCTTTCTGCAATCGTTTCGTGAACTTGCTACAGTCAGCAACCAGGATGTCCAATGCCACAAAAGATTGCATGTTTTCTTCTCCAACTTCACTGGACTCCTGCATCCCGCAGACGATCAACTAGCTCTTCACTATGCTCAGTCATCCTCTCTTGCTGCTGAACCAACTTTCTAAGCTGATCATGGGTAAAGGTTGCCGTATAGCTGAATCTCTCTCATCCTGCATCAAAAACTCTAGTTTTTCAAATGAATTTTGCATTTCTGAAATCTCTAAACCATGGAATTCTCTGAAATCTCTAAACTATGGAATTCAAATATTACCTGCAAGATTGTACATTCTGCAAGCTTTTTTACTGTGATACTCACAGCAGTAGCAGCCAGTAAAACAATATTCGAGATTTCTGATTCATTAATAGATTTAGATAGTTGAATGGTTTCCTCAATGTTTTCTCCCCTATGAACTGTTGAATTTTAAGTAATCAGTTTTGTGAACACCCAAAATGATGTTTCTTGATCAGTATACTTCCATGCAATGGTTCTATTTGATTCTGCAACAAAGCTGAGTCGTGTATCTTTGTTCTGTGATAGGTGAAAGCCTTCACCTCTACCTCTGTTAACATATGTCTATGTTGTGCACATTGCTTGGTAAAATTCATATTTTCTGATGTAGGTTTTTATGAAGCTCTCCAAGTACTATATCCGTCACTGTTTATCACGTTCTGATTTTTCATCTTGCCTTCCTTGATAACATCTTTGCACTCATATAGCTCCGCAGAAAGTTTGGCATTCTCCTCAGAGAATCGACTCCTTCTTCTTCAAGTTTTTGTGAAATGTTTTTTTTCATTTTCTCTAGCGCAGCTCTCACTACATGAAGATCCTCAAATAGCTCTGCTCTCTCATTTTCTAAGTTTTTGACCAAGACCTTGAATTCATCAAGATCATTCATTGCTTTAACCTTTTCAGCCTTTATTTCATGCATTTCATCATTAATTTGAGATATTCGACCATTAAGTTCATCAGTCAGTTTCCTTGTTCTCATAGTTTCTGCATCGAGTTGTTCTTTTTGAACCATTGTAGAACATGTCTCCAGCTTATAGCATTCATAATCTCTTGTGATCTGTTCTCTTAGCTTTAATTGTTTCATCTAGAACAGGCGTCATTTCAGCGAATTCATTTCTTACAAGCTGATTTTCTTGTTCTGTCTTTGCCATGTTCTTTGCATGCTCATCAAGTTGAGCGCTTCTGTTACCGATGACATTCCGACTGATGGGTGTCAGGCTCGCACTTGGGGGTGGGCGAGAGGGGGTGGCGGGGGAAGCGGGGCGTTCTAGATTGCATTGTCCAAATAATTCGAGTGCTTTACCGGAACACTTGCAACCCGCCTCGGCGACTACCCCCCCCCCCCCCCCCCCCCCCCCCCCCCCCCCCCCCCCCCCCCCCCCCCCTGATCTCTTCTATGATCCCGACACCACACAGTATAAATCTATGCAGTGAGTCTCCATCGGAGGGGAAGTAGGAAATTGCTCGCCGGTTTCTACTGACCTTTCCGTCGCCGAGGAATCTGTGGACAGTGATATGAAACTACTTCTCCTAAACCTTGACGCGCAATTGTGCACCCTGCTAGTTGACTCAGAAAGGCTGACTACTCCCCAGTACTTCTTTGCCCTTTCTGCGACTGCAAATGTTACCATTAGGGCGGGAAAGGAAGGCCGAGGGTGAAGAAGCGGTCTTTGTCCGCGGGAGGTCAAGATGTTGGTCTGGGGGAAGGAAATTTCAGATATCCCAGTCACTATGGCACTTAACAGGTCTGGAAGCCCTCACAGCCTGATAAATGATCCATTTAGTATCTGTTAATATTAGGGGGTTAGGGTAGGTGAAGTTTCTGTCTATGAGGAGTTTTTTTTTTTTAAATTGTAATCCTGTCGTTATATGTGTGCAAGAAACTATGCATAACGCTGATAAATCGGTTGTTGAGCTCGTTCAATGTTCCCAGATTGGAACATTGTGAACGGGTCGCCACGGGCTGCCATGGGTTTATCCGGAGGGCAGGAGCAGTGTGGAATCCGATTGTCGGATCTTTAAGGCATATGGTTTTTTTGGGGGAATTATTCTCTCGGGGTTACTTTCGAGGATTTAAGCACAGGCTTCACATCATAAACCTGTATGCTCCATATCAGTAAAGAGCTTCCTTTCTGGCGGAAAATGGACTCTGGGTGGGATCTTATTCTCAAACTTGATTATGGCAGGGGATTACAATGCCACGTTTAATACAGGTGAGATTTGGGGCGTTTATGGGCGATGATCCATTGGCGGACTTTCTAAGGCATTTATTCAAATCAAAAATCTTTGTGATTTAAAGATGGAGGTGTTGGGGCCTACGTGGTTCAATGGTAGAATGGGCAGTGATTCCATATGCAAACAAATTGACCGCTTCTCTGTAAATTCTCACTTGCTGTCTAAAATGGGGAAGTAGACCACCACTATAGGTGACGTTGTTTTCTCTGATCATCGGCTCATTATATTAGGTTGGAAATTTTCCAAGGCAAAGTTGATGGCATCCCTTTTAAATTTAACAGGCTATGGCTGGGGGATCTGAGTTTCAACAATCTCGTGATGGAGTACCTTAGAATAAACCTCTTCTAGAGATGTGACCTCTTCGGCTATGGATCACCTCATGGTCATGCTGAGGGGATTAAAAAAAGAGGTAAAGAAATGAGAAAGGAGTAAAAAGTTGGATTTGAAAGCTCGCTTAGAAGCATTTGAGGTGGTAACTGCTCGTTTAATGAAAGGTCTGAAAGAGGAGTGCCCAAAGTTGATATATGGGACAAAATAAAGCAGGTGGAGAGGGAGGAGTGGTACCCTTCTTATAGAAGAGCAGTCATGGAGGCTAAAGAGAAGTGGTGCGGTTTGGCTCGCAGAAGGAGATAAAACCACCAGATATTTCTTTACGCTTTGTGAATGGGAGAAGGAACTCCAATGCTATATGGCAGATTGAGGAAAACGGTTCCGGGACAATTCTACTGAGGATATTTAGGCGGTGTGGCTGTCCGTCATTTCGAGGTTTGTTCAAGGCTCGGGAGATGTTTTGTTATAATGCTCAGATGTGGGCGTTGAGGAAATCCTCTCGATGTTTGATGAGAGTACGCTGTCGGATTTTCACAAACCGATCTCGGATGTGGAGGTTATTTCAGTGATGAAATCTTTAGTAAATGGACAAAGGTCTGGGGCCAGATGGCTAGACCCCAGATTTTTTTCTCCATTATGCTCACTGTTTTTTGTGCCTCTTATAACAGACATGGTGAATGAAGTTAAAAAAAACCGGGAAGATCAGTGGTGCCATGAACTCTACTTATTGTCTTAATTCCTAAGAAACCGGAAGCTAAGTCTTTAAATGATTTTCGACCTATTTCTCTATGCAATACACTATATAAAATTATATCGAAAACTATAGCTAAGAGACTTAAGAAGGTTATGCCCTGTTTCATATCGCCCGAGCAGTCTGCTTTAAAAAGACCGAGCATCCATGATGCAGTGGCTACAACGCAAGAAACAATTCACTCTATTAATACGAAGAAAATGAATGCTATGGTCATGAAAATCGACCTTAGCATGGCATACGACCGTTGACTGGGGGACCCTCAGAATGCTATTATATAAGATAGGACTTGACAGGGTGTCGGTTTAGTGGATCATAGGATACGTGACAAATTATTTCATGGCAGTTATTGTAAATGCAGCGTTTAGTTTCCTGCCCGGGCGCAGACTAAGACAAGGATGCACTATCCCCGTTGCCTTCATTCTTAATTATGCAGATATTTTGAGTGCACTAGAATTAGAAGCGGGGTATCTCTAGGTCACATTAGAGGTTTAAGGTTATCAAATATTAGGGAGATCAGTCATAATCTTTGCTGATGATGTCTTACTGTTTGGGTATGATTACCAAATCTGTTTGACACCTTTCATTACATTTTCTCCAGATTTGGTGCGGCCACCGGTATGATGGCTAATTCCAGAAATCATGCATCTATTATGAGGATGGTGGGAATGTTGTGAACCTTGATTTGATTACGGAGATTGGTGCATTATTGGATTTTTTCATGAAACATTAAGTTCCGGGTTTAAATACTTGGGATTTAACTTGAAACCAGATAATTATACCACTAAGGATTGGTAATGGATGGTTGAAAAAGCAGAAAAAAGGATATGGGTTGGACAACTAGATGGCGATCAAAAGGGGGCAGATTTATTTTGATCCAGGCAGTATTACAACAATTGATAGTGTACTGGGCACATATCTACGTCATCCTCAAGAAGATACTGACTGGGATCAGAAGGGTCAGTGATGAAATTTCATGGAATGGTGAAGAAATGAAGGGAAAGTACCATTTGGCAAGTTGGGGGATCAGATAATGAAACCAAAGGAATGTGGCGGATGGGGGACTGAAGAATCTGAGACTTTTGGAAGGGCCCTTCTATGAAATCGATGTGGAGGGGTTTAATGCTTCAGAGAGAATCTGAGTGAGACCATAAGGTTTAAGTATCTAAAGGACAAAAGTCTGGAAGATTTATATCAGATGGGATGGAGCAAAACAAGGGGGCATCCACTATATGGATTGGAGCCCAAGCACTTGTGGCCTATTTTCACAAAATTCCTAAAGGGAGGCTTGGGGGATGGCAACAAGATTCTTACTGGACACGCGAGCCTTTGGGGAGGTCTGGGCTCTTATCACTGCAACAACCAGTGAATAGAACATTTAAATGGGGAAGGGTTTCTTTTTCATGTGTCAAATATTGAAGGAGCAGGTCTGTGGAATCCTGATTTGGCTATCAGCGAAACTGCTCCAGGTTCCGAGCATCTGATCGGCGACTGGAATGACTATACGAGGGCTCTGATTAGCAGAGGACTACTGTGGACTCAGGGTGGAGACAGGAGTGGCATGGAATGGGTCGATGAGGAACAGAGCGCTGGTGGTTGATGACATATATAACTTGTTGCTCAAAATCTGCAGGTGAACGAGTACAGAATTTATAACTGGATTTCAGATAATAATGCCCAACTTAAAATGAAATTGTTTCTTTGGCTCATGCCAGGAAACAAAAATTTAACTTAATACCTGATGAGGAAAGGCATGGAGGGACCAGGTATTTGCAGACATTGTATGGATGATGGTGAAGATAATTTGCATCTCTTTTATAAGTGCTCTTTTGCAAAAAAATGTTTTACAGGTTTTAAGTGTTTAAAATTGAGAACCCGCCGGAGGAGCATTGAAGAGTTCATTCGCTGGGGAAATGAAAATTTATAATTACAGAATAGAAGTTCCAACATTGTATCACTGGTTCATTTAGAATAGCAGAAAGAGATGGATTTTTGATGTGGTCAGAAGCAGCCCTACACATTGCTCGGAAAATTATCCATCAGTGGGAGGAACAGAGATCGACACTGAGGCCCAGGTCGATCTTTCTAAGCGTATGAGGCCAATTGAAATCCAGTACTCGGATGGGTTTTTCGATGGGGCCTCACAGCAGTTCAGGTGCGGGTGTGGAGCCTTAGCTAAAAATCTCGCCACAATATCATTATATGATATACTGGTTTGGAGGTATTGGGACTAGTATGAAGGCCGAAGTTCTGGTATTATGAGGTCTTCTTTGGTTTGCGTCTCAGCTGAGCATTAATAACCTGTGGGTGTCTAGAAACTCTAAGGTTCTGATTTTCAGAACATTCCAAGAAGGGTTCCTCTCAGATCCAGGACAACTGGTTACATGGATGGAAGGAATCAAAGTTTTAAACGACTTTTCTCCTTAATATACTTCCAGCACATTTTCAGGGAAAAGAACTCACAGGCGGACATGTTATCAAAGAAAGTTCTGATCGGGATATTTGGGGTTATGAATTATGAGTTGACAGACTCAGATGCATGGAGCAGTCGGTTCGTTGAATTTTGACTTTTTGACTTCTTTCACTTCTATTTCTGTTTATGTTGTAAATATCTATGTCCAGGAGTACAGAGTTGCAGTAGTATTCCCATTGAAAGGTTTCCTTTGGAGAGTTACAGTAGCACTCCTATGTCCCAGTGATTTTTTTCTTTTTTCTTTGAAGTGTTCGATTTAAAAAAAGATAACTCTTTTCTGTGTTGTATGGCTCCGATTGGGTAAGTGTGAAGAGATATGGGCCAATTAATGTTTAGTTGAGTGGGGAGGCTGACTGAGGCACCATAAGCAGTAATCTGTTTGGTTGCTTTGTCAATTGAAGTTTCTGGCTAGGAACTACAGAGAAGACAGATAGAACAGTCGAAGGCAGGAAAGCTATTATCAGATTTTGAAGTAATATCGGTTTATTATCAGTTTTTTGAACTAATATCTCATGTATAACTGAAGGTTTATTATCGGTTTTTTTACTAAATATCTCATGTATAACAGTTTATGTTATTGAGATGACAGTTTGCAAGGTTTAAATATGAACTAGCACATTATATAAGCGAGAGGTTTTTCTTTTCTGAAAAAAAAATCAAGCTGAGCAAAAGAACACGTGAATGAGTAAAATCGATTGGCAGATACAAATTTGAAAGAGCCCAAATTATGACCACGGCACAAACATGGGTGTTTCTTGAAACCTTGAAAACACAATTCAGGCCAAATACATTCAGAACATGACTCATTTTAAATATTCAAACATCCATCCATTGTAACTGTCTGGCCGACACTATGACATCAAAGGGATTTGTCTTTGCTCTGTTCTCTACTCCTTACATAATTCGCTGCTTCGTTTGCTTTCAGGAAAGGGGAGTATTCGGCTTGATCATTTTCCCGCATTTGGTCACGGAAGGAGTTTTCTACGTGCAGAGTTGAGACCGGTCTTATCTGCTACAATGAAATAAGCCGAACTGCTGACTGCATGGTGTCCCCAGTGGAAGAACACAACACAACATGCAATTTTTTAGATAATTCCAATGAGTGAGATCAATGAGAGTGAGGATGAAAAGAATGTAATCTGCAAATCTGCAATGTAAAAAAATTGATAGATATTGAGGATAATCACAGCAACAACATAATAATAATAATGGGGATCCCATCTATTCATTTGATAAAATTAAATTAAGTTAGCTTACTTGTGGAGACAATAAGTGCCTGTGCAGCATGGTTGAGGTTAGCCCGTGCCTAAGGAATAGCTCCTGGCTCCTAGCATCTGCATTATTAACCTGCTATAGCATTAACCAGGCCTACCTACATGAAATATAGGAATATTAATTGAAATCAACAGGTACACTACTCATTGCTTTATTTAATAACAATAATAACACTCACTGTAGGTATGGCGGACGCTAAGGCATGGGCAATTGCAGCTGCCTTGGCCTCGCTTTTACTGCTTCTGTACATTCAAAATTGATTATCATCATGACCACGAATTCAACCTATTTTATTCAGGCGATTGAGATTGAATGAAATGGATTGAGCACACAATCTCTAGCCATACCCAGTTAATGTGAAAGAAATACAAAGGGATTAAAATTATTTATAGAGGACATATGAGACTTCGAGGCGGTTTGATTATTACCCTTGGAGCACTGTTTTGCTCTGAGAATCTTCTTCATGTCAGCCTGTTGATTTGCAGTCGTCATTACTCTCTTCCACTGTGAACTCACTATTTGAGTTGAACAAAAGTAATTTATGAAACTGAATGCTCGATACGCGGAAACTCCTCAACGCCTTGGCGGTATATATAGAAAAATGGTGAGGGTAATATAAGTGTGCGATCGAAATCAATGGGTAATCGCAATGGAGAGGTGGGTGGTAGGGTGGCAGAAAGAATGAGAATAACATGGTTTTGGGGATGGAAGTTTGTGTTTCAGAAGGAGACAGAGAAGAGAATCGTGGGTCCGGATTCCTTCTTCTGTGTACTGATTACTCCATTACTGTCCCTCCTTTCAACAAAATCAAAACTATTTTTTTTAATCCGATGGCGCAAATGTAATGTTCCCAACAGCTGCGAGAATGAGAAGAGGCCTGTGCCGTGCCCCCGGGTTTGGCTCCGAATTAGGTTTGGGGATTGTTGAGAAAGTGGGGTGTCTTTTTCAGAAGAAAAAAACGCTGTATATATTAATAGGAATATATGACAGTACATGTTCATCATAACATTCTCAAGCTGTTATGCATAAAAACATGAATACACCATATTCCAAATACATCCAATACACTTCCGAGGAGAAGATATTCGATGTACATGGTCGCAAGCGATATCGCAGTATAAAACATACCCATCAGATCAAACTCCGTATACAATAAACACATACAAAGATAGTACGTACATCATGATTCATAACACCGAGAAATAAAGGATAGATGCAAAGAAGAAAGCGAAAAAAGTATGTTCCATAGCTATTGCCCAAGTCGGACTTGTGGCGAGCTCGCTTGAGGAGTCACCGCATCATGCACACTTGAAACCATGAGCGCCTTCGAAATCCCACGCATCGTGCTAACCCTAGTAAAAGACAACACCAAAAGAAAGGATAAAACTATATAACGATGGTCGATGAAGACGGCAAAAGTGCGCAGTGGAACTATCATATGGAGACGGGCCGTTTGAAAAAAGTAGTCGCTCGCTTGTAGAAAGAAAAGCATCCCCGGAAAACCCAATCCCCGCATTCAAAAAGATAGACCATCGCGCTTGAAGAAAGGGAGACCGTCCCGAAAACCAAAAAAGGCGCCCCGTATTTGAAACCCAAATGGGGGAAGTCCGGCCCCCGCTCCACTAAAAGCGGAAAGTATGAGTTGCAAGACTCCCTACAAGATCATGAAGAGAAGATGCGAGAAGGTCCCCTGCCAAATGAAGACCTCATGCCGGTAACTCTTCTCTCGTCGACAAAGAAACGCGTGCACTTCGAAATTGGGAATGGAAAGGAAATGAAGAAATAATAACTCTTCGTCATTCCAATCCATATACAAATCCAGAACCATCCCAAAACCGGAGGCATCCGATAATCGGCGATCCGGAAAGTGTGTCTTGCGTGAGGGAGAAGCAGGGCGGTGTTTATTTTCTTTCTTTCTTTTTTTAATGTACCGAATTGGACACAACCACGCATTTATGGATGGATAGCTTGAAAAATAACCTTCGCCGGAAGTAGAATGATTTAGAGGTTGCAAATGTAATCAAAACTATTGAGTGTTCTTATGGTTTTGGCTTTTTATTTAATAATTTGTGACAAAGTTGGAAAATTAAAACTTCAATGTTTCTACATTTAAAATCAGATTTTTTTTTTGTTACAACAATAAATGATTAAATAAATAAATTTGTATATGTCAATATATATTTTATTATTAGGAATTTGGTTTTGTGATCTATAACCGTATATAAATTTTTTGGTGATAATCACATCTAAGCATATTTTTTGTCTAGGCGTTTAGAACCGCCCAAATAGGTTCATCATGAGGATAAGATGAGAAATCTTATCTAGGAACCACTTTAAAGGTGAGAAATCTGGATTCAGAACTACTCTTTTAAATAGATAAATGGAGGCTCCAACTAGCCTTTTGTAAATAACCGCTAGTTTGACTAGAATAAGGAAAATAAGAAATTGAATTAATTCAAAAATGAACTAGCAATTGCACCATATGTTGCAAAAGAAATGTCATAAGGCAACAGTGATGAGGGAAAGAGTAGCGTAGAAGAAATAAGTTGTTAAAAGACAAGGAGCCATCGTGGAAGGAATGAAAGGAAAATTTGCTTACATGGAAGCAAAAAGTCGTCGAGGTTTCAAAGATATTGATTATAAGAGTTATCAACCATAAAATTTTGTTATAGATATTGAAATAGGCAATTGTGGGTGAAAACATATATGTAAACCAACATAATGAAATAAGTTGGCTGGCGGAGAAGGAACCATCATGAAGGAATGAAAGGCAAATTTGCTTCCATGGCAAATTTTTTCTTCCATGAAAGGAGGTTGTGGAGGTTTCAAAGATATTGATTATAAGAGTTATCAACCAGAAAATTTTGTTATAGATATTGAAATAAACAATTGTGGGGTGAAAACATATATGTAAACCAACATAACTGTCTACATATATAAAAAATTTGTTATAGATATTGAAATAGGAAATTGGGTAAAATCCTTTGGTGATTAATAATCCTCAAAGAAGCATGAAATGAGCATGTAACTCAAATAAGATATTTTAAATACATTCAAGTACAATCTATCTAGCAGATGTAACAAGAGAATTTTAATTAATAGAAATAGAGTTTAATCTAAGTTCATCTACATATACAAGTGCCACTGTATGTTTGTCACGAAATTGTATATGAAGAACAATAGTCTTGGTATACAAGAAAGTGAATGTCATTTTAATATAGAGACATTTTTTGGAAGGAGATAGTGTTATTCATGTTATGGTTTATTTTTCTACCCAAACTTGGTTCACTTTTCTCTAAATACACAAGAAAAAAATACAAAGTAATTTCACAAATTCTGCTATAGTTTTATATTTTATCATTACAAATCTAGTTTCTTATTAAACTATTTTACACACATCTATTCACTCAAAAGAAATTATAATCGTGAATATGTTTTATCCTATTATTTGATTACAAAATTATTGTACTCCCTACTAAATAAAACAAATTTATTAATAAAGAATTGAATGTCAAATCGTAAAGATTACTCAAGCAATAACTATCATAATATATAGAACTGATTTTTTTGACGTATAGATTGTTTGTTTTATATGTCATTCAATTTTCATTACCTATTATCTTCAAACCCCATGGGGAGGTATTGAACATGGGAGCCAACTCTTAGGTAAATAAGCATTCACATTGTCAACTTGGACAAAAAAATTATAATCCTGTAAAATTCTCTTACCTATTCATCTTTTAAGTATATAATTGAGTTTCATTTATTTAAAAAAAGGCAATATTAAGAACCTCCTCAAGTTATAAAAGGTAATTGACATGAAAAATAAAAAATTTCCCCATGACAACATATCTAAGAAATATAGTTCAATTATTAGCATTGGAAATTCCAAAGAGGTGAAGGTAAATGAGTTAGTATCAAGAAATATGACATCAACCCTCGAAAAATTGCAAAATATCAATCTCAATATGGCATAAGTGCTAGTAGGGAATTATTGACAAAGGTGTTGTTGGAAAAAGAAATCACATCATATTGGTTGATGTCAATGAAAACAATAATCTATGGAGGCATTAAAAAATTAGGATTCAATAACATGAGAATGATGAACTTGCATGTTGGGCTAATATATGTAGGAAAAACCTATCAAGATAGATTTTCGTATAATGTGAGCGAGCATTGTGAAAGAGTTTTGTATTGAATTCCCATGTGTCACAAAATGAGAAGAATACCATGAGACATTGTATATCTAAAGGGGTGTATTGAGATCATTTCCCTTTCGTTGAAGAACATTTCTCTACTACATATGTATAACTTGTATATATACTTATCAAAAACAAAAAATAACCATGTCAATCTTATGACAATGAGGACAATATAACTAGTCCATTCATACAACTACCACATACTATCAATAGGAAAAGGGTTTTCCTATGAAGCAATATATGCATCTTCACATGCAAGTCAATCTCAACACTAAGGAGTCATCCTAAGATAAAATGTCATCATAGTAACTTTGATGTTCCAAACCATCAATCATTTAATTACATTTCTCTAAATATCAACAATTGGACAACAATCACAATATGGTAACGCCTTGGGGAATGTATCCATATCATAGTATAACCGTATATACAACAATTTATCCAAATGATATAAAATATTTCATAAGCAATGCAATCGCTACATGAATTACCTACAATCCTTAATGATATACTCCGCAGTTCTTCCACAATACTAATCAAGTGTCTAAAGAAGTCATCATCACTCGTGCACCATGTATAAGTAACACCTGGAGAACAGTCTTAGAATTGTAGATAAAATAGCTTATACGCAGGATATAAAAAAATCATATAAGTAAATGCAATTTCTACATCAACTACTCAACTATATAGCTAACGTCCCAAGGAAATGTGTTAGAATCCGTATATACAATAGCTTATACAAAGGATATGAAAATATGTTATAAGCAATGCAACTCATACATGAACTACTCAATATGTACCTAATGATATAACCAAAGTTCTTCCACAATACTAATCAAGTGTCTAAATAAGCTATCATCACTTACAAAATCACATATTTAAACATACAAGTTGTAAAAAATGAATTTGTTTAATAAATTTTAATAGAATCATGTGCTCAAACATCTAAGATATAGTTCTAAACTCAAGCCTCTTCTTGATTGAAAACATACTACACCGATAATATATAGCTAAAGAGAAATAATTTAAAAACTTCTTGGCACAATTGTTACATAATAATTTGATGCACAACTTGTATAGCAATAACATTAGCTTGCACACACCAAATAAAAACAACCGAAGTAAATACTATTAGTTGGTTTTCAATACATTTATGCAATTAAAATAGAGCTATGAACTTTTGAAGACTACTTCATACAAAATTAGAAGCATCTCCATGCTCCTCGGTTTTCCAAGCTAGCGGAATACCTCTCTAGATCCTTATAGCATTAGATATATTTTGTGAGCTAATGTGATTTTTTTTTGTCACAATGATTTAAAATCCAGTTTATTATACCACAATATTGACTTTATCATTGTCTTTTTTGTTTAAGAACTCCTTTAAATAACGACAGATCATTTGATTTTACATTTTGACTTCCTAACATGGTGGGGGTTTCAAAATTGGAGAGTAAATTCGAGCGGTTATTGTTAGAAATTGTTGTATAAGATGGGAAATTTGGATGTTTTGTTAGACAATGTGGATGTCATAATAGATATCTATTTTAAATTTTTTAGTGTCTCTAGCCACCATGTGATCTAATATGATCCATTTTAACCGAGAAATTTAATATATATTTTGAATTTTTTAGTGTTCTGCCACCGCATCTAATAGGATCCGCATTTCGCTAAGAACTTCAATAAATCAATGTAGGAATGATAATCAGGACATCCCTAGCCATTTTCTTTGATTGTGGATCTCGTTACAATCTAATAACTCTTGCAAACTCTCAGCCATTTTCTTACACTCTCTTCGAAGACTCTCTACAATATATATTGGATGAAGGGAATTTTATGATAAAACATGTACAAAAAACTTTTTAGGGTTGTCTCCTAACATACTTATTGTTAATCACATAGTGTCAATTTGGTAAAACTATAATCTACATGTAAGAAGGGATCGAGTGGGTTCTTTTTCTTTGTAAGTTTGTTTGAAATTGAAAAATAAAAAACTTATAAAAGATAAAATTATGTAGTGAAACTTGTTTAAAATTTCCGTAATAAAAAGTTGAGTAAGTTTGACATCATATAATGTGGGAAATTTGGATGGTTTAGACAATATGGATGTGGTAACATATATCTTACCATGCATCTAATATGATCCATTTCAACCGAGAACTTCAATTTCTATTTTGAATTATTTAGTGTCTCCTGCCACCATGCATCTAATAGGATCCATCACCTAAGAACTTCAATAAATCACTATGTGAATGATAACTTCAGACATCCCTTAGCCATTATCTTTGATTATGGACTGTGTTACAAACTAATAACTTGTGAAATTAGTTTATGATTATAAAGTAAAACATGTGTAAGTTTTTTAGCCACAAATTAGGTAATTAAAGATATGTATATAGGTTTTTTTAATGTAGAAAAATTTGATATTAATTAGCAAAAAAAATTGAAAGAGTATGTATGCATTTACAACCGCCATGTAGTTACAAACTATTACAATTAAGTAATTAAAGGTAAATTTAGTGTTAATTTAGGAAATGAGAATTATGAACATTCATCATTATTAATTTCATTTTTTATATATAAAGAAATACTACCCATGAAGAATAAAATGCTTGTAACATAAATAATATATAATAAAAACCATGTATTTTTTGGAATAATAAAATACTTGTAACAAAAATAATATAGAACAAGAAAACTATGTATATTTAGATGTATGAAATTTAGATACATTTTATTAAGTAAAATTTTAAAAGAATAATGGTTATAAAACAATTAAAAATAATTTTATTTAATAGTTAGTTTAGATATTTTCCATCTTAATTTCCCCTTTAAATAAGTCAATACCATGGGTTGTTTTTATAGTTTATTGTTATTTTATTTTATTACCTAAATTCAATTTAACTTATTAAAAAAAAAAACAAATACTCTAGAGTTAAGATTGATCTAGGCCATCTTAATTTCCCCTTTAAATAAAATATATTCCACATGAATACTATGGGTCAATACCATGGGTCAAGAGCTTTATAGTTTATTGTTATTTTATTTTATTACCTAAATTCAATTTAACTTATTAAAAAGAAAAAAGAAAAAATACTATAAAAAACACATATAAAAATATTTTACATTTACATATAAAATATAACAAATTTTTAATAACAACATTATAACTTAAAAGTCACCAAACCTACATTCAATCTAACTTATTAAAAAAACTAAAACTAACATTATAAAAAAATATATATATAATTATTTACTTGTGGATCTAATGGCCTAAAACATTTCAATCATCTAACATTTGATCCAATGGCTCGTGCATGGACACAAAGGGCAACATAAAGTTGTTTTCTAAATAAAATGCCTTACGGCATAATTAATTAATAGTTGTATATTATATTATATTATTTTATTTATTTATTTATTTTAAAAAATAATTAATTAAATTAACAATCTTAATTATCTTGGAAGTATGCTAGGGTTTGGTGAACGCTTAGGGTTTGGAAAATACTCGAAATGTAACAAGGATGATCACGAGGAGGGTGGTGCGAATCGAGCGCCTAAGAGATCGTATGGCGCATCTTCGTGGGGGAGAGATCCCCTCCTACCGAACGTAACAACAGGGGAACACAAAGAAGAACAAGAAGGGCCCCAAGGCCCACCAATGTAGGCTCGGTATTAGAGCAAAATGGTAGGCTAAAACCGTAGGGAAATGTCTACCAAGTTTGAAATTTCCCGCATTTGTTATCCCCGCAAATAAATTGATGAATACCGGAGTTATATGAAAGGTCATCCTATCGTATATGCAAATTCATAGGCATATGGCCACCGTAGAAAGATCTCACAAATGGATATAGGAAAATGGCAACCCAAGGGTCATATAGATCTAAAATTTTGCCGAAGAGGGTTCTTTACAAAGATATTTACCAATCTTATGTATTGAAAATGATCTTTGAAGGAGGTCCTTTTTTTCTATTACAATGCACAAAGCTATTTTTGTGGTAATAAAGAATGTTATAACCTTGATCAGAACAATTCCCTCGGTCAGACCGGTCCGGGTACGATTATTTGCACTCATGGACTGGGACTTCGAAATCTTGGAAGGCATCGTAACTCTCTTGGTAGCTTTGTCAAAATTGTTGAAACCCGTCGAGGTCGTTATACTTTTTTCGCTCATATATGCGTATACATGAATATATCTCGAGCGCTACCAAAATCAATAGAAATTGAATATGAGGGGAAAGTCCACCAACTTCTTTATTATGAACATATTTCGTTTTGTTTCGCAAATGCTATGAATATGGACATCTTTGTAAACTTATCCTTTGAATAATTCCTCAACAACTACAAGGGAAGCACCGGGGAACAATGCGAACGCTGTTCGAAAAGAAGATAGATTCAAGATCATATAAGCAAAACGAAGAATAATAAGATGCATGCAAGCCAAATCAATAACGAAACAGAAAAGTACACAAAAACAAGATATGAAATATTGCGTAGAACTCGGGGGGAAAAACCGAAGGGAAGGGGAGAACAAATTAATGATGAAGGGTAATGAATGGTAACCCAAAAGCCCATAAAGCCAAAAGTGAAGGCGCCATGGGAATCAAAGGAAACGGAAGGGTATGGGCACTCATGGAGGCCGCCAATGGAGATAGAGACGAGCAGGGAGGATTTAAGTACGTGAGAATTAGTTTTAAAAAAAAAACTCCTACAAGAATGGAAGAATCTTGATGATAGATTTATCTCTGGGATGACCGAAGAACTTGTACAGAAACATTTGAACAATATTTGACTTCCTAATCTCGGTAAAATGTATGGATTTTTCCGGAAACCAAACTTCTCGTAAGACCTCTCTCGTGGCCACAACACCCAATCTAAAGGAGGAAAAAGAGGGGGACGAAAGAATCTACAAGAATCGATACAAATGGTGGGAGAAATCTTAGTTAACTCCAGAAGTGTAATACCGTTATCAATGGTATTCCAACAACTCCACAAATTTCATCAATGAAATTGATCTCCGGAATATAAGAGGCTTAAATAGTAAAGAAAAACAAGAGGGTATCTAAAAGAAATATTAAGAACAGAGAAGCCACAAGTGATGTCGATTCAGAAACTAAGGTTTTAAGTAAAAATTAGAAGAAATCCTTAAAGTTTCAAAACCTCATTATGAAGCAATGGCGATAACATTCCGAGAGGTAAATACGGAGGAATACTTATTCTATGAACCCTCGCTGAGATTATGGCAAAAGGGTTGGATTGGGTCAGTTATGCTCGTACTAACAAGTCAATTTAGGCAAATTGGAACAAAGAAAATCCTAATTTCCTCTGCCTATGGGCCTCATATTCCAGGAGAAAAAGAGGTGTTCCTCAATAGTATAAGAACGCTTAGTAACATGCATAATGAGAAGTAATGGTTGTTCGAGGGATTTTAACATGATTGTTAGCTTCGACAAAGAAAAAGGAGGTATAAGGAGAGAGGAGTCAGAAATTTAACTCTTTAGAGATCTCGATAACAAGTCAAGGCTAGTTTATATTCCCACAATGAATGGAAAGTATACAGGAATAATGTATGAGGGCTACTCCTACCGCCCCAAGATCGACATGGTTCTCAGCCTCAAGCCCTAGTGAGCACCGATGTCTTCTATGAAGTTAGTGCTATCCTCCACCCCGGGGTCGGATCATTGGTCGATAAGTATGGAACACATGAATGAATGTAATAAAAACTCCCATTTCGATTTCCGAGGCATTTTGGCTATGAGACCCAACCTTCCTTGAAAAAGCTAAAGGTTGGTGGGAAGCAAGTCGAGCTCTAAGGTCGCGAGAATAAAGATGCACTCATTTCAACTTTTCTAAAAAGTCCTAAACAAGAGATAAAAAATGGGAATAAACCTGAAGTTTGGAAACATTCAAGATGACAAGGAAATATTGCAGGAGAAATGAAGTGATTCAAACAAATGATCTTAAATGGAAAGGCAAAAGAGAATCTCGTCTTAGAAGAAGGAAACCTTCTAAGAAAACTTAAAGAGCGTAGGAAACAAGAGAAAATACTATGGAAACAAAAATCTTGTATTCAATGGCTAAGAGAAAGAGATAAAAATACAAACTTCTTCCATAAGGCTATGATTCCGCAGAAGACAACATAATCATATCTTTTCCCTAAAGGACCCAACAGAAATACTAGTCCAACATAATGAGATGGAAAACTCAAGTAGTTAATCATTTCAAGAATATTCTAATGTAATTCCGATCAACATAGCTCATAAGCTATTAAGCGCATCGCACGAAACATACCCTCAATAGTTAGCAGATCGAATTCAGCCCTTCTAAGAGAAATCACTTTAGAGGAAGTCAAGAAGTTGTCAAAAGTCTTGCAAAAACGAAGCCCCCCGGCCGAGATGGTTTTATGGCTGAATTTTATTAGGCAAACATGGTCCTTCATGGGTAGGGACATATGGGAATTAGAGAGGAGTCTCGACGTTCACAAATGTATCCAACCCTCAATTCTACCCTCATTTCTTTAATTCCAAAGCAGAAAACTCGATGTACCAAGAGGTTTTTGGCCTATCTCCTTATGCAATTTAATATACAAGATCTTATCTACTATTATGGTAAATCGTTTGAAACCTATCCTCCTCGGCCCTAATTTCACCTAAGCATACAAAGCTTGTGAAAGGCATACCCCTGATGGCATAATTACTACGTGAAGCTATACATTCTCTTCGGCACTTAAATACAAAACATATATGTTGATTAAACTTGATTTATCTAAAGATTATGATCGTATTAGCCGGAATTATCTCAAAGATATACTCCCGTGCCTCGGGTTTTGATGTAAGATGGATTTATTGGATAATGTCTTTTATCTCATCTCCTATCTATTCCATTATGCTCAATGGAGTTTCCTCCAATCCATTTAATGCTACCTGGGGCTAAGACAAGGAGACCTTCTCTCCCCATTTCTCTTTATCATCGTTAAATAAAGGCCTAGGTTGTCATATCAAAAACAATAAAAATGGAGGTCAGTCAAGGACTTAATCTTTGGGGCAAAGTTTAAACTTCTCCCACCAACAAGGTGATGACATTATGTTTTTTGTCAAGCTACTTGGAAAGAATCTAAGGCTATCTTATCAATTCTTAAAGACTTCATGGAAGCCTCTCGGGACCCTTATCAATAATGACAAATCAAATGTTTATTTTTTTAATACTATTCAATGTCCCAACGCTTTTCTTTTCACGTACCAAGGGATTCAACATGTGATCCTTGCCTATGAAGTATTTAGAATCCCTCGAGTCTAAATTCCTTCAAAGTTTCGGATGAAAATATCTCCTTAACTACATGCTGCCGGGCTCTAAATTTGGGCTTTTGTGGTGCTTAACACTCCTACGGTTGTCTTATCGAGAGCGCTCTTTACAATCCATTCTAATTTATCACTGTCAGATCGGTCGCGCTAAAACCACTCGTGATGATATGGTCAAGATGTTTAAAAACTCTTTGGTAGAGTTCCCAACAAGCCCGTAAATGGGCCCTTATTTCATGGGATAATCTTACAAAATGAAGAGAATAGGAAGCTTGGGGTTAAGAGATCCATACGTGATGAATCGTGAGTGAGCTAAACTTATGTGACATGGCTGTGGGGTGGGGATCCGTGTAAAACAATTTGGAAAGAAACATGATATGCCCGTTACTACAACAACAAAAATAAAAGCAACAACTCAAAGGATCCAACATTTGGAATTTTGCAAGCCTTAAAAAGAGATCTTATTCATGAACACAGCTTCGGAAATCAAGGGAGGTAACATTGCCCATTTTTGGGAGGATTCTTGGCAGCAAGAGGTAAAAAAATTAGTCTAATTGATCTAGGGGAGATCTTTCATTCACCAATAGAATGCATCAATAAAAGTCGCAGGCACATTTCCGGAATGAGGAGACATGGCTTAAATGGAGGAAATGAAATTAAAGGACCACTAAAGGGTATCACTCCGTAAACTCGCTAGCCAGAGAATTAGTGAAAAGAACTTAAAACCATAAAATTATTTGCAGCAACAAAGGAAGATATATTGAGATGGGGATACCGCACTGTGGGTACGTTCATTATAAAAGAAGCCTATTACATAAAATATAAAATTTTACACAAAACATAGTTGTTCCTCTTTGGCACAAAATTTGGTCGGAAACATTGGCCTAAAATCAATACTTATGGCTAGTAAGTCATGGCAAAGTTCTTACCGGGGATCGACCGCGTGCTGAAAGGGATGCATGGACCTTCGTTATGTACGGCGAAGAAGAATGAAGAAACTATCGAACACCAAGTAAATAATTGTGGTGTAGCGAGACTCCGTGCAAATTCTCCTCCCTCTTTCAACAAACAAAGACCGGGATACCAGGAGCATCGTGCATATTATTGAAACTGAGAAAAGGAGACACACAAGCGTTGTCCTTAACAGCATGGAGACTCTCTATGGGGTTTCTTATATGGGCTATCTAGAAAGAAAGAAATCCCAAAATATTCAAAGATGAGTATATCCAACATGAAGAGATATGGAAATTAATCTTGATAATATCGTAATTGTCCCTCGCAAAAAATGGAATGAAGACGATCGGAAAGCAAACAGAATGAGGCTAGAATTTTAGCTATGCTTAACTTGAAACCCCAAATGGCCGGCTTCGGCATCATGGAAATAAAACCACTGGATAGACACCACAGGATAAATTCCAAAGTTCCTCAACAGGGGTTTGTGAAGTTTAACTATGAGGGAGCCTCTAAAGGCAACCCGGTGTTAGGTAGGAGCACGCGGAATATTTCTGAGATTCGTAAGGTCTAGTTTGTATAATATATGATGGACTTGGGTGTTGCCACGAACAATGAAGCTGAACTTATGACAAGAAAATAAGGACCGTTGATCGCGTGAGAGAACGCACTACGAATCATAGTGGAAGGGGAATTCGGCCATGGTAACTGCCCCGCAGAAGATGTAGTATGGGACAAAGTTAGAGAAAATTATCCGTAGTTGGAGAACAACTCGCCTAATCCACGACATCAATACCATCCTCCCAAGCATAGGGGCTACCTATTCCATCGATGTCTTCAGAGCGGGAAATGAAGCGTGCATCATCATTAACCTGGGCCGCACTCATGAAGGACGACATTTGACATTAACCAGTTGAAATGGTTCAAGAGGGAGAACTAAAGTCTCTACAAGTAATTGTGGATAGAGATAATGAGGCTTTCAGATCCCCGATCGGGGTGCCAAGTGGAGATTGGAGAGGAGAGGTGGCATGCGGCCGTGCGTACTCACACGACCACCTAATGAGGGCACGCGGACTTAAGGGTAGGTACTACCGCTCGTGATAAAATAATGATAGATGGGAATGACTCGCGGTTGCCAACTAACCATGTCGAGTTGTATGGGAAACAACGTCAACGTGTTAAGGGAGTTATGAAGGTTGGTGAGGGGAAAAGGTGGCATTTTATCTTGGTAGTTTATGGAAGAAGGTAAAGCAAACAAAGCTGTCACACGGGAGCAAAAGTCGTAACGCGAGTTCGTATCCTCACTCCGGTATGTTCTTAGTATTTTCACTATGCTTGTTGATGCGAATGATGATTGTTCCAAGGTCTTCAAACTTAGTTACTTTTCCCCGTGTTTTATAACTCATGTATATTCAAAGGGAGTTTTATCTTTCGTCCGGGTTCTCGTGAATTGGGTTTATAATGATAATTGTCCGTTTGTGGTTGCGATGCTCGTGTAATGGGCGTTGTGGGTTTACAAGTCCTGGGCTTGAGAGTGTCTTCTCGTAGTAGTTAGAAGGTATAGGCTCTGCTCCAATTCTCGTATGTATTGTTTTTTGTTTGTCTTGGTCTCATGTGGGCTATGCTTGTTTTGCTTTCAATTCCCCTTATACCATGCATTTTACCTTTCCACTCTATATGCAACCCTAGTAGTTTGGCTTCTCAAGCGTATGAACTATACTACATGGCTTTGAATGACCATTTTGTCAACAATGCTTGGTTTAATTATTTATCCCAGAGTTTCACCCACTTAGTCTTTTTGTAATATGGGGTTCCGACTTCTTCTTATACTTATACCTATCCTTCTTCTCGTGGGCCGCTGCCAGGTGTCCTGCTGGTGGTCTGCCAGGTTGTGGGTTCTCAATTTTGTTTCTAGTGGCAATATCTCCTGCTTCAAGGTGGTTTATTCCAATACCTATTACAAGGGGATCATTCCCCGTTTTTAAGGGGTTCATTTCCTCGTTGTTGCTGGCCCATGTTCACTTGTGGTGCTCCCGGGTTGCTTCGTTGGGTGTTTTATCGTCGTTGGTCTTTTTTATCTTGGGTTGAGGAGTTCCACTGTAGGAGTCTTTAGGCTCCGATCGTTAATATGTAGAAGGAGAATGGAAAACTTCTTTGCCATGCATTTTTTCTAGCACTCCGTAACAAGAAACTTCACATTGCCACCCTTCTAAATCGTTGGATGATGAGAAGGAGGAATGATGACATGTATTGGCCCTGCTAATTACGAGGATGTCACTCCCGATAATCCAGATCTCTTTCTTAATATTGTTGTTTCACTAAAACAATTATTGACATTTTGTTGCAATATACACGTATCTCTAATTTCACAGTGTGTTTCTTTAGCACTAGTCACGCACTTTCCCGCACATCTGTCACTAATCCAACTATCTATACTATAAGACAAGAGTGGTTAAATAATAGAAGCAAAAAGGAGGGACCAGATAAAGGGAAACATAAACAAAGTAAGCCTATGAGGGCCCCGTAAGAGAGGGAGGAAGTCGTGAGGCATGGAAACTTTTTGATGAAGTTTACCCACTCTATTCCGCCTTGTGAAGTTAGAGCACTTATCTAAGGATGGGAGTGAGATCGCAACACTAAGGAGGAAGGGGAAACAAGAGGAAGCAATGGATTTTTTAAAGGACCCCGTAACACGAGGAGCAAGACCGTCATTATTCCAACAAATATCCATACAGATATTGACACTAAAAATTTGTATTGGCTAAGGCAATTATCAAGATTCAGAAATTGGAGGGGACCAAAAGCTACCTCCATTTTAAATGAGATAAGGAGAGAGACTTTCAAGAAATCCTACTGCTGTTACGTTAATTACAGCAATGTTCATCTTGGCCGATAGACGATGCAGAATCGCAAAGCATACATCAAGTGGACATGCTCCGTACTTAGTAAGGACTACACCAATTGAGTCATCTTGATGATTTGATCCTCCTTTTATGTTTTTTGACTATGCGTATTTTGGGTAGCATTTACTTTTTAAAGTTAATGTATGTAAGAGACACCAACCGGACATATCTAAAAGTATGCGGTTAAAATTTTTTTCAATATTGGTTGGCCCATAACTCTTTAAGGTGGCCAATAGACTTGGTTTCATGCGGGAAGGTTGAGGCCATCAGTTTTTATTATATGTAACTCCGTTGTTCTCTTTTTTTATTAATAGAAAATAGGAAGGATCTATAAACTTACAAAAAAAAAGAATTAATTAATAGTTATTTAATAAATTATTTATTTAAAAATGAATGAATTAATATCTATATAAGCTATGTACTAATATATTTATTATACTTATTATCTTACTTGATAATTAATTTAATAAAGAATCTTTTTCCAGGAGTTAACTTTTCATTAAACATGTGTTACAAGTATATACAAAGGCATTCGTCAATAAGATGACGAAGTCATAGAGTCACAAAAGAACAGCATCTTTCGTGTCTCATATAATTTGGCTTAAAGGTCACCAAAGGACTGACACGGGCCTGTCAGCCCCATTATGCACTAAGACAAGCCAAATTAAATTGATCCAATTTGTATGTCCATTTACTATTTTCCGGGCTTCCTTAAGAGGAAAACAACCCAAACGAAAATAGCAAAAGACATATTTCAAATCAGGATAACAGCCTTCACCAACAAGTAGTTCAGAATATAATACCATAGGTTCCAATTGTTTATGCTAAAACATATGAAAAAAAAACAAACAAGAATAAAATTTTTTAATCAGTATCGATGATAGACATTAAGTGCATGGAGGTTGATCCGACACACCTGACTGGCCCCCGATCTTCTTCCACTACTTTCCAACCGCTCATAGCTTGTTGTAAACCTTTCTTTAGAAAGGGTATCCGCTATATCGTTTCGCTCCCCGTAGATATGACCGATTGGTAAATACATTAAAAGAGCTCTTAAGGACATACTTTCTTCAAGCAAAGGTCTAAGCATATAACTCCGTGACATCTACTTTGTCCGTTGACTCAATTAACAATGTATAAAGAGTCTCCAAAGATCCGAACTCGTAAGAATGTGCATGTGAATAAGCCAAGATAGAAGGAGTTTGCATGGGCCGAGTTCGCATAATTATTTGTCCCTTGCCTAGGCCTCTGGCCAGATGCTTTTAAAGACTTGGTTTTGCTTAAATGTATGATCATTCCCGTCTCTGCCACAGGTTGTTCCCTGGTGGAGGCTCCCAAATATGCCCATGGAATCCTTCTGGGGACTGCTCCTCCCTAATCGCCTGGTGTTGCTTCCTTCTCCGACCTGGATACTTTCATGATAAAGGCATCCTTTGAATTGCAATTGATTCAAATTTTCGTGGTTTCCTTCTCCATGAAAATACTCCGATTTCTTGCAATCCATATTCCCAAGATATGATAGGAGGAAGATTTCTCATTTTCCCAACCGGGGTAGTTGCGCCACCATTTTTCCGGCAAAAACCTCCCGAACATTTCTCCCCTCCCATTCAATCCTTTTCCCTATGAGTTTCCCCGACCTCTCATTTTGGGATCGTTTTGGACGGAAGGGCATGCGAGGAATATATGGCTTATATTCTCTAATCCGACTTGCATAGAGAGCATCTCCCCGCCCGTTTGTACCTAGCTTCTGAAGTAAATCCCAAGTAGGAATTTTCTTTTAAAATGCACCATGAATAATCTAGCTGCCTGGCATTTTAGTTTTCGGGACAAATTGTCCCACCATTCCGGTTCTCCCCATCCTTTCCGTTCATTAAAAATTTATAACCGAATTTTGGGGAGTAACATCCATTTTCCGCGTGTGCCTGCACTAACGGATCCCGTTCGTCCCTTAACCTTACATTGGACCGAGTTAATTCCTGGTGAATACCTTCCATTCGTTCACTGTGGCCGGGCGAAGACCTAACTCTTCACTCGATTTCCGTGCTTACCCCAACGTTGAGAAACCAATTTTCTCAATCCCGACTTAGATGCCCGATACCTTTGGATTCTAGATGTCCGATTAATAGACTGAGAAAGAGCATATTTTTCATTACATCCAACCCAAGGATCTTTCCCTATCTTCGGTGTTTTCCCCATTCCCAATCAAGCATGCTGTACTTCGTTCTATCACCTTGAAAGCTTCCAATACAAAGGGCTTTCCACACCACCGAACCATTTTTCTCCTTCTTACTTTCCTTCCTTATCCATTCTTCTAGTGGTGTGGGGTCAATATATTTCTTTAACCACTTTTGTCCGCAGATTCTCCATTTTGATTATTCTCCATCCCGATTTTGTCGCCAGAGATGTACCGAAATCCGTAAGGTTTTTTATCCCCCATCCACCCCATTCTTTTGGTCTTGCTATTTTATCCCTGCTCCATGGAAGAATCGCATTCTCCTTTGAGCCCGCCCAGAGAACCTACCGCAAACTTATTTATCTTCCTTAGAACTTTGGAACCCATGTTAATGCAGCCCGCAGACCGGCATGGCTAGGAGCACCGATTTGATTAAAGTCACTCTCCTGCCGGGAGAGCCATTTGTAACTCCATTGAGATATTATGGATTCCGCTTGGCCACCAAAATTACCCAATCTCGTTCCTATATGCGTTAGGCTTCTACCAAAATCCTAAGTATTTGAAAGGATTCTCCATGCCGTGTACTTCAAAGGAAGTAGACTCGAGATCCGGTTTTTCTCATTTTCGTTTAAAAACTCATGGATAAGCCGGGACTTTCTATAATTTATTTGTATCTTGGGTCAGCTTTCATGAAATCGCATCCGTTAATATTTTTTAATTCCTTAATTTCATTCAGACTTCCATTTGTGAACGTAAGATGTCGTCCACAAATAAGAGATGTGTGATAAACATGTTGGACTCATCACTTCCAATCCTTTTATCAAGCCCCTCTCTTTTCGTCGACGAATCAGTGACTCGTGCCTTCGCCACCAAAAGGAAAGCAGGGGCGATAAGGCACCCTTGTCTTAACCCCCGAAGCTTTTGAAGAAAGGAGTGGTCGCACCATTTATTAGAATTGCAAGCTACATTGGAGATGCATCCCATTATCCATCTCGATGAATTCATATTTAAATCCTAAATGGGTAAGTAGCATCCTTATATAAACCCGCTTATTCTATCATATGCTTTTGATGTCAATTTTTATCAATCGCTCCCTTTCTTTTCATTTGCTTGACACCGTGATAGTTTCCCGTGTCACTCCTATAGCTTCATGTATCCGCCACCATCCAAACCAAATCGCTCATTTGTAATGCATCTTGGAAAGAATTGGTTTTATCCTTACTATCAATTCGCAATGATTTTGTAAATAATAGCTTGCATAAAGATAGGCTCCAAGTCTTCAAATGAGTCCCATTCTCCTTCTTCTATGTTTATAAAATTTGTAAGCGGAAGGGCCGTATTTCCTTTCCTCTAGACTTTTCCACTACCTCTCGTTAGTTCCGTCCCCCAATTTGTTCAAAAATGTTGGAATAACAGCTCTATGGTCCATCCGGGGTCCTATTCGGTCTATCTTTCGTCATTGATTTTATAACACTTTCTACTTCCTCCTTGAGACTTCATACATTAGACTCTCTCGCTCCTTGTCCCCTGCTATTATCCGGGGAAGCATTGCGTCCCGATAATTTCGGCTAATGTGATTTCCCCTTGATCCACAAACAAAGCTCTCAAAGTGATTCCTCCTCAGAGAGAAAGTTCCTCTAAAGTGTTGTGCCCCTTCACCCTCCTCGTTTAGCCTCCATATTGTATTTGCATTTTTTCGCCCTTTGCATAGTTGTGAAAAACTTCGTGTTTTCATCCCTGCCTCTTCAGCCATATTGCCCTGGCTTCTTTACTTCATTCCTCTTCTTTGAGCCGTTGGGAATTTGGTCCTCTCCGTTTTTCTGCCAGCAAAATTTTTCTCTCTTGACTTCAGATCAGAATGCTTAATTTATTATCTCCATTCCTTTGAGTTTCATTAATGAGGACTAAATCCTCTTTCCGTCTCTCCCTCTGACTTGCCCATTCAATAGTTGCTTTTTTGAATCTTTTAAATTTTCCATGAATTAAAACCTTTCCCTCCCCGGGGATCTCTCCATCTCGATGGATCCAAGTTTCCTTGAATAGCTTTTCAGATTCCTCTCGCAACCATGTTGCATTTAACTAAAAAAGGCGCTCGCCGGGTTTCCTAGGTAGTTGATAACTCTAGGAAGATCAAGAATGGGTCCGAGTTTCCCTCTCCTACCCACCGCCGAAACATGGGAATACCGCAATGTCTTCGTCAAAAGAAATTCATCCAAATTTCTACCCCCGCTCTCTCCTACTCTTCATGCTCCTCCATGTGGGTTTCATTTTAATGAGATTTATGTCTATTAGATTATGAGGTTATGGATCTTTGAAAGAATTTCGATAGCATATCTTCTCTAGCCGCCGTACCCCGTGTCGCTCCCTAAAGAGAAGTTCATGTCTCCACCCAGAACTACAAGCCGCTTCTTCCCATTATATTTTCGATTGCTGTCACCCCATAACCCATCCTTCCCCGACAGTGGCCCATATATATTTACAATTGTAAGAGAACATTAAGATCTCAGAGATTGAATCTCTCCGCTCCCATAGCACATTGCAAACCCCACTGATTTAAAATTTTCACTCTTTCTTTCTTTCGTACCCTATAGCCAATCCTCCCGAGTGGCCGATAGAGTCCATAGCATACGAACCGCCACCCTAAGCAGAGCTTGCAGAGCTTTTTCTACTTCAAATAAGAGAGCGTTGCCTAAAGTTTCTTGCAAGAAGGATATAATCCGGTTTCGAACTCGGCATCACTCCTTTGCGTCGCTTTTCGTTTACCGGCTAACCCCCTACGCTCCAGGATACCGTGACTACGACCACGTCTCGGGGGTTCGCGCCCTCTAAGCGCCCATGAATTGTCATTTGTTTCCCATCCGCAACATCAATCTTTGCTCTAACCTTTGGCATTAGATAAACTCGATTTCCTACCCCTCACTTTCTTTATTTGAGGAGAGGTTCGACCTATTCCTCCAAAACGATCCTAGACGCTCGTACTTTTTATCTAGGGATCTTAGGTTATAATGGCGGTGTAAGGGAGGCCGAGACCGCTAGCTTCCTCAGAGGTTCATCCTCACGCTCGCATCAATGGAGGGGATGGCACTCGTGATATTTTCAACAAAATTTTCAATATGTAATTGATCATCCACGGCGTTTTTTAGTATTCAAACTAGTAATCAAGCAATCATATTTAGATTCGTAAAGAGTTAAAGATGGGTTACTTGGAGTCTAGTCTCATACCCTAGAAGGTCTTCACCGGAGATGTACTCATGGAAGCTAGAAATTCATTGAGGCTTCCAATCGGGCTTTCACTGGATGCCTCCGATCCAGGCGTTCTTTCTTACTTCTCCTGCCCCGTTCCGTTCCTTCCATCCGCCGGGAGAGCCGACCGGGACTGCCGAATTCTCTCCCCAAATGATAGTCCACCTCCATCGACTCCGTCACCGGGTTCTTCTTTATTTCCCCCACCCCGAACATGATGTTCCCGATCCGCATACATGCCTATCCTCCCATGGTTTCGTTCCTTCTTCGCGTTTTCTCTCCCCAAGGACGGGCTTACAGATGTCCAGACATGGCATCTATGGCATCCAAAGGGAGATGCTCATAGTCAAGAATTTGCTCGAAAAATTATTATTCTTCCGTACCGGATGTTTATCTTTTTTCCGCGCCTCCTCGGGGTTTAGATTTACTAATATCCGGCCATCGCCATTTTTGGGTTTGAAGAAACGACATGCGTCCGCTCTCCAAAAAGGTGCCTACCGTCTTCAACAGACCTAAACCGATTCTACCTGAGAGGGAATGGAAACTCGGCTCGCACCCAAACTGGAAATTTATCTGTCCTTTCATGCATAGCATCAAGCATTGGGCTCCATCTCTTGAATAAAATCGGATAATTGCCAAAAGCCCGGGGCCGTCATCACCTGGGCCCGCCGCTTTCTTTATTTTCAAATCTCACCCCGAACCATCCTTTTGCCGCAGCCGCATTCCTTGAATTATTCGACTAGATCCGTCTGGCCATACTCCGGCTTCCCCCATTTTTTAATGAATTGAGTTATATGCTTCTTCCCCCTCGCTTCTTCAACTAGGTGCATTCGCCCACTTCTATTGCCTCCTCCACCTAAACATCCATACCCAACACTAAGTTGTCTTCAATGTCCTTCTTCTTAATGGGTTTCATTTTTCCTTCTCCCCCGACTTATTTACCACCAAATCCTCCTCCCCCGCCCGAGTGTTTACTAGCCTTCTCGGGTACCCCTTCTTGCCGGTTTGAGGACGCCCTCTACGTGCTAATTTCTATCTGCATCGCCTCCCGAAAATTTCCTTTAACCTACCTATAGGTTCCATGCACCTCTTCGAGTCTCTCATTGCCTACTCCACGAGACTGATCTCGGATCCACATACTCTCCAAGCCAAGAATAGCCGCAAACTCTGGGATCCGGCTAGGGTTTACTAGATTCTCGCATTAATCTGCCCACAACCGCTTCTGGCCTCGTTCACTATTCTGCACCGGTTCGATCCCCGACCGCCCCCAAGTTTACAATATCCCTTCAAGTCCCCCCGGGAAGTATCGGGCTCGAGATCAAACCCTTTCCCTCTCCTTCCTTGAATCGCCCGAGGGATAGTGTAATGACTGTATTCATTCCTTGCTCTCCTCCCGGCTCCCTTGTGTCGAATTTGCTCACACCTCTCGATCGAGTCTTTCTTCCAGCCGAAACTCGGGGCTTATATTGTAAACACTTCCTTCCACAGAAGGCTTCACACACCTCTCGGGGCCGCCTACCGCCCGAAATACCAATCCACATTTTGAGTCATAAGCTCCTTCCCCCAAACAAAGTATGTCCTCCGGCAATGGTTCCGTGTCGAGAGCCTCCCAATGTTTAACCATGGTTAAAACTTGCATGCAAACCCTAGAAACCGCCACGCTGGTTTCCTCGCTAAACGTAAATAGATCGTGACTTCCTGCTCCGGTGCCAAAGACATGGGTATCGACCTTTTGGATGGAAACCCTTTCCCACCTAGAAACCCTATTAAAAAAACCCCGCTCGTCGCGCTCTGTCTTCCTTCGTCTATCGTTCCATCCCGCTTCCACGTTGTCTTCGTTCGTACCGACACCTTCCCCACATCATTCCTTCCAACTCCTCGCTGCAGTTCTACGCCTTGGCCGTGGCGGCGACGCCACCCTACCCCCGGCATCAACCCGTGATCTCCTTTCGGCTCCATGCGTCCTTCTTCATTCTTTAATATGTTAAATCTTAATTTAATAGTCATGACTCATTTCAATACATTATTTATCGAGAATAGCTATAAATATTATAATTAATAAGAAAAATAGAATTAATTAAATTTATTCTATTAAAAATCTAAAAGGGATAAAGAGAGCGAGAGCAAGAGGAGCAAAGGAAGAGAAAGGGGGGGTTAAGAGGAGGAGAATGGACAAGAGGGTGAATCAAAGGGAAGAAACACCAACTAAGAGTGAAGGGAAGAACTAAACACCGCTAACACTCCAACCATCATCCTCGATAAGGTTAAACTTGGCCTTTCAATTTCTATTTCGCTTAACTTATGGTGGTGGAAATGGTCAATCTTCTAAGAACCTTAGCATATTCAATGCAAATGTGATGTTTAGTCTTTTCAAAGATGATGCTCGCTAAGGCTAGGAGCGTGATCTACTATGTTTAAGGTTAATCACGTGTTCATGCATTCTTTGTTTAATGATCGACTCGCTTCACCGATGTAAGGCGTCCCTACGTGGGTTACATGGAATCAAGTAAACACCCTTATCATCCTAGGTGTGGACCTGTCCTTAACCGAATCTAAGCGAACTCCAAATGGTGCGAAGGGGCTTATAATAACTTAAAAGTTATATTTTTAAAATAGTAAAAACAATAATGTAATAGAAATTATAAGTTTAATAAACTTCATATTCAATTTATTGAAATAAACTAAATGATATTCAAACAAAAGGTCAAATGAATTGACACTTCGAAACATTCGGGCACTGAATGTTAGTGTGTGATAAGTCTTTGTATTGTAGATATTATAGCAATCCATTCGAGCTAAATAAGTAAATGTTATGAATTTTTTTATCATTAAAAATGAATTTTAATATATATTTATATATGTTAAGGTTGAAACAATTGAGTGGGATAATATATTTTGTTTTGCAGTAATTATTATAAAAATAATAATAAAGAAAGGGGGTGAGAACAAGGTTTTGAGGAAGGTTTATGGAATGATGTGCCAAATACATATTTGTCCCCTAGAGTGGATGGTGTAGCGATGTCTAGAGGAGAAACATTAGGGTGTCAGCGTACCATCTCCTTGACTTAAATACCACTTGCTTGTAATGGATTTGCACTGGTAGAAAGGTGGCGGAGCAAAGGTGAGGATCACTCCTTCACCTCTCCTAACATTAATTCTCTACATATAATGTGTTCTTTGGAATTGAATACATTGAATGTATTTTGCGAAATCATTGCTTCAATCTCAACAACATAGATGTTTGTCTCAGTCATGTGGAGGGTTGTTTGCTTTCGGATTCAGCGTCTAGTGACTTAACGGATCATCCTGTGGATCCAACTCTCCCGGGGGATAGTACTAATCATGATGGCACGATTGATTCGTCTGATCCCAATTAAAGGCTTCGGTCTGAAGATTTTTCATTTTGAAGGCTAAAATTAACCTATGGGATAGATTGCTTCTCCATCTGGTTCTTGTATTCAGCCATTTTCCTATGGAGTCTTATAATAAACGCTCCCAACTTCTCGACAAACTATTTGCTGAATAGATTATCCCAAGAGTTAGCTGTCATAACATCTGCATAATTTTCCCTGCTTTCTTTGAAGGCCTCACATTCTAAAATGCAATTCTTTTTTGTTGCCACTTTTTTGGAAGAGAAAAAAATACATACTCTTTCCTCCCACATTTCTTTTGGCCTTTTTCAGTGCCCTGTTTGACAATAGAGTTTATGAGAATTAGTCCTTAATTGAGCAATAAGAATTTTGGATCTCCCAGAAATATTGGCTCCAATGGCCCCTATTGCCCCTCCCTAGCTCTTTCTCCCATGTACGTTTGTGGAACTTATCCATAACAATTTTTTTTTTTTTTTTATTTCTATATTGTTTTTGGGACACATGCTCAAGCAAATACCCCATTTACTAAACTGTTTGTTATTTTTCCGCACCCAAGTCTTCTTTCTTCTACATAGTATGTCATTAAACACAACCTTAGGTCTTCTACCCTCTTCCATTTGCTCAATTGTTTTTAAATACCCTATGACTCGCACCATAGGAATTGATTCAATAGGAGCAACCCTTGTTTCACTTAACAAGATAGCATAAGGAAATGCACTTTTAATTTTGAATTGTTTGTAATCAAACACTTCTAGATTTTCTCAATTTGTTTCATTACATCTCGAATGTGTTGTTGGCCCCCAGTTCACAACCATAGGGAATCATCGGGGTCACTAGAAGCCCAAAAAGAGTTAGAGTGGTTTTCCAGTCGCATATATCTGCCTCTCTACACTTTTTTTGAAGAGCATAAAATTCTTTCCAACCCCCCAAAGTTATTTTCTTTCTACAACCATCCCAACTTAAATTTCTGTTGAAGTCAATTCTGAGGTATTTGTAATCTGCAACTTCTTCCAGAATTTTTCCTTCCAAGTAGAACTTATGATGGTTATGCTTTCTTTTGTTATAGAAAACCACTACTTTCATTTTGCTAATATTGACTTGCATCCCCACCCTTCTACAAAAATGCTCAAGGGAAAGTAAGTGCTCCTTCAAAGCAAGAGTAGATTTAGCAATCAGTATAAGGCCATCTACGTACAAAACAAACCTTATAATGAACTTGCCAAAATGAATACCGTCACCCCTTTGGGAATTTACCCACTCTTCAAGTTTGTCAATATATAAACCAAAAGGGGTAGCAGACAATGGGCAACCTTGTGTGACCCTAAAATTGCTTCTAAAACTTTCATAAATGGTTGCTGAAGTTATAATTTTGACTTTCACATCTTCATACACCATATGCACAACTTCTCTCAAATGCCTGGGAACTCTGAGTTCCTCCATTTTGCACCAAAGCTTATCCATAGGAAGCATGTCAAAAGATTTTCTGAAATCAACAAAAAACTTCTTCCTTTTTTTCCCAATTTTTTTCAATAATGTGCCTTTAAGTTATACAATGATCAATTGTGGAACGTTTAGGTCTAAAACATGCTTTCCCTTTAGCACATTTATCTCTTTCTTCTGCCCACTTTCTGATTTTATTTTCTAATATGCTTCCAAATAATTTTGCAAATGTGGGGTTTATCATTATGGTCCTATAATTGGAGGGACTATTGACGTCGCCACTCTTGAAAAGAGGTATTTCCATACTAGTTTTCCAATTTGTGGGGAACCCCTACTGTATGATGTTGTTGAAAATTTTTGCGATGTGAGGTGCAAGAATTTTTAAGCCCCACTTTAGATACTCTGCTTGGAGTTCAACTAAGTCTTTTGCTTTTCCAACACCCAACTTCTTGATACCCATCTCTACCTCTTGCACCGTGAAAAGTTTTGTGTCTGTGTTGACCAAGGGAGGAGGGTCAACCTTGAGATCCTATTCATTAAGTTGTCTTGAATAGTCGAACCATTTAGAAGTTGCAATGTTGTTTTCCGTTTGAATCTTTTTTGGTTGGATCTCCTTCCAGAATAATTTGGGGTTATTTTTCCCAAGGAAGAATAGTTCTTCTCTCCTCGAAACCATGAAATCAACCTTTTTCTTTCTTAATATATGCTTGTAAACTTATAGATTTATGGTATCTATGTCTGACTCCTTTCACATTCTCCTTTCCTTTTTGCATTGCTCGTCAAACCAAGCATTAACTAGAAAGCAATTTGCTTCAGACTTCTTAATTTTTTCTCTTTTGCACTCTGCAAGTGCACTTTGAATTAAGTGTGTTAATTCGTGACTATGAAGGCCATGAAATGAGATTTCCTCCTTCTCGAAGAGCCTCTCTAGCATTATTTTGAAGGTATTACAATTTTCTAGAGTCAAAAGAATTCTGCCCTTTGGGGGATTTTGTTGAACACACTGAGTTTTTTACCCTAATTGCTTCATTCTGGTCCAAGTGAAACTTAGATAAATTGGCTTGTGATCTAATTTTAAGTCCCAAATTCGATCTCCAATCAACACTTCCTCCATTTTCTCACACAAACTATGCGAGCAAATTACATAATTTATTACACTTTCTCCATTGTAAGTATTGCAAGTGAAATTACTAGACTTTTCCCATCTAGTCAAATCATTACAAATGACTAAATCTAAAGCTCCACATAGCGTAAGCAATTGTTCACCAAAGGGATTGTAGAATTTATCCTCTGAAATTCTTTCCCACTGATGATTACTCTCTTTTGTAAGCCAGATAGTGTCACAATATTCTTTACAACAAAGAATTCTAGCTTGCTCACTTGCAGTCCTAGCATTGAAATCCCCCACTATAAGGACTTCACCTAGATGATAATATGTTGCAATATCTACTTTTAGGGATGCAAAGGGATCTTTGTGGTCAATCCCTCTACTTTTGTAGATTTTTGAAACTTGCAGCACAAAATAACATGCTCCAATTCTAATGTTATTTCCATTTTATGATATTTTAAGCCAGACAAATTGTTTATTTGGGTCTTCTTTTTCTAGTTGAATGAAACAAACAGCCTTTTCTCTCACTAATACCATCATACCCCCATGTCCTTTGTCATTCCCTGATGCCTTGTTCCACACTGCTATCTTCCAGCACCCTTCAAACAAAGGTGTCTTGCACCCTTCATGTTCATGTGTTTCTATGAGGCAAATTATGTCTATACCTTCCGCAATATGCCCTAACAAAGGTCCTCATCTCCATGGGTAACCCCTACAGTTCCAACAAACTAATCTTAAGGAAACCTCGGTACAACTTGATTGCTATTTGTTTTGACATGAAATACTCCCAGTTGATTATGTGTCCCTGCTTGCCCATACTGACCTTGATGCCTCATTTCTTATTGAAGAGTTTGTTGCCTCTTCTTTGTTATCATTTTGTTTCCTTGCTTTGGAAGGTGGTCCAAATTGCACTATCACAACTTTACCTTTATAAATCCATGCTCTCTTTCCCTCATCTCTTGTTGCCCTACCCTTTAACATTTCCTCCCTCCTTTCCTCTTGTTGTCTTACAATTAAATATTCTTCTAGAAAAAATCAAGAACCCTTCAAGAGATGCTTCTTGCTTAGAATTATATCTTTATCACGCAAGCTAGGCATGATGAATTTTATGGGCCTAACTCTCTCACCGTTAAGCTTACCTACTCTCCATGCTTAGCATATTTTTCCTTGCCATTGCGACTTTTCTTTCAAGAAGTCTCTTTCAAGGTCAAGAGTACATTCATTTTCCCAATAATATTTCACCCCTTTAATAATTAGGTTTGTTTCTCTATCTTTCATTTCCTTGATTTCTCTATATTTCATGTTGTCAACCTGAATGTTTGTTTGTCCTTCCCTCTTAGAAAAATTGCTAATAACTTGAGCCCAGGTTTTAGAAACTTTTGTGGAATCTCCTTTCTTTTCTTCTCTCGTTTTCTATTTATGGTCATCTATTTGGGAAACTACTTTCCCTTTATCCTAGGATGGTTTCGCATTCATCACCTCTGTATTCTCCACTGCAAATTATGTTTTGCACATTCACCTTCATGTGTTTCCATTATGTCTTCCCTATCAGGAGAGCTTCCTGTAGCAATGCCACTTGCTCCTTCAAAACCTTGTTGCTTTCTGCTAAAGCATGGTTTTCAAATATTATTATATGAATTGTATGATCTCTTTCCTACTCTTTAGCTTGTGACAACCTCCAACCCCTTTTTTACATTTAATAGTTCTTTCACATAAATATCAGATGACCAAGTGAGAGGTGTGGATGTGGGACTATAGAAGGCAGAATAATCAATGACTTTTCCTTTTCGTTTGGACATGTTGTTGCCACATCCTTGCAAAGAGGACTTGTTTGAATATTGTTTATTGCGAAGGACCTGAGTACTTTCCCTTTGAGACCTTTTTTTTCTTGTCTACTCCCATTTTAGATGAGCTAGTATTCGTTTTAAAATGCCCTGATATTGTTTGGAATTGACCCAAACCCACTTCCCAGCCTTGGCTGATGAGGAAATTTTCTCTTGCCCTATATCATTTTTTTCTACAGGTTCTGAAGTTTCTTGTCCCGTTATCATGTTTGAACGCATTTATGTTATATTCCGAAGCCAAACCCTTAAAACCCTAGTTTCACTTGATCTTGATCTGGTTTCTTAGTTTCACAAGTATTACAATATTCAATAAAAGTTTCCTTAGACTGTATCTTTTCTTTAATAAAATGAAACTAAGCATCAACATGCTTTGTCCTTGCATGAAAGATTGGATTATTTCCCAACTTGATCGAGCTCTGGTTTTCATATTAGATCAGTGTATCATTATTTTTTTCTTCTCCAATATATTGAAGAACTCACCTCAACTAAACAACTTCACAAGTTGTTGCACACAAAGCTTTATACTCTTGCTCGTTGATGATAAAAATATAGTAGGTCGCTTCTTGATGCTCCATCAAACAATCATGGATCCAATACTGAATGCATAACCTATAGTAGATCTTTTATCATCCATATTACCAACCCAATTTGAATCTGAGTAACCTGTCAGCTTAAGATCAAATGAATTAGTATACTTAAGACCAACATGAGTTGTTCCTTTAAGACACTTGAGTACTCCTTTTGCTGCTCTCCAATGGATTTCTAGAGTTCTCGCCATAAATTGACTTAACACACGAACAAAGTATGTTAAATCAAGTATGGTTGTAGCAAGATAATTCAAGCTTCCCATCAATTGTCTATACAATGTGCCATTTAACTCCTTTGAGCCGTCATCAAAATGAAGTTTCACATTCTGCTACATTGGAACAAAAGAAGATTTGCACTGATACATCTTACACTTTTTAAGCACTTCTCTAACATACTTACTTTGAGTAACAAAATTCTAGCCTGAATCTCTCCACACTTGGAGACCTAGACAGTAATGTAACTCACAAAGATATTTCATCTCAAATACTTGTGGCAACTGCACCTTAATTTCATCAATCAGTTTGACTGAATTTCTTGTAATAATTAGGTCATCAACATACAAATAAATAAGTACTACATGCCCCTTTTGGATCAAAATTGGTATACAAATTTGGATCACTTTGAATCCTCATAAAACCCTACTGAAGAAAGAAGGAATCTATCTTCTCATACCACGACCTAGGTGCATATTTCAACCCATACAAGGCTTTCTATAATCTACAAAATAATTGTTCCTGCCCCTTTTTCATAAACCCCTCAGGTTGTGTCAAATACACCTCCTCCTTTAAATCACCATTCAACAAAGAAGATTTTATATCTAATTGGTGCAAAGTCCAACGATACTTTATAACTAATGCAATTAACAATCTAATGGTATTTAATTTAGCTACAAGTACAAATGTTTCGGCATAATTAATGCCCTCCTTTTGTGAGTACCCCTTTTCCACCAATCTAGCTTTATATTTATCTATACTACCATCTGCTTTGAACTTGGGTTTGTACAACCATTAAATCCTATGAGCTCTTTTCCTTTAGGCAATTAAGTCAATTGCGAGGTTTTTTTTTTTTTTAATTATAAATTCCTATTATTCCTTCATTTATTTTCTCCACTCTTCATGTTCATTAGCTTCATTAAAACTCATGGGTTATATGACATTCAAAAAATTAGTCATAAAGGCATAGTCCTTATACCTTTCAGGTAGTCGAATCTTCCAAGTATATATCCTTCTCACTTCATTGTTTTCACCTTTGTTCTCTAAAAGTACTTCTCCACTTCTGGGTGGCCTCTGACTGTTGGTGATGTCCATATCGCCGAATTCTTCCCCAACCTTTTATTGCTCACTATCTTATGTTTTAGCTTATACTTTATTGTCTTTAACTTCGGGAAGAATGTTCCATATTTCATAGTTGTTATCCTTGTTGCCTTCATCTTCCTACTCACGGAAAATTACATTTCTACTCGCAAATAATTTGTGAGTAGATGGATCAAACATTCTATAAGCTTTAAATTATAAACAATATCCTATAAAAATGCATTTAATGGCTTTAGCATCAAGCTTCTTTCTATTCTCCTTCAGAATATGTGCAAAGGCCTTACACCCAAACACCTTCAAATGATGAACTACTAGTCTAAACCCATACAAGGCTTCAAATGGGGTCTTAAGATCAAGATACCTTTTTGGACTTCTATTCTTTAAATAAAAAACAATACTAATGGCCTCTACCCAAAAGAATTTGAGGGGTTCTTACCTTTGATCATACTTCGTGCACACTCCACCAACGTCCTATTTTTCCTTTCTGCAACATCGTTCTGCTGTGGGTTGTAGGGTATTATGAACTATTTCACTATTCCATGATCCTTGCAATATTTTTTGAAGTTCCCCAATATGTACTCTCCCCCTTGATCTGAACGCAAGACCTTTATGAACTTCCATGTTTGTTTCTCTGTCATGTTTTTGAATTCTTTGAAATACTAAAAAACATCACTCTTTTTCTTGAGGAAGTACACCCATGTGTACCTTGTGCAAGCATTAATAAACAACATAAAACAATAGGCACCTCCTAGGAATATGGTCTGCATGGGTCCAAAAACATTATAATGCACAAGTTCTAGTACATCTCTTCTTCTCCTATCAAAATTAAAGGGTAATTCATCTCTATGATTTTTTCCTAATGTACAACCTTCACAAGCAGCATATTCATTCTTTAACATAGGGAGTCCTTCAACCATAATTTGTTTCTGCTAAAAAAATAAATCATGATAATTGATGTGACCATACCTCTGATGCCAAAGACTTTCTGTTGGCATAGTTGTAGAAGTTAGTGCTTGATGAATTTTTTTGGTGACATCAAGCTTGTACAGGCCTCCAACTTTGAAGCCCGAAGAAAAAGGTTTTTAGTGATCCAAAAAGTCTTTCACTATGCAATGTGATTTGAATAATTCAACCTTCAGATTCTGATATGTAATTGTAGACTCAAATATCATTTTTTTCTTGATCCAAAGCACATAGATAACATCATGAATGTGCTTGAAATTTCCATTTGGAAATGTTACAGGAATATCTCCACATCCCTTAATCTGATGTGGGCGATTGTCTCCAAGACATATATTAGCACCACTGCATACCTCCTTGAAATTATCATACCAACTCTTGTTACATGTCATATGAATCGAATCTCCAGAGTCCACAAACCATGTATTAACATCATCCATTTCAGCAGCTAGTGCGACATTAGACACAAAAAACTTAAGATTTTTGAGATCGGAATTCAGGGCTTCTCCTGCAAAATGTCATGATTGTCTTATAAGTTTATGCCTAGATTCATCACTTTTCTTCTTATAATAGTCTCCGATAAATTTCCCACTTCTACCACTAGTAAAAAAGTTTTATTTCAGAATCATTTCTGATAGATGACATACCTTGATTTGGTTTTTGAAATGGCCTTTTCTGAGATAGAGTTCCACCTTTACTTCCTTCTCCTTATTTCCCTTTGAATAATTTCTTCTTTGCCATAAGTGCCAAGTCTAGATTCTGAGGCTTCAAATCCTTGTGCCTTTCTTCTTCCTACATTAGTATACCTATCAATTCCTTAAATTTTGGCACTTTCTCCCTTGTTGCAAGACTTGTAATAAACATCCGATAGTCCTCTGACATTCCAATTAACTTAATTGTTTCTAGATCAGTACTAGGTACTGATTCCCCTATATCTCCCAACTTATCTTTCAAATATTTAATTCTTGAAACAAAGGCACCGACATATTCATTTTCTTCCAGGTTACTTTTCAAGAAGAGGACTCGATTTGTATTTTTGGTTTCATATAATTCCTTTAGTGCATTCCAGGTTGCACTAGATGTCTTGCAGTCACGAATATGAGGGATTATATTTTCTTTAACATACATTATTAGTAATACTTTTCTTTATTTTCTTTCATTGGAGGCTTCATACTACAATGGTCTTGCAGTATCTGGTTCACCGAGGAGCTGAGATCGAGACTGGTCTTGATTTTGATGCACTATGGGATGCATAGCTTTGAGCACATTTACGGGGTGTGTTTGTGAGGAGTCACTTGATGGAGATGATCAACGAGACGAATTGGAGGTTGATGGAGATGCGGCGATGGGATGCCTTGGTGGTATACACTTGGGCATGGGTTGAGCCTTCTTGACTTAAATTTGGTACGCACGTTGGATGCATATTGCAGATGGGATGAACATAGCTTCATGGACCTAAATATGGCACACTGTTGAGAGGATGTTCTTGACTTGATTTGAGGAGGACCTTTCACACGTGGATGATGCTCGATAGTTGTGGCTGTCTTTTGAACAGCGCGCAGAGATTGGCATCGTGGGCGGCACATTTCAGATAGAGATAGCTTGTTGGATGGACAACATGTTGCGGATGAGACGGATCTCCATGGATTACTTTACTCTCATATGAGATGGATCCTTGATTGAGTTGATGGGTGTGACAGGATGCGACCTTAAAAAATGACTTGACCTTTAATGAAAATTAAATATTTTATTTATGATAATATTAATTTATTTTTTAATTTTAATAAATATTATTTTTTAATTTTTAAATATATGGTTTTCTTACTTATAGCTATGATAATATTAAATTTTTTTATTATTATTTTTTAATTTTAATAAATGTTAATTTTTAATTTTTAAATATATGGTTTTCTTATTCAATAGCTTTTTTATTCTAAATTGTGAAACACATTCCAAAATATTATTTTAAAGAAAAATAATTTAATTAAATAAACCAATATTTTTCTCCTTAACATTAAAAACATAAAAACTAAAACTAGATCAACCTAAATCCAACCTAATTCATTATTAAAAATAAAAAATTACTATTTTGTGACTTAACTCCAGGTCACGCATATTACTATCTTCTCAAGTAACTCTAGGGAATTCGTTCTCTTCTAAAATACATAGCGAGCATAAATATGTATGGGGAAAAGAGTTAGGTAAAAAAAAGAAGTACTAGATCGAAGAATTCAAACCTATGTATGATATCCAACAAAAAGAGTATATTGGAGCTTCCATTCCTTGGAGAACAAAGATTTTTATTACTCAATTAAAAACCAACTAGCATCATTTTCTGTGTGAAACAAGGCGGTGGAAAAGGCCTAAAAAAACTTGAGAAGAACGAGTGTGTACATTTTGCACGTCTGAAGCAGTGGAATCAGAAAAACATTTCATTTTGGAATGTGATGTGTTCAAAAACATAGAAAAAGTTATGAAAATATATTAGCATCAGTTTCTTGGCACTATCTTTTCAAAAATAAGATAATTGAAAAATCAACAAGAAAAATATTAAAATACAAAAAGCTAAAACAAAAAACCTAGTCCCATAAACTATTTTTTAATTAGTAAACATTACAATTTCATTTATTCATAAATATCTTACTTTTCTTTCGATCCTCGCGCACTCACGAGCGAGACAGAGAAAAAGTGTAGCCGGTGTACCCTGCAACCCCAAAAATGAGTTCTCAAGCCCTGCGGCGCATGACAGATGGTTTTATCCGAAAACCACAGATTCATCATCCTACCAAACCAAACCATGGTATTCACATTCAGTTTGTTTCATCCCAGCCCACTTTATCACAGGAATCAGCCATTGATTGATGAACCCAAGCCTGCTTACTTCATATATATACTGTCAGTGTATTTGAGTTTCTCGTCTCCAATATTCATATTCTTCTTCCTCAATTTTGATAAACGATATATAACCTCCAGCACTGATTCGAGAGGGTTATTAACGTAGCAAACGAGCTGGAAATGACGGGTACAGATCAACGACAAGCTGACATGAAAATTCTGAGAGCAAAGCAGTGCTCCAATGGTAAGTAATCGTTCATTCATTTTTATTTATCTTTGATTTTTTTTTCACTAGCTATAGCTATGGCTGGAGATCATGTGGTCAAATCCATTTCATTTAATTTCAATGGTCTCACTCACGGAGTAATTAATAATTTGTGGACATTTATGTATATCACTCATACAGAAGCAGTGAAAGCAGGGGCCAAGGCAGCTGCAATTGCATGCGTAGCTTCCGCCATTCCCACAGTGAGTGAATTTGGAGCAATCAATCAGTATCGAATCAAGTCAATTTTTTTTTTTTTTTTTAATTTAATGGTGTATTATTATTTTTTATTTATAAAAATGAAAGTAAGTAGGAAATTAGGATTGTTGGCTACCTTAAAGAGTTAAAAGCCATTTAATATTGGAACAGTTTCTTTCTTCTATGTCCATTTTATTATGTCTAACAAAGTCTAACTGAAACAGTAAAAGCTAGTGGCAAATTCATTTGAAACCTAGAAAATCATGATTCAACCGTCTTCAATAGGAGCAGGGTATTTTGCAGTAGAACTCCACATGTCTACTTGCTGCATAGATTGAAGCTGCCCTATCCTTCCATTTCCTGTAAATTGACAAGGCCTTGGCCAAAACACATTTAAAAGTCCAATAAGTATGGATGGACTAGTGAAAAAGGGACAGTCTCTCTATTGTGTTCTCTGATATGAAATATATCCATGGTGTCTTCCTGTTATTCTATGTCTTTTTCTTTGTTGTTACTTCTCTCTCCCAACCCTGAATTAGATTGTGAATCTGTAGTGAGTTTCCTGTGAATTGATATCGAAGAGATTCTCCATAACCTCTTTTTTTAAATTTTCTGCCCTAGTTTGCTAACTACAGCAATGAGTTTTGAAAGCATCTGCTTACCGTTTTCGTTAGCCTAACTTTGACAGATTGACCTTTTACCATTCAATTCATATTCATTCAATTGGACCTTTTTATTAACTGCTGGGCTGGGTTGATGTTAATAATAATTTACAGTTGCTGGGAGCAAGGGCGATTCCTTGGGCAAGAGCTAATCTCAACCATGCTGCACAGGCGCTCATCATCTCTACAAGTAAGTCAATAATTAAATTAGATATTCCTCCATGTCATTCCAAATGTTACGTTGCAGCTGCTTAATTTTTCTCAGTTTCTATCAATTTTTTTACACGACAAATTTTCAGGCTACATTAATATTAAACTACTTTACTAAAATGCTTGAGTTGTAATGCTTTGATCAAGAATCCTTAATTACTAAATTGTTTGCTGACAGTATTTTGCTGGTAGGAACCGTGATACATCTTTTCCCATTTTCATTGTTACTGATCTCATTCATTCATCTGGTTAATAGGGCTAACCTCTCTCATTACGATGATTAGGTTATGAACTGCATGCTGATGTTGTGTATACTTTGATTGGCAGTCAGTGGTTCGGCCTATTTCATTGTAGCAGATAAGACCATTCTCAGGTCTGCACGGAAAAACTCCTTCCATGAACAAATAGAAAATCAATCCGCCGAGTACTGACCATTCTGAAAGTAAGCAAATAATTATATAGCAAGCGGAGATCCGAGCAGAGACAACAAATCTCTGTCTTTCAGATGTCATCATGCTCTGCTCTTGATCACAAAATGTAAATATAGTCTACTTTTGTCGGGCTCTGAATAGATTAGAATAGCAGGGTGCTCACATTTCCCTTTTCTATGTTTGCAGTCTGTATATGTAACTGAATGCTTGCAATATTAATTTACAAGACTTGCTCATCGTAAACACTAAGATGTAGTTGCTAGTCTCAAGTTTCGTGTTTCAATTTCAATTGCATTGCATTGGGGCCATAAAATGAAAAATCCAAAAATGTGTTCTAGAACAAATAAAATAGTTTTCATATTAACATATATAATGCACAAAACTTTGTAACAATTCTCCTAAAGAAGGATGTCCTTCCTCTATTTGGTTTTTGTTCAAATTTTAGAAAATTGACATATAAGTGTCTGTCACGAATGATTATTATTATTTTATTATCTTTCATGCTTGTGCTGTTGTTCAAATTTTAGAAAATTGACATATAAGTGTCTGTCACGAATGATTACTATTATTTTATTATCTTTAAAAATATGATCTAAAAACTCGTAGTTTAAAAATTCAATGTTCGCCATCTGCGTTTAGCTAAATACACTTTTTTTTCAAACCTATATCATCGAATTCATGATCTTGTTCTTACATCATAGCTTCGTGAATGAAAGTGACATGTTTGCCCAATTGTTAAATCTAAATAAAATTGTAAAAAATAATAATAATTCTGAATATTGCAATTCTCGTTCTAATGTTAAATCGTAACATTCCCACAGGCAGAAATCACATATTATATTTGGAATCTGAGTCACATTAAGCACATATTATATTTGGACTCAATGTGATTTCTTATAGAAAGCACATATTATATTTAGACTCTCGAGTCACATTAAACACATTATATTTGGACTCTGAGTCACCTTATAATTATAATAAAGATAAGATAATAGTGTATAACATGTTTGTAGTTCAACAATTTTCTGTATTATCTTAAAAAAATAATAATAGCTAATAACAATATTAACATTATAATTATAATAAGAATAAAATAATAGTGTATAACATGTTTGTAGTTCAACAATTCTTTGTATCACCTTAAGACAATATTAGCAAATAGTTATATGAATAGTCTTTGCATTTAATAAACAGTGGACTACAAACAGTTTTATCACCACGAAAAACAGTTAGTTCTGTTTCATAATTGGAATCAACAAGTAAAGAAATTGCAACTCATCCAAAGACTATCCACTTAATAATAAGTAGAAATTTGACATAGATTATCTATTTGTTAGAATATCCAGAAAACAATGTATATTCTAATACAAAAAAAAACCACTTCTTTCTACCATAGCATACGCATTACGCCATAAACTACCAACTTTTGATGAATCACCATAACTCTTGAGTTTACTGTTAAAAGCATCTACATGTACTTAATAGGCTATAACCCTTCTGACAAAGGTTTCTTGTTCATGAATAATCTGTACTCACTATAACCCTTTTGAGAAAATACTCTGTACTCTTGTTGAACCACCATCAATTTTTTCATTTAAAAAAAAAAAATTAGTATAATCATTTACCATATATATGTATATATATAAAAAATAATTATGATATTAAAATATCTGTATACTGCGAAGAGATAGTGGCATGCATATTTGGACCCTTGCAGTCAAATCCTACAAGTTCTTCAAACCTCATATTTTTTCTTTATAATACATATTCAATAAACTTAAAAAATCCATTTAGCTAGTATGGGCCCTTCTAAATCAAACACATACACTAGTTTATTTATTTATATAACAAAGAAATAATAGAAGATGCAAAGTAATCACAAAGAATAATAGACAATGTAATACATCTATCTTTATATATTGAAATATTTTCAATTACATGAAATTTAGCAGAAAGTATACATTTATTTTTCTCTATTGAAATATTTTCAATTACATGGAATTTGGCAGAAAGCTACTTCACTGACAATAATCATGTATATTGCCTTCCCAAGATACAGGGTCACATGCAAAGAATAATAGACAATGTAAAATAATCTGGTTACGCAGACATCTATCTTCCTTTATTGAAATATTTTCAATTACATGGAATTTGGCAGAAAACTTCAATGACAATAATCATGTATATTGCCTTTCCCAAGATACAGAGTCACATGCAAAGAATAATAGACAATGTAAAGTAATTTGGTTATGCATACATCTATCTTCTTATATTGAAATATTTTCAATTACATGGAATTTGGCAGAAAGTTTCACTGACAATAATTATGTATATTGCCTTCCCCAAGATACAGAGTCACATGCAAAGAATAATAGATAATGTAAAGTAATATGGTTACCCATACATCTATTTTTCTATATTGAAATATTTTCAATTATATGGAATTTGGCAGAAAGCTTCACTGATTATTATATATTGTATATTGAGTTGAGTTCAACCATCAATGATAAAAAGTGTAGCATTACCATAGTATGGAATGAACTCATACACGCTGATAGAGCAATATAACTATCTTAACAGACAAGGAAAAGTCCTAGTCCATAATCTAGGCATAATGACTCATGTTTTTACTGCTTCTGTACATGCAAAATTGATTATCATCATGACCACGAATTCAACCTATTTTATTCAGGCGATTGAGATTGAATGAAATGGATTGAGCCACACAATCTCTAGCCATACCCAGTTAATGAAAGAAATACAAAGGGATTAAAATTAATTAGTGAGTGAAATATGAGACTTCTTGGAGCACTGTTTTGCTCTGAGAATCTTCTTCATGTCAGCCTGTTGATTTACTGTCGTCATTTCCTTACCGCTGTGAACTCACTATTTGAGTTGAAACAAAAGTAATTTATGAAACTGAATGCTCGACACGGTGAAACTCCCAACGCCCTGGCGGTATATATATAGAGAGAAAAAATGTGAAAGAAATATAAGTGTGCGATCGAAATCAATGGGTAATCGCAATGGAGAGGGAGGGAGGTAGGTGGTTAGGGGTGCAGCAGAAAGAATGAGAATAACATGGTTTTGGGGATGGAAGTTTGCGGTTTTCAGAAAAGAGAGAAGAGAATGGTGGGTCCGGATTCGTTTTTTGCGTTATTCAGAATCTTACTAAAATTTCTGGGTTATACGGCAATTTCTTTCTGTGTACTGATTACTCCATCATCGAATCTCCTTTCAACAACAAAATCAAAACCACTTTTTTCCATCCATGGCGCAAATGTAATGTTCCCATCAGCTGCCAGTAGAATGAGAAGAGGCTCGTGCCGTGCCCCCGGGTTTGGCTCCGAATTAGGTTTGGGGATTGTCACGTGCAGTGCGTACAGTTGGTCGCGCCATTGGAGTGCAAGAAAGTGGGGTGTCTAAAAGTTTTTTCTGAGTGGAGAAGTAGGGTGAAGCTTATTTTCTAGTGTATTTATCTATAAATGTGTGGGGCAGTATATTTTCACCGAAAGATAGTGTAACTGCTTTAATTTTATGATGGACATTTACTCTCCCACGCATTTATAGGTGAATATACTGGAAAAGAAGCGTCGCTGAGAAGTAGAATGAGTGAGAGATTTTGGAATCCGTGTGTTTCCCGCATTCTAAAAATATGTTGCACATGTAGGCAAAACTGTTGAGTGTTCTTATGGTTTTGGCTTTTTATTTAATAATTTGTGATAGGGTTGTGAAAACATAAAACTTCAACTTTTCCACATTTAAAACCAGATTTTTTCGTTAAAACAACAAATGATTAAATAAATAAATTTGCACATGTTAATGTATATTTTTTCATTTGAACAATAAATGGTTAAATAAATAAATTTGTACATGTTAATATATATTTTATTATTAGGAATTTTGCTTCTTCTGTGATCCATAAATTGTATATAATATTTTTTTGGTGATAATCATATCTAAGCATATTTTGTGGATGAGTTTCTAAATAAGAAATTTATTTAATTTAAAAAGTGAATTAATTAATACTTGTATATTATATTATTTTATTTATTTATTTTTAAAATGAATTAATTAAATTAACAGTCTTAATTATCTTGGAAGTATGTTAGGGTTTGGTGAACGCTTAGGGTTTGGACACAATTGAAATCTGACAAGGAGGATCCCAAGGAGGGTGTAGCGGATCGGTGCCGGCTCTGAGAGATCGTATGGTAGCATCTTCGTGGGGGGCGGAGATCCCCTCCTACCAGAATGTAACAACAGGGGTACACAGTAGCAAACAAGCAGGGACCCAAGGGGGGTCTACCCCTAATGTAGGCCCAGTAATAGGAGCAGAATGGCAGGCTAAAAACAGAGGGAAATGTTTGCCAAGAGCTCTGAAAAAACCCAAATTTGTTATCCCTGCAAATAAACTAGATGAATACCGGAGTTATATGAAAGATCACGCATTGATATGCAAATTCATAGGCAATGGCCAATAGAGAAAGATCTACTCAAATGAATACATGAAAAATGGCAACCCAAGGGTCATATAGATCTGAAATTTGGCCCGAGATGGTTCTTTACAGTCATATTTACTAATCTTATAGATAAAGAAAGGATCTTTGAAGGAGGTCTTTATTTCTATTACAATGCAGGGTTATTGTTGTGGCAGTGGGAAAAATGTTATAACCCTGATCAAGAACAATTTCTGGCTGCACTAATCTGGGTACGGTTATTTCAACTCCCGATGGACTTCTAGGACCCCGAAATCGTGGAAGGCATCGATAACTCTCTTGGTAGCTTTGTCAAAATTGTTGAAACAACCCGTCGAGGTCGGTATAGTTCTTTCGCTCATATATGCGTATACATGAATATATCTGAGCCGCTACCAGAATCAATAGAACTTGAATATGAGGGGAAAGTCTGGCACCAACTTCTTGATTATGAACATATTTCGTTTCGCTTCTGCAAATGCCATGAATATGGACATTTTGTAAAAATTGTCCTCTCAATAATCCCGAACAACTACAAGGGAAGTAATCAGAAGAAGGCGAAGGGTCACCTGAAACAGAAGACGGATTCAAGACTGTTACAAGCAAAAAGAAGAACAATAAGGCGCATGCAAGCCAAATCAATAACCCAAAACAGAAAAGTACGCAAAACAGATATGAAATATTGTAGGAATTGGGGGAAAACTCGAAAGAAGGAGAACAAACTAATGATGAAGGGCAAGGAATGGTAACTCAAAAAGCCCAGAAAGCTAAAAGGAAGGCGCCACAGGAATCAAAGGAAACGGAAAAGTACGGGCAACCGGTGGAGCAGTCGCCAATGGAGATAGAGACGAGCAGGGAGGATTTAAGTACAGAGGAAGTAGTTTTAAAAAAACTCCTGCAAGAATGGAAGAATCTTGATGATAGATTTATACCGGATGACCAGAAGAAGTTGTACAAGGAAACATTTGAACAATATTTGACTTCCCAATCTCATACACAGATGGATTTTCCGGAAAACCAGAACTCTCAGAAGACCCCCTCTCAGGACCACAACACCCAATCTAAAGGAGGAAAAAAGAGGGGACGAAAGAATCTGCAAGAATCAATACAAATGGTGGGAGAAATGTTAATTAACTCAATAAGTGTAATACTGTTATCAACGGTATTCCAACAACTCCACAAATTTCATCATTGAAAGTGATCTCCTGGAATATAAGAGGCTTAAATAGTAAAGGAAAACAAAGGTATCTAAAAGAAATATTAAGAACAGAGAAGCCACAAGTGATGTTGATTCAGGAAACTAAGGTTTTAAGTCAAAAAATACAAGAAATCCTTAAAGTTTCAAAACCTCATTATGAAGCAATGGCAATAGATTCGAGAGGCAGCGTTGGAGGAATAGTTATTCTATGGAACCTCGCTGAGATTATGGCAGAAAGTTCGATTGGGTTGTCGCGCATAATAACAGGTCAATTTAGGAAAATTGGAATGAAGGAAAAAATCATAATTTCCTTTGTCTGTGGGCCTCATATTCCAGGATAAAAAGAGGTGTTCCTCAATAGTATAAGAATGCTTAGTAACATGCATAATAAGAAGTAATGGTTGGTGGGAGGGGATTTTAACATGATCGTTAGCTTGACAGAGAAAAAAGGAGGTATAAGGAGAGAGGAGCCAGAAATGGAACTCTTTAGAGATCTGATAACAGACTAAAGGCTAGTTTATATTCCCACAGTGAATGGAAAGTACACATGGAATAATAGAAGAGGGGCTACTCACTAAGTAGCCTCAAGACTGGACAGATTCCTAACATCAGAAGCCCTGGTGAGCTCTGATGTCTTCTATGAAGTTGTTATCCTCCCGATCCTGGGGTTGGATCATTGGCCGATAAGTATGGAAATTGATATGAAGGAATGTAATAAAAAACGCCTATTTCGATTTGAGTCTTTTTGGCTACGAGACCCAACCTTCCTTGAAAAAGCTAAAGGTTGGTGGGAAGCAAGTCGAGCCCAAGATCGGAACAGGATGCACTCATTTCAACTTCTTCTAAAAGACCTAAAACAACAGATTAAAAAAATGGAATAAAACTAAATTTGGAAACATTCAGCATGACAAGGAAATATTGCAGGGAGAAATGAAGCGGATTCAACAACAAATGATCTTAAATGGAAGGGCAGAGAATCTATTCATAGAAGAAGGAAACCTTCTAAGTAAACTCGAAGAGTGCAAGAAACAAGAGGAAATACTATGGAAACAAAAATCATGTATTCAATGGCTAAGAGAAAGAGATAAAAATACAAACTTCTTCCATAAGGCTATGATTCAGAGAAGATAGCATAACCCTATATTTTCCCTAAAGGGCCCAACAGGAAATAGACTAGTCCAACATAATGAGATGGAAACCATGTTAGTTAATCATTTCAGTCATATTCTAACAGAACCTGATCAACATAGATCATAAGCTATTGAGCGCATCACATGAAACATACCCTCAATATTTAGCGGGATCAAAATCTAGCCCTTCTAAGAGAAATCACTATAGAGGAAGTCAAAGAAGTTGTCAAAAGTCTTTCAAAAAATGAAGCCCTTGGTCGAGATGGTTTTACGGTTGAATTTAATCAAGTAGCTTGGTCCTTCATGGGTAGGGACATATGGGAATTAGTTGAGGAGTCTCGACGTTCACGACAGGTATATCCAACCCTCAATTCTACCCTCGTTTCTTTAATTCCAAAGCAAGAAAACTCATATTTACCAACAGGTTTTCGGCCTCTTGCCTTATGCAGTGTACTATACAAGATCTTATCTACTATTATGGTAAATCATTTGAAACCTATCCTCCTGGCCCTAATTTCACCTGAGCGGATGGGCTTTGTGAAAGGCAAACAAATTTTGTATGGCATAATTACAACGCAGGAAGCTATACATTCTCTTCGTACCCTTTAAGAAAAAGGTATGTTGATTAAACTTGATTTATCTAAAGCTTATGATCGTCTTAGCTGGAATTATCTCAAAGATATACTCCAGGCCTTTGGCTTTGATGTAAGATGGATTTATTGGATAATGTCTTTTATTTCATCTCTTATCTATTCCATTATGCTCAATGGAGTTCCCTCCAATCCATTTAATGCTACTCGGGAGCTAAGGCAAGGAGACCCTCTCTCCCCATTTCTCTTTATCATTGCAGCTAAAGGCCTAGGTTGTCATTTAAAAAAAAATATTAATGGAGGTCAGCTGAAGGGACTTAATCTTTGGGGGGCAGGTTTAAACCTCTCCCACCAACAGTTTGTAGATGATATTCTCAAGGTTATCCTATCAATTCTTAAAGACTTCATGGAACCCTCTCGGACCCTTATCAATAATGAAAAATCAAATGTTTATTTTTTTAATACTAATCTAATGTCCCAACGCTTTCTTTCATGTACCATGGGATTCAACATAGGATCCTTTCCTATATAGTATTTAGGAATCCCCTTGAGTCTAAATTCCCTCCTGGTTTCGGGATGGAAATATCTCATTAACCGCATACAACCTGGCTCCAAAATTGGGCTTTCAGGGTGCTTAACGCTCCCAATCGGGTTGTCCTGTTGAGAACAGTCTTACAATACATTCCAATTTATCAGCTATCGAGACTGGCTGTGCCTAAAACCAGCTGTAATGATATGGTCAAGATGTTTAAAAAATTTCCTTGGTAGAGTTCTCAACAAGCCCGTAAATGGGCCCTTCTTTCATGGGATAAGATTACGAAAATAAACAGGATAGGAGGCTTGGGGTTAAGAGATCCCTACATGATGAATCAGGTGATGGGAGCCAAAATGTGGTGGAGATGGCTATAGGGTGGTGGGGATCTGTGTAAAATAATTTGGGAAAGGAAATATCATATGCTTGTTACTACAATAGAAAAAATAAAAGTGAAAATAACTCTGAAAGGATCCAACATTTGGAATTTGGCAGCCTTAAACAGAGATCTTATTCATGAGCACAGTTTCTAGGAAATCAAGGGAGGTAACATTGCCCCTTTTTGGGAGGATTCTTGGTAGCAAAGGGAAAAAAAAATTAGTCGAATTGATCTAGGGGAGATCTTTCTATTCACCAATGGGTCAAACACAAAGTCAGTAGCACATTTCTGGAATGAGGAGACAACTTAAATGGAGGAAATGGAAATTAAAGGACCACTGGCAGAATGCTCCAGAAACTTGCCAATGGGAGAAGTATGAAAAAGAACTTAAAACCAAAAAATTATTTGCAGCAACAGGAGAAGATATATTGAGATGGGGATACTGCACCAAGGGCATGTTCACTATACAAGAATCCTACTAGATAAAATCAAATATTTTACATAGCATAGTTGTTCCTCTTTGGCACAAAATCTGGTCGGAAAAACATTGGCCGAAAATTGAATACTTTTTATGGCTAGTAATTCATGGTAAAGTTCTTACATGGGATCAACTATAGAAGAAATGGATGCATGGACCGTCGTTTCATACGTTGTGTAAGAAGAATGAAGGAACTATCGAACACCTGTTGAATAAATGTGGTGTAGTGGAGACCCTATGGAAAAACCTCTCCTCCCTCTTTCAAAAAATCGACCGGGATAACCGGAGCATCAAGCATACTATTGAAATCTAGAGAAAAGAAGGATACACAAGCGTTGTCCTTAACAGAGCATGGAGACTCTCTGTAGGGTTTCTTATATGGGTTATCTAGAAATAAAGAAACCCCAAAATATTCAGAGATGAGTATAGGCAGCATGAAGAGATATGGAAATTGATCCTGAATAGACACCCGTGGAAACAAAAAACCATCGGATAGACACCCACAAGACAAATTCTAGGTTCCTCGACAGGGATTTGTGAAGCTTAACTATGACGGAGCCTCTAAAGGCAACCTGAGTTAGGAAAGAGCAAGAGGAATATTTTGAGATTCGTAGGGTTTAGTTTGTATAATATATGCAATGGACCTAGGTGTCGCCATGAACAATGAAGCAGAACTAATGACAGTAAAACAAGGATTGTTGATCGCAGTGAGAGAATACTACCACAGAATCATAATGGAAGGGGACTCGATCATGGTAACTAGGGTTATGCAGAAGATGCAGTATGGGATAGGCTAGGAGAAAATTATCCAAAGCTGGAAAACAGCTCGCCTAATTCATGATATCAATACCATCTTCCCAAGCATAGGCTACCTCATTCCATCGCATGTTTGCAGAGCAGAAAACGAAGTTGCGGACTACTTAGCGAACTAGGGCTGCACTCATGAAGGATGACATTTGGATATTAACCAGGCCAAAATGGTTCAAGAGGGGGAACTAAAGTCTCTACAACTAATTGTGGATAGAGATAATGAGGCTTCTCGGGATCCCTGATCGGGGTGCCAAGTGGGATATTGGAAAGGATAGGTGGCATGTGACCGTGTGTACCACACAGCCACTTGATGAGGGCACGCGGACTTAAGATTAGGTACTATCGCTCGCATAACATAATGATAGACGTGAATGACGGTGGTTGCCAACTAACCATGTCAGAGCTGTATGGGAAACAACGTCAGTGTGTTAAAGGAGTTATGAAGGCTGGTGAGGGGAAACGTGGCATTTTATCCTTACGCTTACTTAGGGAACAGTAGACAGGCGTAGTTGTCGTTACTTGTTGGTGTCGAATGTCGATGCTTTCTTCAAGATCTCGTCCTTAGTATGTTATCAGTCTTTTCACTATGCTTGTTGATGAAAATGATGATTTTTCCAAGGTCTTCAGCCTAATACTTTTCCTGTGTTTTATACCTCATGTATATTTGGGGAGTTTTATATTTCATGGCTTTGTAATTGGGCTTATAATGATAATTTTCTCGGTTCGGGATTTTGATTCTCGCATGACACTGTGGGTTTACAAGTCCCGTCGCATGTTCATCGTGGTAGTAGTTAGAAGGTATGTGCCTGGTTCAATTCGTATGTCTTGCTTTTTGTTTGTCTTGGTCTCATGTGGGCTTTTCTTATTTTGCTTACTCCCCTCTTGCACCATGCATTTTACCTTTCGCTTTGTATGAAACCCGTAGTCTCTGCTTTCTCAAGCATATGAACTATAATACATGGCTTCTCACCGACCATTCTCAATAACAATGCTCGCTTAATTGTTTATCCGTAGTTTCACCCACTTAGCTCTTTTGCATATGGGGGGCTCTCGACTCATCTTATATTGATACCTTCCTAGCTTTATGGGGTCATGCGGTGTGCATCATAGGTCTTACGCTGTGGGTTCTCAATTTTGTTTCTAGTGGTACATTCATGTTTCAAGGTGGCTATTCCTACACTGCTAAGCAAGCTTTGATTTCCCTCGCCTTTTGAGGGGTTCATTTATGTTATAAGGGTCTATGTTCTACTTTGCAAAAAGTTCGTTGCTTCAAGTGGGTGTTTTATTGTCATTGGCTCCTTTATATTTGGGTGCCGAGGGAGTTCAATTCTCGGGGGAGTGGAGTCTCCCGGCCTCGGGCCCTCGTTAATATGTAGAAGGATAATGGAAAACTTCTCGCCATGCATTTTTTGGTCGCGCCAGAATAAGAAACTTCATATTGCAACCCTTCTAAATTGTTGGATGATGAGAAGGAGGCATGATGACATGTATTGGCTTGCTAATTACAAGGATGTCACTCCTGTCAGTCTAGATCTCTTTCATTTTTGTTTCACTAAAACAATTATTGACATTCTGTTGCAATATACAGGTATCTCTAATTTCTATACAAGTGTTTCTTTAGCACTGGTCACGGACTTGCCTCGACATTGTCATTCAATCCAATGGTCTGTACTGCAAGACAGTATGGTTAAATACCAAGTAGCAAAAAAGGAGGCCAAAGATAAAGTGAAACATAAACAAAGTAAGCCTACAGTGGGCCCCAATAAGACAGGGAGGAAGTCAAGTAAAGAGGTAATGGAAAACCTTTTTGATGCCTACTCCACTGGTATTCCACCGTAAGTTAGAGCACTTATCTCAGGATGCGAGCGAGACTGCAACACAAAGGAGGAAGGGGAAATACAAGAGGAAGCAATGGAATTTTTAAGGGACCCCGGTAACACGAGGAGAAGACTATCCTTATTCCAACAGTATATTCATACATATTGGACAATAAAATGTGTATTGGCTAAGGCAATTATCAGCATCCAGGAAATTGGAGGGGACCCAAAAGCTACCTCCATTTTAAATGAGATAAGGAGAGACATTCAAGAAATCTGCCTTGCATATCAATGTTCGTATGGGCCGCATATATCGACAACTGCAAAGCATGCATTAAGTGGACATGCTCGATTATAGTGTTAAGGACCCGACACCGATTGAGCCATCGGATGATTGAGATCCTCTCTTTTCTGTTTTTTGACCATGCGTATTTTCGGACATCATTTACTTTTTAAAGTTAATCTATGTAAGAGACACTAAACTGGACAAATCTAAAAGTATACGGTTTAAAATTTTTCAGTATTGGTTGGCCTATAACTCTTTAAGGTGGCCAACAGACCTAGTTTCCTGCAGGCAGGTTGAGGACATCAAGTTTATTATATGCAACCTGTTGTTCTGTGTTTGATTAATAAAAAATAGGAAGGATCTTCAAATCTTACAAAAAAAAAATGAATTAATTGATATTTATTTAATATATTATTTATTTAAAAATAAATGGATTAAAGTTATATGTTATATAATTTTAATTCAATTTAATAAACTTATTATCTTACTTAATAAGTAATTTTAATATGTTAAATCTTAATTTAATAGTCATTTAAATACATTATTTATCGAGAATACCTATAAATATTATAATTAATAAGAAAAATAGAATGAATTAATTTTAATCTATTAAAAATATGAAAGGGATAAAGAGAGCGCGAGCAAGAGGACCAAAGGAAGAGAAAGGGGGGTTAAGAGGAGGAGAACGAACAAGAGGGAGAACCGGGCGAGAAGAAAAAAAATCAACTAAGAGTGAAGGGCGGGAATCCAACATCTACTAACACTCCACCAATCATCCCTGTTAAGGTTAACTGATCTCTTTTCAATTTCTAAGGCTTCACTTAACTTACGGTGGTGGAAATGGTCAATCCTCGCAATAACCTTAGCATCTTCAATGAAAATGTTATGTTTAGTCTTTTTAGCATGCTCTGCTAAGGCAGAGGAGCGTGATCTACTATGTTTAAGGTCAGTGACATGTTCATGCATTCTTTGATTAATGGATCGACCAATTTCACCGATGTAAGGCGTCCCATAGGAGCATGGAATCAAGTAAACACCCTTACCATCCTTAGGGAAAACCGGGTCCTTCACCGATCTAGGCGAACTCCGAATGGTGCAGAGGGGCTTATAATAACTTAAAAGTTATAATTTTAAGATAGTAAAAACAATAATGTAATAAAAATTGTAAGTTTAATAAACTCCATATTCAATTTATTGAAATAAACTAAATGATATTCAAACAAAAGGTCAAATGAATTGACACTTCGAAACTTTCGGGCACTAAATGTTAGTGTTTGATAAGTCTATGTGCTGTAGATATTATAGCAATCCATTCGAGCTAAATAAAGTAAATGTTTTGAAATTTGTAATCATTAAAAATGAATTTTAATATATATTTATATATGTTAAAGGTGAAATGATTGAGTGGGATAATATATATTTTTTTGATGTAATTATTATAAAAGTAATGATGAAGAAAGGGGGTGAGTACAGGGTTTTGAGGAAGGTTTATGGAATGATGTGTGAAATGCAGATTTGTCCCATGGAGTGGATGGTGTAGCGATGTATAGAGGAGAAACATTAGGGTGTTAGCATACCATCTCTTTGACTTTTTTTTTGAAAAGAGAAAACATTGTTTTTTTTTATATATATAATAAAATAGTCCATATAGTAAAGTTTGTACATATGCAACATATAACATATCCGTTCATCCAAACAAAACCGCAGCAAGTACCGCATGTAAAAGAACATCTAAAAGAGATATGACTACTCCCGTACATGTAGAATGGAGAGAGATAAAGGACCCATCAACTTCAAAGTGAACATATAGCCTAAAAGGATGTATGAGAGCGTGCTTATAAAGATGAACGTGTCCCATCCTTAACATTCAGATACTTCTTATAAAAATCACCAAGTCACGATGCTGAACCATATAAAATGAAAGAGATCAAGCTCTATTGAAAGAGTAACAAACTACTAGCTCGACAATACGTCCAAAAAACCAAGTTGCAATCACACAAAATTTATAAAGGATAAGAGTAAGAAGCCACCAGCATTATGAGAGCAGACTTAATAAAGATGATTACGTCCCATTCGAAACAAAAAATGTATAAATCTAATGCTAATCACAAATGCTCAAGCTTGATGTGCCAAAAAAGTGAACAGAGATCAAACTCGCTTGCAAGAGTTCCAGGCTACAAGCTCGCTTGACAGAAAACACAGAAATTATAAAAGATAAGAGTAAGAAGCCACCATCTTAGACTGTCGAAAATGTAGAACTGAAATGCAAACCTTAACAGTTAGTTCTTGTGACCAACCTTAGACAATTTATCGCCCCGCATGTTGAGTTCTCTATAAACATGACTCAAAGAATACCTATGGAATTTTTTAAGGTGATAATATGTATAAGTAAAGCGATCAATCCATCCATTTAAATGAGTGCCCTGTAGAATGGATTTACCTGATATACCATCGATCACAATCTTCGAATCACCATATATATCAATACAATGAATCTGCAGATGGTAGGCGACCATAACCCCACTCCATAACGCCATAATCTCTGCTTTTATTATTAGTTCCAAGCCCACCATTCAAGATATAATATGATATCTTTCTTCACCGATATTTTTATCCAAGCCCCACATCCACAAAATCCATCCTTGCGGGCGCCATCAAAATATAATGTTTGGAAGATTCGATGACCGTGGGGTCCTTCGTATCTGCGGAGGAGAGACTGTGGAGGACATCTTCCGGATTTCTTATAGTAATTCCACTGAGCTTTATTCCAAGGATGAAAGAGTGAATCACAGTGTCAAGTGAGCTTCATTAAAAAATCATACGATTTCGAGCACGCCATAAAAATTCCCGCATACAAAGAAACAAAGATATTTATAACCTCTAGTGTTTTCAGCCCAATGAATAAAAGCCTGATCAAGGTCACCCGGCCGCCATAGGGGATCATTGGAAAATACCCAAAACAGACTCCAAATCCTTCTTGCAACGATACATTCAAAGAAAATATGTGAAATAGTTTCGACATCCTCCTTGCAGAAAATGCATCTACCTGACCCCTGTTTGCCACGTTTTTGAATGTTCTCCCAAGTAAGAATCTTACCCACCCTTAGCAACCATATAAACAGAGTGATTTTGTGCGGGATCTTCCACCCCCAAGCTTGGTAAAATCCCAGAATAGACAAACCAGTATGCATATCAAATTTTAAATTCCGATATAATTCCCTAACAGTGATATTATTCCCTTTTGTCGAACCACCCCAAACGACCCTATCGCCTTCACGACTGTATGATAAGCCCACATTCTGCAAGGAACCAGTGAATTTCTTCCAATTCTCCAGGTCACGACTATGAATACCACAACATGAAAAGCTTTCCATACCAGGACACCAAGTTCCCAATGCGATATAATGTTAGCAATATAAATAATACCTATGTGTGAAAGCCTATGAAAAAACCCCTCATCAATATTCTCGGTCTCCTGTGTGCCCAGAATCCTATTGCACGCAATGGGAATTAGCCGACCGTTGCCAAACTTCCAGCAGAGTCTATTACTAAAGAAATCTTTGTTCATGTTAACATTGAATAGTACATCAATGTGAAATACTATATGATTTGACATCATATTGCAGCCATGACTGTTATGCGGATACATTGTTCCACAAGTGAATAAAGTATAGGCATCTTCACAAGAGCACTTGGAAGAATCAAGTTTGAAAAGTTTAGAAAGACGTTTGGACTTCCAAACAACCCATTAAGGTGGGGGTTTTAAAAATCTAATCCTTGGAATTATGACATATTGTAAATATTAATTTAAAAAAAAATATGAAGAGTCATAAGTGAATAGGAAGAATCATTTGGACCACTTCGAAGATAAAATCAAAGGTCACTTCTCTTATACATTATTATATATAGCTAAAATTTATTTGTACACAATGATCTAGATGCATATAAAAGTTTTGTGATTTTATCAATATAAGCTAGATTAATGTTCCATTTATACTCACATTATATTGAATTTTCAAAATATTTGTCACACTATCAATATATCAGCTTTAACTATGGTGATCTTGGAACCTTTTCTTAATGTTTTTTAAGCATAAAAATAAAAAGTTAAAAATTTCAAAGTAATCTCTTATCTTCTTAAATTTCCATAAACTATTTTCCTCTTAATAAACGTTCTTCTTTATTATCAAATTTCCCAAAAATAAAATATATAATTAAAATTAAAAATAAAAATAAAAAATATTGAAAGAACGTGTAAAAGAACCTAAAATAAAAATAAAATTGGCCTAAAAATAGGTCCATAAAGTGAAAAAAGTGAATAAGTTATACTTGCGAAAATTGAACATAAAGGGAACTGCAAGAAAGAAAGAAATAAATTATTTTTAACGTCCACGAGGCTAAAAATAACCTATGGGACATATTTCTTCTCCATTTGTTCTTGTCTTCGAGCCTTTTCCTGTGGATTCTTATCATAAACGCTCCCAACTTCTTGACAAACTCTTTGCTGAATAGATTATCCCAAGAGTTAGTTGCCAAAATATCTGCATAATTTTCCCCGCTTTCTTTGAAGGCCTCACATTCTAAAATGAAATGCTTTTTTGTTTCCACTTTTCCGGAAGAGAAAAAAATACATACCCTTTCCTCCCACATTTCTTTTATCCTTTTCCAGCGCCGTGCTTCACAACGGAGTTTATGAATTAGTCCTTAATTGAGCAATCATAATTTTAGATCTCCAAGAAATATTGGCCCCTATGTACGCTTTTTGTTGATGATTATGAGTGGGTTTAAACTCTTCAATGTAGTACTTCTTCTTTCTCCCTAGATCTTTCTCCCAAGTACGTTTGTGGAACTTATCCATAACAATTTTTTTATCTCTATACTATTTGCGAGACACATGCTCAAGCAAATACCCCATTTACTAAACCATTTGTTATTTTTCCGCACCCAAGTCTTCTTTCTTCTGCACAATATGTCATTAAACACAACCTTATGTCATCTACCCTCTTCCATTTTCTCAATTGTTTTTAAATACCTTATGACTCGCACCATAGGAATAGCTTCAATTGGAGCAACCCTTGTTTCACTTAACAAGGTAGCATAAGGAAATGCACTTTTAATTTTGAATTGTTTGTAATCAAACACTTCTGAATTTTCTCAATTTGTTTCCATTACATCTCGGATGTGTTGTTGGCCCATAGTTCATAACCATAGAGAATCATCAGGGTCACTAGAAGCCCAAAAAGAGTTAGAGTGGTTTTCTAGTCCCATATATCTGTCTCTCTACTTTTGTTTTGAAGAGCATAAAATGCTTTCCAACCCCCCAAAGTTCTTTTCTTTTTACAACCATCCCAACTTAATTTTTTGTTGAAGTCAATTCTAAGGTATTTGTAATTTGCAACTTCTTCCAGAATGTTGCCTTCAAAGTAGAACTTATGCTGGTTATGATTTCGTTTGTTAGAGAAAACCACTACTTTCGTTTTGCTAATATTGACTTGCATCCCCACCCTTCTACAAAAATGCTCAAGGGAAAGTAAGTGCTCTTGTAACCCAAGAGTAGATTTAGCAATCAGCATAAGGTCATCTACGTACAAAACAAGCCTTATAACGAACTTTCCCAAATGAATACCGTCACCCCCTTGGGAATTTAGCCACTCTTCAAGTTCGTCAATATATAAACCAAAAAGGGTAGGAGACAATGGGAAACCTTGCGTGACCCCAACATTGCTTCTAAAACTTTCAGAAATGGTTGTTGAAGTTCTAATTTTGACTTTCACCTCTTCATATAGCCTATGCACAACTTCTCTCAAATGCCTGGGAACTTCGAGTTCCTCCATTCTGTGCCAAAGCTTATCCATAGGAACCATGTCAAAGGCTTTTCTAAAATCAACAAAAAACTTCTTCCTTTTTTTTCCAAAATTTTTTAATGATGTGCCTTAAAGTTATACAATGATCAACTGTGGAATGTTTAGGTCTAAAACATGGTTTCCCTTTAGCACATTTATCTCTTTCTTTTGCCCACTTGCTGATTTTATTTTCTAATATTCTTCCAAATAATTTTGCAAACATGGAGTTTATCATTATGGTCCTATAATTCGAGGGATTATTGACGTCACCACTCTTGAAAACAGGTATTTCCATACTAGTTGTCCAATATGTGGGAAACCCCTACTGTATGATGTTGTTGAAATTTTTTGCGATGTGAGGTGCAAGAATTTTTAAGCCCCACTTTAGATACTTTTCTTGGAGTTCAACTAAGTCTTTTGCTTTTCCAAAACCCAACTTCTCGATACCCATCTCTACCTCTTGCACCGTGAAGAGTTTTGTGTCTGCGTTGACCAAGGGAGGAGGGTCAACCTTGAGATCCTATTCATAAAGTTGTCTTGCATAGTCGAACCATTTAGAAGTTGCAATGTTGTTTTCCATTTGAACATTTTTTGGTTGGACGTCCTTCCAGAATAATTTGGGGTTATTTTTCCCAAGGAAGATTAGTTCTTCTCTCCTCGAAACCATGAAATAAACCTTTTTATTTCTTAATATATGTTTGTAAGCTTTTAGATTTATGTTATCCTTATCTGATTCCTTTCACATTCTCTCCTTTCCTTTTTTCATTCCTCGTCAAACCAAGCATTAACCAGAAAGAAATTTGTTTAGGACGTCTTAAGTTTTTCTCTTTTGCACTTTTGCATTTTGAATTAAGTGTGTTAATTCGTGACTATGAAGGCCATGAAATGAGATTTCCTCCTTCTCAAAGAGCCTCTCTAGCGTTAATTTGAAGGTATTACAATTTTCTGGAGTGAAAATAATTCTTCCCTTTGAGGAATTTTGTTAAACACACTGAGTTTTTGACCCTAATTGCTTCTTTCTGGTCCAAGAGAAAATTAAATAAATTGGCTTGTGATTTGGTTTTAAGTCCCAAATTCGATCTCCAATCAACACTTCCTCCATTTTCTCACACAAACTATGTGAGCAAAATACATAATCTACTACAATTTCTCCATTGTAAGTATTTCAAGTGAAATTACTGGACTTTTCCCATCTACTCAAACCATTACAAATGACTAAATCAAAAGCCCAACATAGCGTAAGCAATTGTTCACCAAAGAGATTGCAGCCTTTATCCTCTAAAATTCTTTCCCACTAATGATTACTCTCTTCTATAAGTTAGATAGGGTCACAGTCTTCTTTACAACAAAGAATGCTATCTTGCTCACTTACAGTCCTAGCATTGAAATCCCCCACTATAAGGACTTCACCTAGATGAGATTATGTTGCAATATCTGATTTTAGGGATGTAAAGGGATCTTTGTGGTCAATCCCTCTACTTTTGTAGATTTTTGAAATTTGCAGCACAAAATAACATGCTGCAATTCTAATGTGATTTCCATTTAATGATATTTTAAGCTAGACAAATTGTTTATTTGGGTCTTCTTTTTCTAGTTGAATGAAACAAATATATTTTTCTCTCACTAATAACATGATACCCCCATGTCCTTTGTCATTCCCTGATGCCTTGTTCTACACTGCTATCTTCCAATACCCTTCAAACAAAGGTGTCTTGCACCCTTCATGTTCATGTGTTTCTATGAGGCAAATTATGTCTCTACCTTCCGCAATAGGCCCTAACAAAGGTCCTCGTCTCCATGGGTAACCCCCGCAGCTCCAACAAACTAATCTTAAGGAAACCTCGGTACGGCCTGATTGCTATCTGTTATGACATGCAATACTCACAATTGAGTCTTTGTACCTGCTTGCCCATACTTACCTTGCTTGCTCATTTCTTATTGAAGAGTTTGTTTCCTCTTCTTTGTTATCGTTTTGTTGCCTTGTTTTGGAAGGAGGTCAAAATTGCACTATCAAAACTTTACCTTTATAAATCCATGCTCTCTTTCCCTCATCTCTTTTTGCCCTAACCTATAACATTTCCTCCCTCCTTTCCTCTTGTTGTCTTACAATTAAATATTTTTCTAGAAAAAATTGAGAACCCCTCAACATATGCTTCTTGCTTAGGATGATATCTTTATCACGCAAGCTAGGCATGATGACTTTTGTGGGCCTAGCTCTCTTACCGTTAATCTTACCTATTCTCCATGCTTTGCATATTTTTCCTTGCCATTGCAGCTTATCTTTCAAGAAGTCTCTTGCAAGGTCAAGAGTACATTAATTTTCCCCATAATATTTCACCCCTTCAATAATTATGTTTGTTTCTCTATCTTTACTTTACTTGATTTATCTATCTTGCATGTTGTCAACCTGAATGTTTGTTTCTCCTTCCCTCTTAGTAGAACTACTAATAACTTGAGCCTAGGTTTTGGAAACTTTTATGGAATCTCATTTCTTTTCTTCTCTTGTTGTCTCTTCATGGTCGTCTATTTGGGAAACTACTTTCCCTTTATCCTAGGATGGTTTCGCATTCATCACCTCTGTATTCTCCACTACAAATTTCTTCATGTTTTGCACATCCGCCTTCATGCGTTGCGATTCTATCTTCCCTATCAGGAGAGCTTCCTATAGAAATGCCACTTACTCCTTCAAAACCTTGTTGTTGTCTACTAAAGCATGGTTTTCAATTGTTATTATATGAATTGTATGATCTCTTTCCTGCTCTTTAGCTTGTGACAACCTCCAACCTCTTTTTTACGTTTAACAGTTCTTTCACTTAAATATCAGATGACCAAGTGTGAGGTGTGGATGTGGGACTATAGAAGGCAGAATAATAAATGGCGTTTCATTTTCTTTTGGACATGTTGTTGCCACAATGCTTGCAAAGAGTACTTATATGAATATTGTTTATTGCGAAGGACCCGAGTACTTTCCCTTTGAGACCTTTTTTTCCTTGTCTACTCCCATTTTAGATGAGCTAGTATTCATTTTAAAATGCCCCGATACTATTTGGAATTGACCCAAACCCACTTCCTAGCTTTGGTTGATGAGGAAATTTTCACTTGCCCTATATCATTTGTTTCCACAGGTTCTGAAGTTTCTTGTCCCGTTATCATGTTTGAACACATTTATGTTATATTCTGAAGCCAAACCCTTGAAACCCTAGTTTCACTTGGTTTGGTTTCCTATGTCAAATATCCATTCGTTAGTCTACTTCAAGTAGAAATACTGGCGCACATTGTTGTCTCTTGAAGAACAAGTTTTCTTCGACCTCAACCACCAACGTGTAACACAATAGTTTATAGTGGGTGAAGTATTAGTTGATCTCCTTGAAACCTAGAATATGTCGTGTAGCTCCCAATTACTTTGGGTATACTCTCATTGTTGTACTTCTTAGCACAAACACAACAATTCAGTGACTAGACATGCTTTATTCATAGGAGCTATCAATAGAATTGGAAAAACCTGTATTCTTGTTTCCTGTTTATTATCAATGTCTTCAAGAATAGAACACTTCCCACATCCCACAAGAACAAAACACTTCTCGACACAAAGAAGTGAAATTTTAGGTAAATCTGTGAAAGATTTGTAACTCTTTGCACCCCTGAATCTCCTTGTGCATGTTTCATAGAGGCAACAATTGTTGTGTTCCTTTTTCTACTCTCAAAAAGGTAAACTGAGTATTTTATTTCTCAAGGTCCACTTAAAGTGTGGGTTGGTAAATGGAAAGTAAAAGTCAATTTGGTCGATTCAACCCTCAGTATGTCTCACACCTTCACCTCCCCTTGGAAAATCCCTTTAAACATACCAAAAGTACCATGGTTTTGTGTGAGAAAGGGCTTTGGTCCCTTGTTCAGGCATTAGACAAGTCACTATCAAATCAGCTGATATGGTTTTTTTTAACCTATCGTATATTATTTGTGTATGATTGTGAATATATTAATATTTGTGTATGATTATGAATATATTAATGACTAATTAATAAAGTGTGTTTATTTTGGAATAGAATTTTTATAATTTTAATTTAATTATCAATAATTATTTAGTTAATGGTAAGAATTTAACCTTCTTAAAATATTTTAGAATATTTTTTGGTAATATGCACATATCAAATATTGATATTTATCTCCAAAGTAGTTATGTCATTTATTCCCTTTTAATTAAATTGAGTAATTAAAAAAAAAAATCATATGAAAAAGTGTCATATGAAGTGAGTTATGGTTTTTTTGGCATGTGGCATTGATAAGCAATAATCTTGATCCATGGTATTATAACAAAACATATTAAGAATCTCCATAGTATAGTAAAATATCATAGTGAAAATTTATATTCCATGTTTTCTTAAATATATTTTTCTTATATATTTATTATTATTATTATTATTATTATTTCAAATAAAGTTATAATGTAATTGATTTTTATGATTTTTTTTTTTAATCTAACAACATGTGATGTATCATGAAACGTTTTGATGTTCATTATGAATTGGTGACTATCAATATTTACTAACCATTTAATTTATGTAATTATGTTACACTATAATTGTAGGACACCTAATTTGCTAAGGGTTGTGGTGTGAAATGTGAACAATCATGAAAGTCCAAGGGACCCCTTGGAATATGAAACCAAGGGTAATAAAAAAACGTATAAATATCCATATTATTTTGAATAATATGCATTCAACAATTTATCAATTATGTTTTATTATTTCATGTGTGAATTTAACATGGTATTAGAGCGGGTGAATTCTTGTCCTGCTCAAATTTAAACCACTAATTTTGTGGTCTTTCTCTGTCTATCAGTCCTGTTTTGTTTCTGCTCATCTTTTTTTAGTGTTCCTTCCCCATGTAACTAAGCATACAGATGGGTTGCACCTTCTCCCACTACCATTAGTAACTTTATGTGAGTGACTAAAAAAATAGGAAGACAAATTGAATTGAGAATGAAACCCAAAGCTCTCAGCTGCGGAGAACCTGAGGCTGCTACAACGCTATGTTCATTAATCAAACAATCACATATACATAAATATAATGGTTACATTCTATTTCGGAGATCACAACAAAATCCTAGAAAATATGATCTAAATCTAATCTTAGAAAACAATCAGAACAACTTTTCTCCATTATTTTTAAGTTCCCCCCTTAATTGGAGAAAGGATTAATGTCCACACCTAATATCTCCTAAAGCAATTCAAATTTCATCTTCCCAAGGGGGTTTGTGAAAATATCAACATCATTTTCACAAGTATTACAATATTCAATAAAAGTTTCCTTAGACTGTATCTTTTCTCTAATCAAATGAAACTAAGCATCAACATGCTTTGTCCTTGTATGAAAGATTGGATTATTTTCCAACTTGATTGAGCTCTAGTTGTCATATTAGATCATTGTATCATTCTTTTGTTCTTCTCCAATATATTGAAGAACTCGCCTCAACCAAACAACTTCACAAGTTGTTGCACACAAAGCTTTATACTCTCCCTCTGTAGATGACAAAGATATAGTAGGTCGCTTCTTGATGCTCCATCAAACAGTCATGGATCCAATACTGAATGCATAACCTATAGTAGATCTTTTATCATCCGGATTACTAACCCAATTTGAAGTTGAGTAACCTGTCAGCTCAAGATCAAAAGAATTAGTATACTTAAGACGAAAATCAATTGTTCCTTTAAGATACTTGAGTACTCCTTTTGCTACTCTCTAATGTATTTCTAGAGTTCTCGCCATAAATTGACTTAACACACGAACATAGTATGTTAAATCAAGTATGGTTGTAGCAAGATAATTCAATCTTCCCATCAATTGTCTATACAGTGTGCCATCTACCTCCTTTGAGCCATCATCAAAATGAAGTTTCACATTTTGCTGCATTGGAACAAAAGAAGACTTGCACTGATCCATATTACATTTTTTAAGCACTTCTCTAACATACTTACCCTGAGTAACAAAATTCTAGCATGTATCTTTCCACACTTAAAGACCTAGACAGTAATGTAACTCACAAAGATATTTCATCTCAAATACTCGTGGCATCTGCACCTTAATTTCATCAATCAGTTTGACTGAATTTCCTGTAATAATTAGGTCATCAACATACAAATAAATAAGTACTACATGCCCCTTTGCATCAAACTTGGTATACAAATTTGGATCACTTTGAATCCTCATAAAACCCTGCTGAAGAAAGAAGGAATCTATATTCTCATACCACGACCTAGGTGCATATTTCAGCCCATACAAGGCTTTCTTTAATCTGAAAAATAATTGTTCCTACCCATTTTTCACAAACCCTTCAGGTTGTGTCAAATACACCTCCTCCTTTAAATCACCATTCAATAAAGTAGATTTTATATCTAATTGGTGCGAATTCCAACGATACTTTATAACTAATGCAATTAACAATCTAATGGTATTTAATTTAGCTACACGTACAAATGTTTCGGCATAATTAATGCCCTCCTTGTTGAGATTCAACAAGGTGAAGATCCCAGTGAAAATTAAGCACCTACACTAGGTGGGGCCCGCAGGCTATTTTTAGGTGTATGTCTATTTTTAGAATGCTGAGCAAATTCTATTTATAGAGGGAGTATATTTTTAGAATGGTGAGAAAATTATATTTATATATGAGGTTCTATTTTTAGATGCATGGGAGAAGTCTATTTATAGATCGCATGTCTAAAAATATAATGCATTGTCGATTATTATTATCTCTTAATAATAATTGGACAATAAATATTAATCTATTCTCTTGAAGCACTTGATTTCAGTTAACTGAGGTGGAAAACCAGTTAGCTGAAGGAATTTCAAGTTCTAAGGTTGGTTGGTGGGACATTCATGTGGACTTAGTTGTAACTGAGTGATTCGAAGTTGTAACAGAGTTGGATGTGTAGTTATGTGAGTTGTAAAGTTGTTTAACTCAATTAAGTCAGTTAAACTCAGTTGTGCTAGTTGTAACTAGTTGTAACTAAAGATACACTAGTGAGAGATTAGTGAATTAAATATTAAATTAATTCACATGGAGTGATCTCACATGCAACAGAAGATTTACTACTGTTAACTACATGCATGTCAGATCCAGTGGAGACATAGTTGAGAGATAGGTGAAAGGGACAGTCTGACTATCATTTGTGACATTAGTGGGTGCACTCATGCAACCACACACACATTGGAGATGCCAATGAGGGTTGTGCAGTCAAGGCAAGGCAATATCTCATTCATTCAGGGATTGTGATCAACAGGGATTGCGCAGTGGAGGCAGGTTGTCAGGGGGCAGTAAATTGGCACATGTATTTGCCAATTTTTGTATGACAGTGTGAGACGATTGTATATTGTACTAAGAGCTCTTGGATTAGAGTTTTGAATGAGATTGTTTCATGATCCATGATATATACATAATATATGATAGTGGGGTTTTTGAGCTTTATGCTTTCCCGGTAAAAACATCTGTGTTATGTGTGATTGATCTTTCTTCATTTGTTCGCAATTGGCTATTAAAATTCCACAAAGATTTTAGAAGAAGGATTATGTATTTAACAGTGGCATATAATTGTTAGATCAGGAGAATCCAGGCAATACATAATTGTATTAAAATTTCTACACTCCTTTTGTGAGTACCCTTTTTCCACCAGTCTAGCTTTATATGTATCTATACTACCATTTTCTTTAAACTTGGGTTTGTACAACCATTTACATCCTATGAGCTCTTTTCCTTTAGGCAATTGAGTCAATTCCCAGGTTTTTTTTTTTTTTTAATTATAAATTCATATTATTCCTTCATTTATTTTCTCCACTCTTCATGTTCATTAGCTTCATTAAAACTCATGGGTTATATGACATTCAAAACATTATTCATAAGGGCATAGTCCTTATACCTTTCAAGTAGTTGAATCTGCCAAGTTTATATCCTTCTCACTCATTGTTTTCACCTTTTCTCTCTGAAAGCACTTCTCCACTTCTAGGCGGCCTCTAACTGTTGGTGATGTCCATATCGCCGAATTCTTCCCCAAGCTTTTAATTCTCACTGTCTTATATTTTTGCTTCTACTTTATTGTCTTCAACTTCAGGAAGAATGTTCCATATTTCATAGTTGTTATCCTTGTTGCCTTCATCTTCCTGCTCACGGAAAATTACATCTCTACTCGCAAATACTTTATGAGTAGTTGGATCAAACATTTTATAAGCTTTAAATTCTAAACAATATCCTATAAAAATGCATTTAATGGCTTTAGCATCAAGCTCCTTTCTATTCTCCTTCGGAATATGTGCAAAGGCCTTGCGCCCAAACACCTTCAAATGATGAACTGCTGGTTTAAACCCAGACAAGGCTTCGAATGGGGTCTTAAGATCAAGATAAATTTTTGGACTTCTATTCTTTAAATAAACAGCAATACTAATGGCCTATACCCAAAAATAATTTGAGAGGTTCTTACCTTTTATCATACTTTGTGAACACTCCACCAACTCCTGTTTTTCCTTTCTGCAACACCATTCTACTATGGAGTGTAGGGTATTATGAAATTTTGCACTATTCCATGGTCCTTGCAATACTTTGTGAAGTTCCCTAATATGTACTCTCCCCCTTGATCTGAACGCAGGATCTTTATGAACTTCCCTGTTTGCTTCTTTGTCATGTTTTTGAATTCTTTGAAATACTAAAAAACGTCACTCTTTTTCGTGAGGAAGTACACCCATGTGTACCTTGTGCAAGCATTAATAAACAACATAAAACAATAGGAACCTCCTAGGGATATGGTCTGCATGGGTCCAAAAACATTATAATGCACAAGTTCTAATACATCTATTCTTCTTCTATCAAATTAAAGGGGAATTCATCTCTGTGAATTTTTCCTAATGCACAACCTTCACAAGTAGCATATTCATTCTTTAACATAGGGAGTCCTTCAACCATAATTTGTTTCTGCTGAAAAAATAAATCATGATAATTGATGTGAACATACCTCTGATGCCAAAAACTTTATGTTGGCATAGTTGTAGTAGTAAGTGCTTTATGAATTTTGTTGGTAACATCAAGTTTGTACAGGCCTCCAACTTTGACGCTCGAAGCAAAAGGTTTGTAGTGATCCAAAAAATCTTTCACTATGCAATGTGCTTTGAAGAATTCAACCTTCAGATTCTGATATGTAATTGTAGACACAAATATCTTTTTTATTGATCCCAAGCACATACAAAACATCATGAATGTGCTTGAAATTTCCATCTGGAAATGTTACAGGAATATCTACACATCCCTTAATCTGATGTGACCGATTGTCCCCAAGACATATATTACCACCATTGCATACCTCGTTGAAATTATCATACCAAATATTTTTACATGTCATATGAATTGAATCTCCAGAGTCCACAAACCATGTATTAGCATCATCCATTTCAGCAACCAGTGCGGCATTAGACACAAAAAACTTAAGATTTTTGAGATCGGAATTCAGGGCTTTTCCTGCAAAATGTCATGATTGTCTTCTAAGTTTATGCCTAGATTCATCACTTTTCTTCTTATAATAGTCTCCGGCGAAATTCCCACTTCTACCATAGTAAAAGTTTTATTTCATAATAATTTCTGATAGATGACATACCTTGATTTGGTTTTTGAAATGGCATTTTCTAAGATAGAGTTCCACCTTTACTTCCTTCTCCTTGTTTCCCTTTGAAGAATTTCTTCTTTTCCATAAGTACCAGTTTGGATTCTGAGGCTACAAATCCTTGCGCCTCTCTTCTTCCTGCATTAGTATACCTGTCAATTCCTTAAATTTTGGCGCTTTCTCCCTTGTTGCAAGACTTGTAATAAACATATGATAGTCCTCCGACATTCCATTTAACGTAATTGTTTCCAGATCAGTACTCGGTATTGATTCCCCTATATCTCCCAACTTATCTTTCAAATCTTTAATTCTTGAAACAAAGGCACCGACAGATTAATTTTCTTCAATTTTAATATACATTAGCTTACTTTTCAAAAAGAGGACTCAATTTGTCTTTTTGGTTTCATATAATTCCTTCAGTGCATTCCAAGTTGCACTAGATGTCTTGCAGTCACGAATATGAGGGATTATATTTTATTTAACATACATTCTTAGTAATACCTTTGCTTTGTTCTATCGCTTCTCCCATTGTTAAATTAATGCAGTTGTCACACCTACAACAGGTTTTCTTCTTCTCATTTGTGATGGTCCAAGCGCCATAACCTTCCGGAAGTGTCTGTAACTTGAATTTATAATTAACATAATTGGATCTGTCCAATTTATTACCCTCATTTAGGTATGTCTCTGCAAGGGATTAGCCATCTTGACAAAAAATCCCAATTTCCAACAACACCCAACTTCTTACTTCACGAGTACCACCAATAGCACCAAGAATACCTTATCGACATATCCACAACTCCAACAATGGCCAGGCTTCGCAGCTTCAAACAAAAAATCAAATGAAGCTCAACTAATTTATAAATTCCAAAAAATGTATCTACACACTCTTATCACAAACATAGTGCACAAAAGAAAATTTTCATAATTTTTTCGTTATCTGCGCACTTTTCCTTAATAAAAGCTGCACAAATCTGTGCACTTTCTCTTCATAAAAACTACACAAACTGCACACTTGTCCTTAATAGAACTTGTGCAAATGTGCCCACTTTTTCTTAAGAAAAGTTGCATAATCTGCCAAATTTGTGCACTGTATAATTAACTAAGGGTGCACAAGTAGGATCTGACCTTTCTTTTCTTGAGAAATCCCAACTTGGCTTGCCTCCACTAATCCACACCAAGATCCTCTACGCTCCAAATAAATTTGATCCTCAAACAGGTAATGCAATCACACTGCTCCACACATAAATATCGCACATCTTGACTCTGCTAACAAATCATCACACCTGTACTCACTAACAGAGGAGGCCCCATGCTCACTAGTCTCTCACAGCCACAAAGGTTCACCGCATCAATATCAGCCACAAGGGCTCAACTCAACCCTGATGCTCTGATACCACCTAAAACAATAGGAAGACAAATCGAATTGAGAATGAAACCCACAACTCTCAGGTAAGGAGCACCTGACGCTGCTACATCGCTACGTTCATTAATCAAACAATTACACACACACAAATATAATGGTTACATTATGTTTGGGATATCACAACAATCTCTTAGAAAATAGGATCTAAATCTAATCTTAGAAAACAATCAAAACAACCATTCTCCATTATTTCTAAGTGAGTGGTCCATTATATCAACTATGGGAGGGATGATCTTTCCCTTATATATTGGATAACTAAATTACAGATTACCTCCCCACTTATAAAGTGAGTGCTAGTCATTTTATGACTTTCACACATTTTTTTTCCCAACATAAAGTTTTTCTTGTTAAAATTATAGGATTGAAATTACTTTTTAATAATAACAATAATCTAGTATAAGATTACAACGAAACAAAAGACTAAATATTGGTGTATGAGACCTTTTTCTTTATGGGACAAGGCAAAATATTGATGTATGAAACTTTTTTCTTCATGAAACAAGGGAGTCACCTTTGTGTAGCAATTTCAGTGCTAAAGTTTATGAAGACATACATTCTCTACTGCTCACTAAATTTTTACTTATTACCTGTTAAAAGAAAATACATGCTCTTAACCATCAAACACATTCACATATACTATAACCATTAAACCCATTAGAATATAGCCAAAAAATATGTTAAATAAAATTAACATTAAATCATATTAATTAATTAAGTTAGTACATCTTAACTCACATGTACACATTTAATATTTCTATATTTATGTGGTGCCTCTCTATATGATCCACCCCTCGTTTTCCATCTTCTAAGATGAAGGTAAGAAGCCTTTGTTTTGGTACCAAACTCACTTTCCAACATGTTTGATATGTTGATGAGGCCCTGCCACAATGGACAACTCGCATAGAGTAATTAATGTATAAGTGGACAAATTCTATTAATTGACACTCACTAGCTATTGAAAAGAGGACAAAACTTTGAAGAGAACCACTCTCTTAAATAGCTATTGAACACACGACAAAACTTTGAAGAGAACTACTCCCTTAAAAAAAGGCCTTGGCCATTCTGCTCCTTTAAAAAATGCCTTGATTTGTCATGAAAATTAAATATTTTATTTAGACAATTTGAGTGTGCTCAATGGTTAAGAACTTGAAATTTCTCTTGGGAGGTTCAAAAACCAAGAGCCATAACATAAGAAAAGAGAAGGGGGAGAACACGAGAAGATGAACAAAAACTAAGAGTGAAGAGCTGGAATCCATCTGCTAACACTCCACCCATCATCCCTATTGAGGTTAACCGACCTCTTTTTGATTTCCAGGGCTTCCCTCAACTTACAATGGTGGAAATGATCAATCTTCGCAATAACCTGAGCATCTTCAATACAAATGTGATGTCCTTAACCGATCTAAGTGAACTCCGAATAATGCAAGAGAGCTTGAAAGTTGAGAAAACATTATGTCTCTTTAGAATCCTAGCAATTTTATTAATAGTACCTTAAATAAATAATCTCATTCTAAATTTTGAAACCTCTCAAAATTATCATTTTAAAGAAAAATAATTTAAGAAAAATAATTTAATTAAATAAATCAATCTTTTCCTCCTCAACATAAAAACTAAAACTAGATTAAACTAAATCCAACCTAGATCAGCTCACTATTAAAAACTAAAAATCACAATCTTCCTACCCAACTCCAGGGCACTCATTTTTAAAATTAAAAATTAAAAAATTACCATCTTCCAAAGTTACGCTTGAGAATCCGTCGTCTTCTGAAGTTACACAGCGAGCATAAATATCTTTGTTACGTTAAATGTTGTGAATATTGAGTGCACCAACAAGTGGGAAGTACGGCATGTTACTTTTCCTTCGATCCTCGCGCACTCACGAGCGACACAGAAGACGTGTAGCCGGTGTACAGTCCCTGCAAACCCAATAATGAGTTCTCAATCCCTGCGGCGAATGACACATGGTTTTATCCGAAAACCACAGACTCATCATTCTACCAAAGCAAACCAAACCATGGTATTCACATTCAGTTTGCTTCATCCTAGCCCACCTTATCACAGGAATCAGCCATTGATTGATGAACCCAAGCTTGCTTACTTCATATATATATACTGTCAGCGCATTTGAGTTTCCCGTCTCCAACATTCATACTTTTCTTCCTCAATTTTGATAACCTCCAGCACTGATTCGAGAGGGTTATTAGCATTACAAACGAGCTGGAAATGACGGGTACAGATCAACGACAAGCTGACATGAAAATTTTGAGAGCAAAGCAGTGCTCCAATGGTAAGTAATCGTTCATTCATTTTTATTTCTTTGATATTTTTTTCACTAGCTATAGCTATGGCTGGAGATCATGTGGTTAAATCCATTTTCATTTAATTTCATTTAATTTAATTACTCGCGGGGTAATTAATAATTTGTGGACATGTATGTATATCACTCATACAGATGCAGTGAAAGCAGGGGCCAAGGCAGCTGCAATTGCATTCGTAGCTTCCGCCATTCCCACAGTGAGTGAATTTTGTTAGTGGAGTAATCAATCAGGACCGAGTCAATTCAACTCTCTTTTTCTTTTTTTCTCCTTTTCTTTCATTGTTTTTTTTCAATTTCTTAATGCGTTACCATTCAGTATTGGAATAGTTTCTTCTTCCTTTTACTATCGCTATGTTTATTTTACTAACTGAAAATAGTAAAAGCTAGCTTTAAAATTCATGATTTGAAACCTAGAAAATCATTAATTTAGAAATTTAGAAAATCATGATTCAACCTTATGAAGAGTCAATAGGAGTTGGTCTTTTGCAGTAGAATCAGACATGTCTATTACTGCATAGATTGAAGTTGCCATTCTATTCTTCCAATTCTACCAGTAGCATGGTATGAGATACTCTAATCTTCTAATTTTTTTTTTAATTTTCTGCAGAATTGAAACCACATAGGGGTTTCCTTCCATTTCCTGTAAACTGAGCAAGGCCTTGGCCAAAACACATTTGAGAGTCCAATAAGTATAGATGAACTTGTGAAAAAAGGACAGTCTCTCTCTTGTGTTCCCTTCCCTAGCTCTAATATGAAATCCATGGTGTCCTCCTACTGTTCTATATATATTTTTTGTTGTTGCTTTCTTTCTCCTAACCCTGAATTAAATTGCAAATCTGTAGCGAGTTTGCTGTGAAAAAAAAAATTCTCCATAACCTTTTTTATTTTTATTTTCTACCTGGCTAGCGGTGGGTTTTGGAAGCTTTTGCTTTCCTTTTTTTGTCCCCTTACCCTCACCTTTGACAGGTTAACCTTTTACCATTCAATTTATATTCATTCAATTGGGCCTTTTTATTAACCTTTTACCATTCAATTCATATTCATTCAATTGGACCTTTTTATTAACTGCTGGGCTGGGTTAATGTTAATAATAATTTACAGTTGCTGGGAGCAAGGGCGATTCCTTGGGCAAGAGCTAATCTCAACCATGCTGCACAGGCGCTCATCATCTCTACAAGTAAGTCAATAATTAAATTAGATATTCCTCCATGTCATTCCAAATGTTACGTTGCAGCTGCTTAATTTTTCTCAGTTTCTATCAATTTTTTTACATGACAAACTTTCAGGCTACATTAATATTAAACTACTTTACTAAAATGCTTGAGTTGTAATGCAGCTTTGATCAAGATTTCTTTATTACTAAATTGTTTGCTGACCGTATTTTGCTTGTAGGCACCGTGATACATTTTTCCCATTTTCATTGTTACTGATCTCATTCATTCATCTGGTTAATAGGGCTAACCTCTCTCATTACGATGTTATGAACTGCATGCTGATGTTGTGTATACTTTGATTGACAGTCAGTGGTTCGGCCTATTTCATTGTAGCAGATAAGACCATTCTCAGGTCTGCACGGAGAAACTCCTTCCATGAACAAATGGAAAATCAATCCGCCGAGTACTGGCCTTTCTGAAAGTAAGCAAATAATTATAGCAAGCGGAGATCCGAGCAGAGACAACAAATCTGTGTCTTTCAGATCTCAGCATGCTCTGCTCTGCTCTTGATCACAAAATGTAATATAGGACTACTTTTGTCGGGCTCTGAATAGATTATAGAATAGCAGGGTGCTCACATTTCCCTTTTCTATGTTTGCAGTCTGTATATGTAACTGAATGCTTGCAATATTAATTTACAAGACTTGCTCATCATAAATACTAAAATGTTGCTAGTCTCAAGTTTCGTGTTTCAATTGCATTGCATTAGGGCCATAAATGAAAAATCCAACAATGTGTTCCAGAACAAATAAGATAGTTTTCATATTAACATATCTAATGCACAAAACTTTGTAACAATTCTCCTAAAGAAGGATGTCCTTCCTTTATTATTATTTTAATGGTTTTCATGCTTGTGCTGTTACATAATGTACAAAAATATGATCAAAAACTCATGTTCATGTGTTTTATAATGAAGAAACATAGTCTAAAAATTCAATGTTCGTTACCTGCATTTAGCTAAATATACCTTTTTCCAAACCTATATCATCCCATTCATGATCTTGTTATTACATCATAGCTTAGTGAATGAAGGTGACATGTTTGCCCAATTGTTAAATCCAAGTAAAAGTGTAAAAAAATAAATAATAATTCTGATTATTTCAATTTTCGGGAAAAAAAAATAATAATCCTGAATATTTCAATTCTCTTTCTCATGTTAAATGGTAACGTTCCCACTAGATTTTAAAATTCAAAGGCAGAAATCCTTACAAAAAGCACATATTATATTTGGACTCCGAGTCACATTGAGCACATATTATATTTGGATTATCACTCATATTATAATAAGAATAAAATAATAGTGTATAACATATTTGTAATTCAACAATTTTCTGTATCATTTTAAGAAAATAATAATAGCTAATAATAATATTAACATTATAATTATAATAAGAATAAGATAATAGTGTATAGTGTGTTTGTAGTTCAACAATTCTCTGTATTAGCTAATAACAATGTTAACAAATAGTTATATGGATAGTCGTTGCTTTTAATAAACAGTGGATTACAAAAGACATTTATCACCACAAAAAAAGTTATGTTTCACAATTAGAATCAAGAAGTAAATAAATTGCAACTCATCCAAGGACTATCCACTTAATAATAGATAGAAATTTGATATAGATTATCTACTTGTTCCAATATCCAAAGAACAATGTATATTCTAATACAGAAAAAACCACTTCTTTCTACCATAGCATACACAGTACTCTACCCCATAAACTACCAGCTTTTAATGAATCGCCATAACTCTTGAGTTTACCGTTAAGAGCATCTACATGTACTTAATAGGCTTTAACCCTTTTGACAAGCATTTCTTGTTCATGAATAATCTGTACTCAAACTATAACCCTTTTGAGAAAATACTCTGTACTCTTGTTGAACCACTGTTACTTTTTTCATATAAAACTAAAGAAAAAAAAATTAATGAAATCATGGTATGTTAATGTTAATATACATATATAATTATGGTATTTAAATATCTGTATACTGAGAAGAGATAGTGGTATGCTCATTTAAACTTGCAGTCAAATCCTACAAGTTCTTCAAACCTCATACTATTTCTTTATAACAGATATTCAATAAACTTAAAAGACCCATTTGACAAGTACGGGTCCTTCTAAATCAAACCCATGCATCTTAGGAAATTTGACACCAAATTATTTATTTATACAACAAAGAAATAATAGACAAAACAAAGTAATCACAAAGAAATAGACAATGTAAAGTAATCTGGTTATGCATACATCTATCTTTCTATATTTTCAATTACATGAAATTTGGTAGAAGAAAGCTTCAGTAACAATAATCATGTATATTGCCTTCCCCAAGATACAGTCACATGCAAGGTTTCTTGAGTTGACTTCAACCATCCATGATAAAAGGTGTAGCATTACCGAAGTATGGAATGAACTCATACACGCTGATAGAGCAATACAACTATCTTAGCCAACAAGGAAAAGTCCTAGTCCATAGTTTAGGCATATATGACTCATGATTTCCTCCCCAGCAAGCTTGGAGCGGTTGAATATAGCATTTGGGAGCTGGAACTTAATTAATTTTGTTTTTTAAAGAAAATATGAGTAATCGTCATCGTGAAGTAATAAAATAGCTTGAACTTTGAATCTCTACCGTTACAATATTAGTTAAAGATGTTTTACTGATTTCAACAACATTTAAAATAAAAATTAGCATTTGTTTCTAAAAGTGTAAAGATACATCAAAGGAAATAAATATTATATCAAATGGAGGAGTGGGGCAGTACTGATTTCAACAACATTTAAAATAAAAATTAGCATTTGTCTCTAAAGGTGTAAAAATATTTTTAAGGAAATAAATATTATATAAAAATGGAGAGGAGTGCTGCAGGGGAGGGACAGCGAATGAATAGTGTCACGAGGATAAACCTCACAATAAAAAAAAAAACCTTGACTTAATAATAAGAAAGAAAATCAATATTTTAAACCTAATGTCCAACAAAAACAATTTAAAAAACAAAATTTAAAATTAATAAAATAATGCAATAATCATATTTGATAAGCTAATATAATTTTTTATTTAAAACCACAATTTTATATATTTATATATATATATATATATATATTTCCTATAAATCACATTATTTATATACAAAATATCAATATGAAAAACTCCTTACACAATGTAACCTCATAAGAATAAATGTAAGAATTAGTAAGATGAGATAACACCTAGGTCATTGCAGTGGGCGCATTTTTGGTTGGAAAGTCGAAATTCACCAAAGTATGAACAGTTTTCCAACAAATTCAATCTTACTTCAATGAATATAAAATCGATCTGAAGTATCATTTCGTGTCGATCTGAAATATCATATCGTGTCGTAATTGCAAGGCGAATAAATTTACATGTGCAGGTGCAGGTAACAAAGTGGAAAGAAAAAAAATTAAAATGCAAACTCATATTGCCCCCTCCACTTGGTTTTTGTTCTCAAAGCCACCCAACTAGAAATAGACTATTAGTTAGTTTTTTTTGTAATTCTGAATGGAATAATTTTCATAAACAAGGCGTCAACCACTTTATACCAATAATTGTCTCAATTCAAAGATGCATATCTACAAATGCTAGCGGAGATTGAAACACCCAAGAAACGGGGCTCTCATGAATCTGGATCTCATTTGTTCATGAATCTGGATCTCATTTGTTGTTATATTATATTATGTATCCGCAAGGGATTAATGAATATGTGAAATTATGTTTTTCATTCAAAAAACACTGTTGAGGTTATGTAAAGAATGACAAATCTAAATAGTATCATGAAGATAAACCTCATAATAAAAAAGCCTTAATAATAATATTTTAACATGTTAATTTTATTCCACACAATAATTTAATTATTTTTCATGAACTTGCTACAGTCAGCAACGAGGATGTCCAAAGCCACAAAAGATTGCATGTTTTCTTCTCCAACTTCATTGGACTCTGCATGCCGCAGACGATCAACTAGCTCTTCACTATGCTCAGTCATTCTCTCTTGTTGTTGGACCAACTTTCTAAGTTGATCATGGGTAATAGCAAGTTGTTGTATAGCTAAATCTCTCTCCTCATGCATCAAAGAAACTCCTTAGTTTTACAAATGAATTTTGCATTTCTGAAATCTCTAAACTATGGAATTCAAATATTACCTGCAAGATTGTACATTCTGCCAGCTTTTTTACTGTAATACTCACAGCAGTAGCAAGCTGCAAATCAATATTTGAGATTTCTGATTCATTAATAGATTTATATGGTTTAATGGTTTCCTCAATGTTTTCCCCCCTATGAACTGTTGAATTTTGGAAATCAGTTTTGTGAACACCCAATGATGTTTCTTGGTCAATATACTCTCCTGCAATGGTTCTGTTTGACTCTGCAACAAAGCTTAGTCGCATCTTGTCTCAGGGATAGGTAGAAAGCCTTCACCCTCTACCTTTGTTAACATATGTCTATGCTTTTGCACATTGCTTGCAAAATTCATATTTTTTGATGTAGCTTTATGAAGCTCAAGTACCATATCCTTCAATTGCTTATCACATTCTGATTTTTCATCTTGCCTCTTTGATAAATATTCCTTGCACTCATATAGCTCCGCATAAATTTTGGCATTCTCCTTAGAGAATCGCCTCCTTTCTTTTTCAAGTTTTTGGTGGAAATAAGCTTCTTTTTTCATTTTCTCCAGCTCAGATCTCACTACATGAAGATCCTCAGATAGCTCTGCTCTCTCATTTTCTAATTTGTTGACCAAGACCTTGAATTCATCAATATCATTCATTGCTTTACCCTTTTCAACCTTTATTTCATGCATTTCATCATTAATTTGAGATATTCGACCATTAAGTTCATCAGTCAGCTGCCTTGTTCTCATAGTTTCTGTATCGAGTTGTTCTTTTTTAACCATTGTAGAACATGTCTCCAGCTTATAGCATTCATAATATCTTGTGATCTGTTCTTTAGCTTTAATTGTTTCATCTAGAACAGGCCTCATTTTAGCCAATTCATTTCTTACAAGTTGATTTTCTTGTTCTGTGTTTGCCATGTTCTTTGCATGCTCATCAAGATGAGTTAAAAGATTGTGATTTTCATCATTGAGACTTTGTACTTGAGTTTTGAGCTTTTCTAACATTTCAATATATTCTTCTTCTCTGTCCTTGGCTCTCTTGATAAATCTTTCAACTTCAATTTCAAGACGAGCCTTGCCTTCTTCGGTTTCACCCATTGATTCCACTCCTACATTTTGTTCTACTTCCTTAAGAGGAAGAAGAGCAAGATTGGGAGACGAGGAGGATGTTTCATTTAGTGATCTTGAAGATGTTTCATTTAGCGATCTATGGGAGTAAAAGAAGCTTTTTTTCAACAGAGAAAAACATTGTTTTTATATATATATATATATATATATATTTATGTGAAAAACAGTCCATCAGTCAAAGCATTCTCCTCTGGTAGGAAGATACCCTATGCACAGGATAATAGGCAGTCCATGAGATGAAAGGAGATATAAGATGGCGAACATCCTCCACAGGAACCTGCAGTAAAGAGGCTCAGGAGATTCAAGTAATATATCGTAGCACAACAGCAGCCCAAGCCAAACTAGAAAGACCGGAAACTGGGAAATTCGAAAACCTAGCACGAGAAACCTAGCATGCATGAAATGCATTCGATTCAACTTAGATGACCTTCAACCAACCTTACCTTCTTTTTCTGAGGGTCTCAATTTCAACAACAATGACAGACGGTGCTTATTTCTAAAAGTCTTTCTTCAACCACGAAATTTGCTGAATGTTGAGTTGTTTTATCGTTATAATATTGTTTAGAGATTCGAACTCTAGACACCAAGAGTTTTGTGAAGAGTTTTGTTAGTTTGAAAATGCTCGAAGTCTCATCATACCAGGCTTTGTCATTGGATTCCTTCATCAAAGGAGTACGAGGCTTTGTCATTGGATTCCTTTAATTTTTTTCAGCGAGAGCAATGGCTACGCTAATGTCGTCAACTTTGTAAGTGGCCTCGAGTTCGAGGGGCCAGATTTGTTGATAGACCAGTCGCAAACAAGTGCTACCAAGGAAGCTTTTTCTCATTTTTCAGATTTCTACCAAAAGGAACAAAGTGATATTGAAAATCAAACATGGTTTCTGAGTCATATCACCAGAATGTTTAATCAGGTGGCTATCTCTGAACTTGATCGGGAAATTACTAGGAATGAAGTACACAGGGACCTGAAATCTTTTGCACCTGACAAATGCCCGGGGCCGGATGGATGGCCCGCGGAATTTTTCACCGTTTTCTTTGATTTGATTGGTGCTGAACTTACGGAGGTTGTGGAACTTCTCCGTGTTAGAGGTCATATGCCTGCTAATTTAAATTCTACTTTTATTGCTCTAATCCCCAAGGTGGCTGATCCGCAAACCTTTGCTGACTTTAGACCGATTGCGCTTTGCAATCTCATGTACAAGATCACATCCAAGATTATTTCTAATCAGATCAGGAGAACATTATTAGAACACATAAGCTTGGAGCAATACGGATTTCTACAAGCACGCTCTATTCATGATGCGGTTGCCATCGCACAGGAAATCCTTCATTCTATGCACTTGGAGCGGAGGGAGGCTATGGTCATGAAGGTTGACCTGCACAAGGCATACAATTCAGTAGACTGGTCCTATATCAGAGTTGTATTACTCAAGATTGGTTTGCCTATCAGAATCATTAGATGGATCATGTCATGCATTACAACGGTTAGATATGTAGTTTTGGTAAATGGTATGCCCACACATTTCTTTGTCGCTGCTAGAGGTCTTCGCCAGGGATGTGCTCTCTCTCCACTCATCTTTATCCTCATATTGGATGGGTTCAGTAAGGTCTTACATAATGCAAAACAGCGGGGATTCATTAAAGGGTTCTCCTTTTCTGACACTGTCTCCACATCTCATTCTCTCTTTGTTGACGATATGTTGTTATTTGGATATCTCATCAGGAATCAATGGTTTTATATTCATCTTGTGCTATTGAGGTTTGAATCTGCCACAGGTTTAGGTATCAACAAGGACAAATCCTTTCTATTAAATGAGAAGGGTGATCTACAGGAGATTCATTTCATTGTGGATTTTTTGGGGGTTCACACTCAGCTGATTACAGTAGGATTCAAATGTCTGGGATTCAACATAAAACCCTGTGGTTATAAAATTCGGGATTGGATGTGGATAATAGAGTGTTTTAGGGCTCGCATTTGTAGATGGACTCATAAATGGCTAACTTTGGGTGGCAGACTCATTCTTATTCAGGCTGTACTATCGCAACTGATGGTCTTTTGGGGTCACCTTTTCTACCTGCCAGCCAAGATAGTGGAAATGATTAATAGTACTATTGCTCAATTTATGTGGGGTGGCGCCAATATGGAAAAGAAATATCATCTCTGTCAAATGGATGTGATTTGCAAACCGAAAGATCATGATGGATGGGGTATTCTAAATACCCAAATTTTTAATAATGCTTTGCTTATTAAATCTTTTTGGCAAGCTATTGATGGGGATATCATATGGAGTGCTATTATTAGATGCAAGTACATTGAGGGAGACATCCTACATCAGATAATCTGCCAGGATTTGACTTGTCCATGGAGTATTTCTGCCATTTGGGGTGGTTTCAAAAAAGTTTTAAGGTATGTATATGGTCGTTTGACCTGGTGTTTCTGTGATGGTGGACGAATCCCGTTAGCTTACAACAGTATCATGTCCCTCCCCCCACAATATTGTCTTTCCCCCCGCCTACTCCATCGTCTGTCGCACAAGGGTGTTTTCTATTTATCACAGACTATCCGATGTTGGTCTTTCGGGGCACCGATTTTCAAATCTACACTCGAACTTGGATTGGTTGGGGAAGATGCTTCAGAATGGGATTACATACGGGATTCATTTAGAAGTGCTGGTTTTTGTCATTCCTTGGGGGGTGATAGGATCATCTGGAACGGTCCCATGAAGAATGGTGCAGTGATCGTCAAAGATGTTTATAGAAATATTATCAATATTCATCTGGGGGGAATATCATCCAAGCTGTTCTATCCTTTCTAGCGACGTAAGATTCCAACCAAGATTACTCTTTTCAGCTGGCTAATGTGGCGAGGTAAAATTCTTACCTGGGATAATCTCAACAAAAGAGGGTTTCTGGGTCCCAATCGATGTGCTCTACGCTGTTTGGAGGCAGAAAGCATTGGTCATATTTTTTTCAGCTGTCCTATTGTAAAAAATTTGTGGAGATTATTTGGACCTTTCTTTATGGACCCAAATTGGTCAGCTTCTAATTTCATGTCTGCGATATTGGAATGGGACAAGCTTAAAGGAAAATATAAGTCTCTTCCTTTTTTCTTTGTCTGGGAGGTGTGGATTGGACGGAATAAGTTGATATTTGAAGAAAGGCCATTTCAAATACATATCATTTTCTCCAACATTATGAATTGGATTGCTGACAGACCGGAACCTTCTCAGCTGGTCACTGATGGATCCATTCGGAACAGACCACATGAGATTGCCATCCCTGCCATTTATTTTGATGGGGCATATGCGGATGGCATCACAGGATGTGGGGTATGGATTAAATTATCGCAGAGAGAAAGAATACATATTTTCTGGAATGGGGGTCTTGGATCCAATAATAAGGCAGAAGTCATGGCTCTCTGGGGTGGCCTCTATGCGGCCTCGAACCTACAATTGCAGAATCCAATTTTTTACGGTGACTCAAGGCTTGTGATTGGTTGGATTACTGGCAGCTCTGATATGCTGAACCTTGATTTAAAGGGCTGGAGACAGAGAACTCATAGAATTTGGCAGATTATGAACTGTCCTCCTATTAACCATATATTCAGGGAAAGTAACACGAGGGCATATGCTCTTTCCAAAAAAAGGTATTAGTGCTGAATTTGGATGTACGCATATTCTTCAGTTCAAGGATGGTCTACAGATCTGGGAGTCGACTATTCCAATCCCATGATTGGAACAATGCATTTTGGAATAGCTGCTATCTTTTTCTATCTCACCCATCATTTTTGTTTACTTATGTCATATCTACCTTGATATCGGCCATATCTTCTCGACATAGTTTTTCTTCTTTCTATACAGGTGGTATTGAAGCATCTTCATATCTCCACGGGATATGATCCTTTTTTGTGTATCACACAGATCCTTCCCTCTTTGCATGTGTTGTCAGTGTTCTCTTTCATATATCTCACAAGCGAGCCTGAGCATCATTAGAACACCCAGACAGCTCACTACGCATATCAACATCAAGCGAGCGGGTTATGTTTTGACGCTGATCAATGTACTCGCCCCTCTATTCACCAAGAGGACCTGATACATACCTTTTCTACCCATATTGCTATTTTGGCTTCTATTCACACGGGAGCCTGTCAATAAGTTTACACAAGCGAGCCTGCCAATATGTATACACAAGCGAGCCTGCTACATGTGCATCAAGGGTGAACTCCTTGGGACAAGGGTCTTTTTCTGGACGTTTTCTTTCTATCTGCATCTGTCCTTTTAATCCTTGTTTGGCATGAATTATGTAGCTCCTATATTATCTGTGTTTATGCTTTCAATGTATACAGGGATGATCAGATACAATTTGTTTTGGGCTAGGATAATCCTACCCGTAGTATAGCTTGCCAAGTACATTGAATCACTTTTCTAATCAGAAGAGTATTTTTTGTATGTTTGGGAATTTGGAGTTTCTCGTTGTTAAGTTTTTCAGCTGAGAATGTAGTGGTGAACATGTACTGTCATATATAATATATACAACGTTTTTTTTCTTCTGAAAAAAAAAAAAAAAGTGCTGAGAGTTTCAATTTCAGTAGCAATGACACACCGTGCTTATTTTCTAAGTCTTTCTTTCGGCTTGAACCCGTCATCTTATTGCAACGATGATTTCCACCATGATCTCAGTGGGATCTCTTCGCAGTGTCCCTGAATTTAGAACCATGGAGAGAGTTTAATATGTGATAGAGAGATAACCTGTGGAGAGAGGTTAATACGTGATGTAAAGAGTTTAAAGCATCGGACAGTGGAGCGAGTTTAATGCGAGCTGACACTTTTGAGATTCAATTGAAGACGACGAATCTCAACAATGTCACTACAAGAAATCTCATAATAAAATGCCTATCAACATAATTAAATATTAATATATTATTTAAAAATTAAACATATAATGTAAATTCCCCAATTTATGTTATAATGTAATGACCTACTTCAATGGTACACATACTATTATTAGATGTAGAAAAAAACGACCAAACTTGTAATTTAAACATCCTTCCCCATAGGTTTGTGAATATCAATGTTCACAAAGAATATCCAACTCATCATATGATATTTTTCTAACTCCGCTTCATATCAAAGTCAATTATTGGAAACTAGAATTCCACATAAATTTTTAAAACTATTTTGCTTTAATTTTTGTCAATAAAATCATATTATGTAATACGTGCTTGTCAGTTAATATATTTTATTATAATGTATTTTTTTCAATGTGGTTTATATTATAAATTAAATTGAGATTAATGGTATGAGATGGAAATGGTTAATATCATGTTAACTTCGGTTATAATCAACTTACATAAATTTCAATCAATAATTCATTTATAAAAATTAACCTATCTTAAAATAAAGTTTGAACTCAAATTCAAAAAATAGCAGCAACATAATTATATATTATAATTATATTTAATATATTATTAAATAGCAATTGCACCACATGTTGCAAAGGAAACGTCATAAGGTGGTAGCATAGAGAAGAGTATCATTGATGAAAAAAGATGTGATATGTTATGTGATTTAATTGAATATTCACCATCAATCTGAACAAGTGGGATCAAGAAATGTCCCAGCATTCATTTTCACATGGATCACCCCTAGTATAGTCACGTCCATGTGCCCTGTTGATCACAATTTATGAACAAGATATCCTTGAGGTATGGCCTTGAGATTGGATTTGTTTAAAGGAGATTTATCCTTGACATGGTGAAAATTTAATGCTTTGGGAGGGGATCAAAACGTTTACAGATATAATGAGGCCCATTTATTACAAAAGGGATGGAAAGGAACAAACATCCTTGCTTTTACTCTCTTTAGGGGACTAATAAAACAAACCCTGGTTGACAGCATTAGTACTCTTAAAGGCAGGTTAGGACAAGGCAGGGTCACATGTGAAAGAGAATGAAAGTACCCTATAATTATACCATGACAAACAACAAGAAGTTGATTCCATACGGTCATGTGTAAGAGCACACTGTTCCACCAACAATGGTCTGCAAACAGCTTCTGTGAGCTGCTCCTATCTTGGAAGGTTGGTTGATTATATTATTTTTCATGCAAAATTAGTCCCCTAGGGCGACAATTCTGCTTGGCATTATGGAAGTCCACTTGATGAGAGTACAAAGTTTTCAAATAGATCATACTCTGTAGCTGTGTTTACTGCCACACTCAACAGAAGCACTGGAAACTCAAGCAAGAAATGTATATATGTTTTCATACTTTTATGGTAGTATATGGTAAATTTGTCAGGGTTATATTATTGTTTCATGCAAACTCAGTTCTCGAAGCTGACTGTCAGAGTACCAAGTTTGCTAAAGGTTTGGAATTTGCAATCGAGATAAAAATGTCAATACTATTTTGACCATACTATATTATGTCAATACTATTTGGACCATACAATTTCACTATGTCTGAGCCTTCAATGAGAGTACCATGTTTGCAAAAGGTTTGGAATCTGTAATTAAGATAATGATGCCAATACTATTTGGACCATACTATTTAGCTATATATAAGGTCACAGTCAACTGAAACTCAGGCAATTCAAACATGAAAAATCACTGTTTGATCTTGAAAAACCTTTTAGTTTTTTTCTTTTGTTTTTAATGGCTTACAATAAATGGCAGAGCAGAGGCTAAAAATAGTATTTAAATTATGAAGAAATGTTTATTGTATCACGTGAATAGATAAAAATGGCTAATTTTTTAAAATTTACTTATTATTTTGCTCTGCCAGAGATATCTTATGATTTGTTTCCCAGCCTCTAGTTTAGTTGAGAAGTAGAAATTCTGAACACTGCTTTAAAAAACTACATTTGCTCTAGGCCATCAGATGCCTAATATATGTTGTGATTTGTTACACAAGCTACATGTTATGATTTGTTTCCCAGGGTCTAGTTTATTTGAGAAGTAGAAATTCTGAACACTTAAAAAAATTACATTTGCTCGAGCCCATCAGATGCCCAATATATCTTATGATTTTTTGCACAAGCTACAAGTTATTTTAGAAACAGAGATTCTGCTTAATATATCTTATGATTTATTGCACAGGCCCACAAGTTATTTGAGAAGTAGAAATTCTGAGCACTGCCATGAAGGGCTCGGTGTGACTTCTTCCCTGATGGACATGTATGCAAAATGTGGTAACATAGAGAAGGCATGCGAATTGTTTGAGAAAATGCCTCAGCAAACTGTAATATCATGGAAAACTATAATTGCAGTTTATATACTGAATGGGCATGAAGATGAGGCGCTGAAGCTTTTCAGGGACATGCCGGAGAGAAACACTGATTCATGGACAATTGATTGCAGGATACATGCAGAATGGACATAATGTAGAAACCCTGGAACTTTATAGACGAATGCATAATGCCTCCATGAAGCCAGACTCGAAGACATTTTCCACTATTCTTTCTGTCTACAGCAAACTGGCAGCTTTGGAACAAGGCTCTTCGAATAGATGCAGCACTCTGAAATAAATCCAAACCATGTCACTTTGCTTTGTGTCTTATCAGCATGTTGCCATGGTCGCTTACTGGATGAGGGCAGACAATTTTTTGATTCCATGATTCGATGCTATAAACTCACACTAGCAATGGAGCACTATAGTTACATGGTGGACCTTCTTGGCCGCTCTGGGCACCTCAATGAAACAAAAGACTTAATCAAGAAGATGTCAATGAAACCTGATGCTAATGTATGGGGTTCTCTGCTTTTTTCATGTAGATTTCATGACAATGCAGATCTAGGAGAATGCATGACAGATTTCCTTTTTCAATTGAACCCTCAAAATTACTGCCCTTATGTACTTCTTTCAAACATTTATGCTTCTTCTGGCAAGTGGAATGGCGTTCAAAGGGTGCGAAAAATGATGAAGGACAAAAGGGTAAACAATACTCCTAGATATAGTTGGATTGAGGTGAGTAAACATGTGCATGCTTTTATTGTAGGAGACAGATTGCACCCTTGAACAACGAAAATTTATGAGAAGTTGAAAGGATTATCTATGCAGATTAAGGCAACAGAATATGTGCCTGACACAAGTTTTGTCCTGAATGATGTAGAGGAAGAGTAGAAAGAACAACTTCTTAGCCACCATAGTGAGAAGCTGGCAATTGCATTTGGGCTTATCAACACAGACCCTGGTACTGTTATTCGAGTTACTAAAAACCTTCACATTTGTGGCTATTGCGATTCGGTCACAAATTTCATTGCCAAGATTGTTTCTAGATAAATAATTGTAAGGGAAACCAACCGTTGCCATCATTTCAAGGATGGGCAATGTTCTTGTGGAGACTATTGGTGATACTAACTGGAAAAAATATACAGATATGATTAAAAAAATATTATGTGGACAGTTTTGTAATGGTTCCATGATGGGGACTTTATATTTTTTTAGCAGTGTCTGCTGAGAAAAATCAGAGAATTTTGTTAGTACAGAAGATAAAGGAAAAAAAAGATGTTTGAAAAATGAATATTGAAAAGGAAAAGTGAAACATATCAAGTCTGAAATTCCAGCCTAGAATCTGCATCTCACACAAAAATAGGGAAGTGAATGCAAATTCCAGCCTATAATATGCATTTCACACAAATTCAATTATGGGGGTGTGCCCTCTTATTAATATGCATGTTGCTTAAAGGAGACTAAAATGGGGTTAAATATAGCACACGTGCAAGCATAAAAAAGGCACCCTAATATGCCAAGAATAATTGACAGAGGATGCTAAATATAATCCCAGATGGAGCACTCTCATCTTGGCTGTTACAATTGTGTTGAATTCATGTTAAAATCATATCATAGCATCACCCCAACTCCAATATTTGTGGCTTCTATACACGCATGTTAAAATGCAACATTTAACATGTGAAAACAACCTCAAGTAACCCATTAGTATGCCTCCCCTGTTAAATGGCACAATCAACTTCCTAGAAAACAACACCATTCTACCTGTC